>CM062377.1:7249000-7758000 GCA_031216125.1 Dalbergia cochinchinensis
CTTCCATGTGTTGCCATGTTTAGTTCTGTGATCATACCAATGTGTATGCATTGAACTGCCTTTGTTATCATAGCAACTAAGTCCCTTTCTTTCACTACGTTGGCCTTAGAATTTGACGCTTCTTTTGAATTATTACCCTTTTTCAGAAGTCGGCAATCCTTGATATAATGCCCTTTCTTGTGGCAATGGTAGCATTCTCTTTGTCTCTTTTTATCTTGCTTGCTATCCACGAAGGATTTCTTTCTTTTGCCTTTATTGACTTTTGCTTCTCCAACATTGTTCACCTTAGAACTTTGAGAAAGATACACAACATCACGCTGAAGTTTCTCTTCTATACATAAATGTCTTAGCAATCTTTCAACAGAGAAGTCTTCTCCAAGATGTAGGAGTTTCTTCCTATAATCATTCCAAGATGAAGGCGCTTTGTAATAATTGCTCCAACTTGTAATGATTCAGGAACCATTACTTGTTGATCACGAAGTCTACTTACAAGGATTTGTAACTCATGAACTTGATCCATGATAGGCACATTATCAACCATACTAAACTCAAAGTACTTTAACATGATAAATTTATCTGTACCTTATCGCCTATTATTGTATTTTTTCTTCTAAAGACTTCCAAATCTCCAATGGCGATTGAATTGACATGTAGAGATCATAAAGTCTATTTGACAAGGTATTGAGAATGTGTCCTCGGCATGCAAAAGTGTCCTTATCACGCTTTTCTTCAATTGGGCAATCCTTTCCTTTTCTTCATTGGTTGCATCTTCAGCAGCATTGGGAATTGGTGTGGCATTTGGATCAAGCACATAAGCAAGATTTAGTGCCGAAAGAAGAAACATCATTTTGTCCTTCCATCGGTTGAAGTTTGTCCCATTGAATCGATCTAGTTTGACAAACTCTTGATTCATGACCTTGAAAGTAGTATTCTGATTTTGAGCCATCTTCAAGATAATATCTCTAAAATTGTTAGGAATGATGTGTAGAAAATGATGAACAAGAACTTGAATATTGTGGTTTTAAGACACGAAATCAATCGCTATCTTTAGAGAGATATTCTCCCCCACACGTAGTTGCTATGGGTTGATGATGATACTCCCCCAGGATACAATGAAACCTCTATATGAATTTCTTGTCTAGCAATAACAAGAAATTCTCTCACTCTTGAACTTTTTAAAGAACTCTTAGAGCTCACACAATACACAAAGTAAAAGTGAGGAAATTGTTCTATAATGGAGGATATTTATAGATGCACATTGGACACTTATGAAAAGCTTCATGTCCATTTAAGAATAGTTACAATAGTTGCAACTCAAAAGAACCATCATGCCTTTTCATTTAAGAATTTAAGAATAGTCACAATGGTTACAACCTAAAAGAACCATCATGTCTTTTCATTTAAGAATAATCACAATGGTATGCACCCTTTCATGAAACATGAAGAATTGTATGGCTTCATTATTTGTGGCCATTATTTTTCAACAGTCACAAGCCAGCGCTGTGTAATCTCCCTTACTTCAAATGGTTAGTAACTGCATTTTCAGATGAAATATTTATTTATTTATTTACTTTAATATTTTGTAAAATATACTTCAATCACCCAAGCCCACCAATGATGGTGACTGAATCCCTTATATTACATAGTAAGAGAACAATATCCGGAAAAAAAAAACTGTTTTGAAAGTGAAAATATTCTGACCCACAAAAAAAAAATGAAAACGTTGGAGTATATATTCCTTGCAAATAAAATCATCAGAGGTGCTATATTTTATGAAATGGTTTTCATAGAAAGCCACGAACGTGTGTGTATTTTAGTCATGCCTACTTTCTATGCTTGAATAAGTGAAAATTTAAAACTTGAAGAACTCGAGGAAATCAATGGCTTCGATCATCCCAGATGAATTCGTGCCGCATGAATTCAAGCCATAAATCATTCTAGTAAAATTATTATATAATTGGTGTAATTTGGGTCGTATATATATGTCTATGTTTACAAGACAAAGTTGGTTATACTAATATATCTATGTTTACAAGACAAAATTGGTTTTACTAAGATCCAGGAAACCTTGTCTACAAGCCACTAGGAGTATCCATGAGATTATAGTTTCAAATTTCATAAACTTTTAATATTTTGATGTACAGAAAGCCTTGTCTACAAAGTTAAATTTTAATTAATTTTATTTTAGAAAAACCAGGAGCAAATCCATTCATCATCACATGTTGGGGGCTCTTGTCCTACTAAAGTTTGAATTTTTTTTTTTTAAGGTATATAAGGACGCATATATTTTGCTGGTATTATTTTATTAAGTTTAATCTCACATTAAAATAAAAGTTATACAAAATTTCTTATTATGTTTATGTATTATTTTTGCCTTTATTGTCTAAATATTCTGGATCTACAGAAAAAAAATATTAGTTAGCGAGCATTGAACAACCGTAATGACTTTACAATTTCATGTATGCATGCTGTTGCTTGGCACATAACATAAGCAAGAATAATCAAAACGGATACGACTAAAAACAACATCCAAGGCCCCTTTTCTTCCTCAATAAAGAAAGTGTTAGCTCCACTTGAGGAAGGCCCAATACAACAAAAAGAGCAAAAAAAAAAGAAACTAAATTGTAGGAATGAAAGAAATAGATAAATAAATAGATAAATAACTCTTTTGTTGCAATGAAAGGGTGAGGATCAGCCCATGAAATGCCTAGTGGCAAATGTTCGAGGAGCAAGTTACTGGCAAAATTTCGATCAAAAAGGAAATTACTGGCAAGAAAATAATACAGTGGCATCTTAAATGGGTGCCAGAGGAGTTTGTCAGCATGTGGTGACAGATAATAACATGACATTTTTGTCCTCAGCTAAATGTCAAAATTCTCCTTCCTCCCCGCCAACAAATTGAGTCTGACATATAAATTACAAGTTTCCATTTGGAATCGAGTAAGAGGATAATTCAAATATCCCGTCAAGTCATCACCACCTTCCACCAATCTCAACCGATGACTTGGCCATAACAGTGGCGAAGTGGGGGAGACAGGGCAGCCCCAGGGGGTCGAACAAAGTGGCAAAATACCACTAACTAAACAAAGCCCAAATATTTGTCAATCAATAGAACAAAGAAATCAATATAAAAGAGGACAGAAAGGATTAAGGAACGTCGATGAAGGTTCTGGTAAAGGTTTTGTTTTTCCCAAAATAGAGTTTCGACCAAAAACAAAACAAACATGAAAAAAAGGAAAGAGAGGAGTTGGATGAACGAGGCCATGGTGGTGTGAGCACACGACGACACAGGCACCACGGAGGCCACGGTAGCGATGCGACGTGAAGTGGGTGAGAGTGACTCGGTGGCTGCATGGCGTTGGGAAAGGGCGCAACCACAGCAGACGAGGTGAACGGCGGGGAAGGAGAGTCGTCGAGAACAGCGACCTTGCAGCCAGCGTCGCGACAGTGTTGCGACTTTGTGACGGCCCTTTGCGATCTTGCACGGTGACAGCGCGGTACAGTGCCTCACAACTGCAGCCTGACATTGAGCAAGGCACGACAAAGCTCGCGAAGGATAGAGGAGGAGGGGCGGAGGTGGTGGCAGCTCGGACGCCGAGATAGGGTGGTGCAAATGAAGGAGAAAATGGGTAGATCCTCAGAGAAAAGTTGGGAAGGATTGGATGGTTGAAAAGGGTATAATGGGAAGATAAAAATTAACATTAAAATTTAATTCTTTATTATGTTATTTTGTAGCCATCAGATTTAATATTCCACGGTTTAGAATTAGTCACCATATGGTGACAAACTCGCACCATTTAGGATACCGCCAAATAAGAAATGCTGCAAAAATTACATATTTGTATGTTTGTACGGAAATTCTGTCATGGCCACTGACAACTTAGTAATCAAGTTGGTCATTAAATATTTACCATTGATATTTTATCCCACGGTTGAGATGGTATGTTTTAAACAACTTTCAAAATATTATTTGCAACCTATGCAGGATTAAGATTTAAAAATACTGAATTGCAATTTTATCTATAACTAATTTAAGCATAATAGATGAATACTTTCAATTATCAATTATTACTTCTTCCAAATCCTCTCATCATTGCCTTGTGATTTGAAACAAAAACAAACAGAGTCATTGCATTACCACCACCAGCTGCCCACTGTCTCTACCCATTCCTCCTTCAACCCTAGACCAGCGAACTTCTCCTCTGCTCCACAAGAGTGAAGGTGCTATGAATGGCAGCGATGTGTAAGACGACGGGCGGTTGAGTATGACCAGTCAAGACTCAAGCACAAGTCCTGTGTTTGAATCTAATCTCTCTAGAAACATTGTGCCCATCAACATTGTTGGATGAAGTGTTTGTTTTTCTCCCATATGCTTATCACACTCCCTTAAACAATATATACAACGTTTCTCACTTTTTCACCATCCACAGAGCACTCACAAAATCATTCAAAATTGGAACTCTCCTCCTCTTTCTTATCACATGGAATGTAGCCCCTTTTATTTCTATTCACGGACTCAGACTCAAACTTGGACCCAGAACCTAAATCTGAGACTCGGCCTACCTCTCAGGTGGGAATGAACTGCTTCGACTTTGAATTCCCATAGCCATTTTGCGGTCGGCAATTCCAAATGACGTCATCTTCTGCGGCAAGGTCATAAGTTGTGAAACCTAGCCTAGAGGGAACAAGAACACAAATCCATTCATGTTGTTGGGATCGGAGTTTTCGCCCTGTCGATCAAAACCGAGTTGCTGAACCAGTCTAGTCGGTGTCAACCCGGGAGAACTGGTGGCCGCGGAGTAACAAAAGTGGCCGAAAGCGCCGGAACAGTTTGTTCACAGATGGAACTGAGTGACATGAAGATGAGGCAGGAGAGGAGGGAGCTGTTGCGACTGCCGCTTCCGAAGTTAGCGGTGGAGCATGGTGGCAGCGGTGGCGGGGAGAGTTATTTGGAATTGAGCCAGCCGTTAAAGCGGAGGAACCAGCTAATGAATGCCTTGGCTAAGGCCGCCTTTGGATGACCACAGCGCCACTGCAGAGGAGGAGGAGAAGGATGGTAGGGGCGTGGGGCCAGAAAGAGAAGTAGCGAAAGTTGCCACACCTTGAAATTTGTGTTAATCATGCATAGATTGATGATATTCTACTATTCAAAAAATTCTACTTTGACCCCACAATTTTTCTTTTTCTTTCAACACTTATTAGTGATCAATTTGGTAACTAACTCCTCAGTGACCACCACAGAATTCTCCTATGTTTATAAATGTAAACATATGTATATATATAGCCAACTCTATCATTCGCCACATGAAAGCAGTCGACTAAATCTGGCCACTACTAAATCTTAAATTGCTCAACACGCCAACCTACGAATTAGTATAAAAGCTTGTTCTAGTTATTGGGTAATTCTATTTTGACCCATAGTAATTATAAATTTTAAAACTAGAATTCCATTTTGACTCCATAAATTTATTTAAGCTTGACGATTAAATCAACTAATCAGAGGATTGTTCACAATGCTGAATGTACTGAGGTCATCCCTCAACCTTTTCCTGCCCTGACGCCACCATCGATCCTGACCGCCCATGTGCTATTGCCGACCTTGACGCCACCACTCCTTCCCTCTCGCAAAACTCAAACTGCTTCATGTGTGCTATTTCTCTCTTAGCTTTTTATTTTCACTTTCACACCAAATCCACCATGGGTTGTAGCTAATGGGCAGTAGCAGTACTAAATGGTATGAACATTCTGTCTGAATTTTATCATGATTTGTCAGCCCCTATAAAACACCTCTATCAAAGTTTTTATGTCATTTTTTTCATCCCCTCCAAAATACAAGACCAAAGGACAAACTCACCATTAATGATCCATTCTCATTTCATTTGAAACTTTATACTAGGATTCGAAGGGAAATCTTGGGACATGCTTCTGAAATGGGGTGGGTTCGTGTTATTACCAAAGTGCTAGAAGCACTACTGCATATTCAAGAGATGAGGGAGTTGGAAAATAAATAAATAAATAGAGGAAGGTTAAATGTACTTTCACTAGTTTAAAAATATTTTAATATAAGAAAGCATCATCATGTCGAAAACTCAATCTGCACAGAAGTCTCCCCATTGGCAAGAGAGAATAACGTGTGAGCAAGATGGTTCAGCGTGTTAAAATATTTCACCTTTGGAGAGAAAACGCCTGGTGACTGGTGAGAAGTTTTAGTCTTGGGGGAAGAAGCCTTGAAGTTTATGCTATTTTGGTAGCTTGAAAGATATTTTAACAACTTTTTAAAATTGTAGTTCTACCCTCATAATCATTTAGTTCTCACCCACAATTATATTGTTCTCTCAATATTGACCAATGACCACCTTGGTCACTAACTGATCAGCGACCATCACAGAATTTGCCTATGTATATATAGATATATCACTGGATCTGCAGTATCTGGATTCAGATTTGAGGCATGGGTGTTACTGTTTGGCAACTGAGCACCGTTGAACGCAGAAATACTGAATTATATTTATCACTAGTGTTGCAAGTTACAACTTACAACGCATGAAAAAGAAATATCATCCAACTCAAAAGGAAAGAAAAATATATCATCACAAACAGATTATGTAAAAAAAAAAAAAAAGCACCATTGAAAGTAAGTTTCTTCAAATTGTAATTTTACAGCCCCATATAGCATAAACCAAATCTATTTATTTCAAAGTCCAATTCTACATATATCTTCATTCTTGCACTTGCATCAACATTTCATTCCAGATCAGAAGCTAGTAGGATCAGAGTAGCGCATCTGCTAGCGCATCTGCAATGAATTTCTAATTTGTTTCAATCATGTGGCCAAAAAACAAGAAATAAAGACAGTTTTTTTTAAAGATTTAATTTTTAGCCGTTGACAATGTAGAAGTAATTTACACAATTTTCCAATCAATAGCACTTATGATAGTTTATTTTTTCAATCCATTACTTTAAAAATCAAACAAATTGGATGATAATCTAAAAGATTTTAATTGAATGACACCACTTTTACATTATCAACATATTGAAATTAAGCTTGATTTTTAATCATCAACAAATGAAATTGAAAAGGTGTATATCCAAATCTGACTATTTAGTGATGTACTAACATTTATTATCAATAGTCTCCTTTAAGAAGTTCAAACATTCGAAACTGAATCTTCAATCTACTCAATTTCTTCTTAATTATACACACCAACTGCAAAGCAATTGCTATGAAAAGTAGATAATAATAACCAAGCAAAGGAAGTTAAAATCAAATTCACATTATATCATCTATTGAAACAGAATTAATTTAGCGTGAATTGAAAGCCTACCAAATGATCCAACCTAGTCTAAGATAGTGACTGAATGCCTTATTTTATTAATGAGAAATGATATTTTGACACTCAAATACTTGTAGATATCTATATGGGTCTCATGCAATGTGAGAGGAGTAATGGAGAGAGAATAAGTTAGAAAAAAAAGTGAGTGGTGGGACTTATGTGTATTATGAGTGGGTATTTGAATGTTTAAGAAGATTAGGTGTTAAAATAATAAAACTCTTTATTTATTCCAAAATGAATGTCTCTTTTTACTTTTCTGATATAAGTTTACGAATTAATGTGTATTTGGACACAATTATGAATATACTAAAAAGATGAAAGAAATATTTATTTTAAAATGAAAGGAGTATATAGTAAAAAAATAATTTCCAAAAAAATTCATTATTTTTTAATGTGGAAACATTGGTGTTGATATATATAATCCATGCAGTGTACTTTGTTTCACGTTTATCTATGTTTAAAAGACGAAGTTGGTTCTACTACGACCTAGAGAACCTTATCTACTAAGTAAAATTTAATTAACTAATAATAGACAAAAAAACATAGCCAGTGAGCATTGAGCAATTGTTATGACTTTTCAATTTCATATTCATGCTATTGCCAGGCACGTATCGAGCTAAAATCAGATCTCATACATAAATAACTGGAATAGTATTGTGCTGCAATCTGACTAGAAACTTAACTTGAAAGAAGGAAAAACATCTGTTTAAAAAGGTTGTTAACATTATGTAAAAATATTTCTATGGCCTTTTTTTAAGAGGTGTACCCGAGCCAAAGCAATAATAAATGGGGTTCGGGTGAAGAATTCAATTAATAACTTTAATTTTAGTAGTTAGATTCGTGTTGTGAGTTATTGTTTCTTTGTTCCATATATGAGAAGCAATTTTTAATTGGTGTAACTAAGATGCAAGGAAAGAAACTAAGAAACATAAAGATATACTGAAGTTTCTACACACATACCTGCCATTTTTTGAGTAACCTATGACGTCACTTGGCCATATTTACTACCACTATGACATATACGAAGTCTCCAGTTTGTTCATGAATCTGAGGTAAACGCTTCTCCAAAGCTTCCAAAGCAAATTAGCCCTAAAAAGCCCCAAAATCCTATGAAAAACCCTAGCCCCATGCTAAAGTATAATGCTTCATAAAAGGCTGCATTCTCATCCTTGTCATGTGCTGATGGTTCTTGAGACTTTATTGGTGTCATGTCTTCATCAGGACAACTTATGTTAAGTTGGTTACCACAAAGATCAAGATTTCCTTCAAAACTAGAGACCCCAAAGGTCTGCAATTGTCTTCCAAATGGAATTCTTCCGGATAGAGAGTTGTATGACAAGTTTAACACACTTAGACGATCAATTTGAGAAAGAGTCGGAGGAATTTTGCCAGATAAATGGTTTCTTGATAAGTCAAGGAAATCCAACAAGTTTAAATTCCCAATCTCATAAGCTTAATTTCTCTCCACTCAAATTGTTTCTTGATAAATTTAAAGTTAAACTAATCCAATCAAATATCCCAACTCTTTTCGAGATTTCACCAGTTAAATGATTGCTTGAGAGATCAAAATGATAGAGTTTCGATTTTGGATCGTTGATCCAACATCTCAACACCCTTTCCACATTAATGTTATGTTAGGCTGATAACCACCAATATAGAAAACTGTCCAACATGGTAAAGTATTATGAGGTGCAATATATACTACTAAGAGCTTGATCATTTGAGTAAATACTCTTTGTGGAAATTGCAGTAAAATTCCTTTAAGCAAGTTGGAGTTCCATTTGATAAGTTATTCCTTGAAAGATCTAGTACTTTTATTTGTCTTAAATGTAGAATATGTAGATGCATGTAGAAAGATTTCCAAAGAAGTGATTCCCTTTCATGCTCAAGACCATCAATTGTTGTAGACTTTCTCGATCCATGTAGGAGTATTAGACCGGATAGCAAATTTTCTCCCACATCCAACATATATAAATTGCTACAGATTCTTCAAAGTGGAAAGGTAGTTCCTCAAATGTCAGCTTATTGGTTTCCTAAAACCAAAAGCTTTCAATTCGAAAGGGTAAAAAGCCCACGGGATGGTGGAATCTTCCCCTGACAGAAGTTGTTATTGCTTAGATCAAGAAAAAGATAATGAGCTTACAGGTGATCCCCAACAATCATAAGCAAATGCTTGTTCCTTCTATTTGATTGTTTGTTAAGAAACCAAATTGTCCACACGACCGAAACTTAGCGTAGCCATGACCTAAGCGCAGATGGGGGAACACTTTTCCCAAAGCAAGCCTTAGAACACTAAATTTTCTAGAAAAAGCAGGACAGAGTTTCCTCTCGCTTTTGGATATTTCCCAAATAATTACATAACTTTTACGCAATGTTTCCAACAATTTACTGACACTTTGGGCATCAAGCATTCTCGAGAATCTTGCGCTCTTCCATACATAATAATGCTTTCAATATATACCAGTCATGGTACCAATACGGGGGCCTTCAACACAAAACCAAATTAAGTTTACAAATCTTTTTCAAAACATAACATATATAGCTAAGTCATAAATTTTCAAATACAAATACAACTTAAGTCAAAGGAACTCATAGTGACATATGGAGCAGCCCAGCAATCTGTAAATTTAAACCACATATGGATGAAAACTAAAGGAGCCTTTACAAAAGGCTCACCAACTTAGGATTTATTCAGATTATGCTTTGGAGGAACACGAGAACTAGCACCAGTTTTGTATCTCGAAAAGGGTGTGGGGCTACGTATTGCTGGCCCTTGCGATCTTGCACGGTGACAGCGCGGTACAGTGCCTCACAACTGCAGCCTGACATTGAGCAAGGCACGACAAAGCTCGCGAAGGATAGAGGAGGAGGGGCGGAGGTGGTGGCAGCTCGGACGCCGAGATAGGGTGGTGCAATGAAGGAGAAAATGGGTAGATCCTCAGAGAAAAGTTGGGAAGGATTGGATGGTTGAAAAGGGTATAATGGGAAGATAAAAATTAACATTAAAATTTAATTCTTTATTATGTTATTTTGTAGCCATCAGATTTAATATTCCACGGTTTAGAATTAGTCACCATATGGTGACAAACTCGCACCATTTAGGATACCGCCAAATAAGAAATGCTGCAAAAATTACATATTTGTATGTTTGTACGGAAATTCTGTCATGGCCACTGACAACTTAGTAATCAAGTTGGTCATTAAATATTTACCATTGATATTTTATCCCACGGTTGAGATGGTATGTTTTAAAACAACTTTCAAAATATTATTTGCAACCTATGCAGGATTAAGATTTAAAATACTGAATTGCAATTTTATCTATAACTAATTTAAGCATAATAGATGAATACTTTCAATTATCAATTATTACTTCTTCCAAATCCTCTCATCATTGCCTTGTGATTTGAAACAAAAACAAACAGAGTCATTGCATTACCACCACCAGCTGCCCACTGTCTCTACCCATTCCTCCTTCAACCCTAGACCAGCGAACTTCTCCTCTGCTCCACAAGAGTGAAGGTGCTATGAATGGCAGCGATGTGTAAGACGACGGGCGGTTGAGTATGACCAGTCAAGACTCAAGCACAAGTCCTGTGTTTGAATCTAATCTCTAGAAACATTGTGCCCATCAACATTGTTGGATGAAGTGTTTGTTTTTCTCCCCATATGCTTATCACACTCCTTAAACAATATATACAACGTTTCTCACTTTTTCACCATCCACAGAGCACTCACAAAATCATTCAAAATTGGAACTCTCCTCCTCTTTCTTATCACATGGAATGTAGCCCCTTTTATTTCTATTCACGGACTCAGACTCAAACTTGGACCCAGAACCTAAATCTGAGACTCGGCCTACCTCTCAGGTGGGAATGAACTGCTTCGACTTTGAATTCCCCATAGCCATTTTGCGGTCGGCAATTCCAAATGACGTCATCTTCTGCGGCAAGGTCATAAGTTGTGAAACCTAGCCTAGAGGGAACAAGAACACAAATCCATTCATGTTGTTGGGATCGGAGTTTTCGCCCTGTCGATCAAACCGAGTTGCTGAACCAGTCTAGTCGGTGTCAACCCGGGAGAACTGGTGGCCGCGGAGTAACAAAAGTGGCCGAAAGCGCCGGAACAGTTTGTTCACAGATGGAACTGAGTGACATGAAGATGAGGCAGGAGAGGAGGGAGCTGCTGCGACTGCCGCTTCCGAAGTTAGCGGTGGAGCATGGTGGCAGCGGTGGCGGGAGAGTTATTTGGAATTGAGCCAGCCGTTAAAGCGGAGGAACCAGCTAATGAATGCCTTGGCTAAGGCCGCCTTTGGATGACCACAGCGCCACTGCAGAGGAGGAGGAGAAGGATGGTAGGGGCGTGGGGCTAGAAAGAGAAGTAGCGAAAGTTGCCACACCTTGAAATTTGTGTTAATCATGCATAGATTGATGATATTCTACTATTCAAAAAATTCTACTTTGACCCCACAATTTTTCTTTTTCTTTCAACACTTATTAGTGATCAATTTGGTAACTAACTCCTCAGTGACCACCACAGAATTCTCCTATGTTTATAAATGTAAACATATGTATATATATATGGCCAACTCTATCATTCACATGTAAGGAGTCGACTAAATTGGTCACTAAATCTTAGCTGTTCAACATGTCAACCTACGAATTAGTATAAAAGCATTTTCTAGTTATTGGGTAATTCTATTTTGACCCATAGTAATTATAAATTTTAAAACTAGAATTCCATTTTGACCCATAAATTTATTTAAGCTTGACGATTAAATCAACTAATCAGAGGATTGTTCACAATGCTGAATGTACTGAGGTCATCCCTCAACCTTTCCTGCCCCGACGCCACCATCGACCCTGACCGCCCATGTGCTATTGCCGACCTTGACGCCACCACTCCTTCCCTCTCGCAAAACTCAAACTGCTTCATGTGTGCTATTTCTCTCTTAGCTTTTTATTTTCACTTTCACACCAAATCCACCATGGGTTGTAGCTAATGGGCAGTAGCAGTACTAAATGGTATGAACATTCTGTCTGAATTTTATCATGATTTGTCAGCCCCTATAAAACACCTCTATCAAAGTTTTTATGTCATTTTTTTCATCCCCTCCAAAATACAAGACCAAAGGACAAACTCACCATTAATGATCCATTCTCATTTCATTTGAAACTTTATACTAGGATTCGAAGGGAAATCTTGGGACATGCTTCGAAATGGGGTGGGTTCGTGTTATTACCAAAGTGCTAGAAGCACTACTGCATATTCAAGAGATGAGGGAGTTGGAAAATAAATAAATAAATAGAGGAAGGTTAAATGTACTTTCACTAGTTTAAAAATATTTTAATATAAGAAAGCATCATCATGTCGAAAACTCAATCTGCACAGAAGTCTCCCCATTGGCAAGAGAGAATAACGTGTGAGCAAGATGGTTCAGCGTGTTAAAATATTTCACCTTTGGAGAGAAAACGCCTGGTGACTGGTGAGAAGTTTTAGTCTTGGGGGAAGAAGCCTTGAAGTTTATGCTATTTTGGTAGCTTGAAAGATATTTTAACAACTTTTTAAAATTGTAGTTCTACCCTCATAATCATTTAGTTCTCACCCACAATTATATTGTTCTCTCAATATTGACCAATGACCACCTTGGTCACTAACTGATCAGCGACCATCACAGAATTTGCCTATGTATATATAGATATATCACTGGATCTGCAGTATCTGGATTCAGATTTGAGGCATGGGTGTTACTGTTTGGCAACTGAGCACCGTTGAACGCAGAAATACTGAATTATATTTATCACTAGTGTTGCAAGTTACAACTTACAACGCATGAAAAAGAAATATCATCCAACTCAAAAAGGAAAGAAAAAAATATCATCACAAACAGATTATGTAAAAAAAAAAAAAATGCACCATTGAAAGTAAGTTTCTTCAAATTGTAATTTTACAGCCCCATATAGCATAAACCAAATCTATTTATTTCAAAGTCCAATTCTACATATATCTTCATTCTTGCACTTGCATCAACATTTCATTCCAGATCAGAAGCTAGTAGGACTGTAGGAGTAGCGCATCTGCTAGCGCATCTGCAATGAATTTCTAATTTGTTTCAATCATGTGGCCAAAAAACAAGAAATAAAGACAGTTTTTTTTAAAGATTTAATTTTTAGCCGTTGACAATGTAGAAGTAATTTACACAATTTTCCAATCAATAGCACTTATGATAGTTTATTTTTTCAATCCATTACTTTAAAAATCAAACAAATTGGATGATAATCTAAAAGATTTTAATTGAATGACACCACTTTTACATTATCAACATATTGAAATTAAGCTTGATTTTTAATCATCAACAAATGAAATTGAAAAGGTGTATATCCAAATCTGACTATTTAGTGATGTACTAACATTTATTATCAATAGTCTCCTTTTTAAGAAGTTCAAACATTCGAAACTGAATCTTCAATCTACTCAATTTCTCTTAATTATACACACCAACTGCAAAGCAATTGCTATGAAAAGTAGATAATAATAACCAAGCAAAGGAAGTTAAAATCAAATTCACATTATATCATCTATTGAAACAGAATTAATTTAGCGTGAATTGAAAGCCTACCAAATGATCCAACCTAGTCTAAGATAGTGACTGAATGCCTTATTTTATTAATGAGAAATGATATTTTGACACTCAAATACTTGTAGATATCTATATGGGTCTCATGCAATGTGAGAGGAGTAATGGAGAGAGAATAAGTTAGAAAAAAAAGTGAGTGGTGGGACTTATGTGTATTATGAGTGGGGTATTTGAATGTTTAAGAAGATTAGGTGTTAAAATAATAAAACTCTTTATTTATTCCAAAATGAATGTCTCTTTTACTTTTCTGATATGTTTACGAATTAATGTGTATTTGGACACAATTATGAATATACTAAAAAGATGAAAGAAATATTTATTTTAAAATGAAAGGAGTATATAGTAAAAAAATAATTTCCAAAAAAATTCATTATTTTTAATGTGGAAAACATTGGTGTTGATATATATAATCCATGCAGTGTACTTTGTTTCACGTTTATCTATGTTTAAAAGACGAAGTTGGTTCTACTACGACCTAGAGAACCTTATCTACTAAGTAAAATTTAATTAACTAATAATAGACAAAAAAAAAAAAAAACATAGCCAGTGAGCATTGAGCAATTGTTATGACTTTTCAATTTCATATTCATGCTATTGCCAGGCACGTATCGAGCTAAAATCAGATCTCATACATAAATAACTGGAATAGTATTGTGCTGCAATCTGACTAGAAACTTAACTTGAAAGAAGGAAAAACATCTGTTTAAAAAGGTTGTTAACATTATGTAAAAATATTTCTATGGCCTTTTTTTAAGAGGTGTACCCGAGCCAAAGCAATAATAAATGGGGTTCGGGTGAAGAATTCAATTAATAACTTTAATTTTAGTAGTTAGATTCGTGTTGTGAGTTATTGTTTCTTTGTTCCATATATGAGAAGCAATTTTTAATTGGTGTAACTAAGATGCAAGGAAAGAAACTAAGAAACATAAAGATATACTGAAGTTTCTACACACATACCTGCCATTTTTTGAGTAACCTATGACGTCACTTGGCCATATTTACTACCACTATGACATATACGAAGTCTCCAGTTTGTTCATGAATCTGAGGTAAACGCTTCTCCAAAGCTTCCAAAGCAGTATTAGCCCTAAAAAGCCCCAAAATCCTATGAAAAACCCTAGCCCCATGCTAAAGTATAATGCTTCATAAAAGGCTGCATTCTCATCCTTGTCATATGCTGATGGTTCTTGAGACTTTATTGGTGTCATGTCTTCATCAGGACAACTTATGTTAAGTTGGTTACCACAAAGATCAAGATTTCCTTCAAAACTAGAGACCCCAAAGGTCTGCAATTGTCTTCCAAATGGAATTCTTCCGGATAGAGAGTTGTATGACAAGTTTAACACACTTAGACGATCAATTTGAGAAAGAGTCGGAGGAATTTTGCCAGATAAATGGTTTCTTGATAAGTCAAGGAAATCCAGTGAAGTTAAATTCCCAATCTCATAAGGAATTTCTCCACTCAAATTGTTTCTTGATAAATTTAAAGAAACTAATCCAATCAAATATCCCAACTCTTTCGAGATTTCACCAGTTAAATGATTGCTTGAGAGATCAATGATAGGTCTCGATTTTGGATCGTTGATCCAACATTCAACACCTTTCCACATTAATGTTATGTTAGGCTGATAACCACCAATATAGAAACTAACATGGTAAGTATTATGAGGGTAATATATACTACTAAGAGCTTGATCATTTGAGTAAATACTCTTTGTGGAAATTGCAGTAAAATTCTTTAAGCAAGTTGGAGTTCCATTTGATAAGTTATTCCTTGAAAGATCTAGTACTTTTATTTGTCTTAAGTAACAGAGATGCATAGAAAGATTTCCAAAGAAGTGATTCCCTTTCATGCTCAAGACCATCAATTGTTGTAGACTTTCTCTGATCCATGAGGGTATTAGACCGGATAGCAAATTTTCTCCCACATCCAACATATATAAATTGCTACAGTTCTTCAAAGTGGAAGGTAGTTCCCCAATCAGCTTATTGTTTCCTAAAACCAAAGCTTTCAATTCAGAAAGGGTGCCCACGGATGGTGGAATCTTCCCTGACAAGTTGTTATTGCTTAGATCAAGAAAAGATAATGAGCTTACAGATCCCCAACAATCGTGCGCTTGTTCCTCTATTTGATTGTTTGCTAAAACCAAATTGTCACGACCCAACTTAGGCCATGACCGGCGCATGGGAACACTTTTCCCAGCAAGCCTTAGAACACTAAATTTTCTAGAAAAACGGACAGAGTTTCCTCTGTTTTTCGGATATTTCCCAAATAATTACATAACCTGCAATGTTTCCAACAATTTACAGCACTTGGGCATCAAGCATTCTCAGAATGCGCCCTTCCAGTACATAATAATGTTTCAATATATACCACTATGGTACCAATACATTCAACACAAAACCAAATTAAGTTTACAAATCTTTTTCAAAACATAACATATATAGCTAAGTCATAAATTTTCAAATACAAATACAACACAAGTCCAAGGAACCTGCCTGTGACATATGGAGCAACTGACATCTATAGGCTAAACCACATATGGATGAAAACTAAAAGGGCCTTTACAAAAAGGCTCACCAACTTAGAGTTTATTCAGATTATGCTGGAGGAACACGAATCCAAGCACCAAAGACTCAGATTCGAAAAGGGTGGAAATACAACTGGTGAGTTTTGCAACTCAATGAGAGATAGGGTATCCATAGTTTACTAAATGCAAGCATAAAACAATATAAACATAATAATGTATATATATACTCATAAAATAGGATTTATATACTCATATGAATTCAAATACATTGGGGAATTATTCAAAGCAGAACGATAACAAGTCCAGACATGACCCAAGGCCATGTGCGGGTTAGCACCACACTTGCTAACTAGAGTTGGCCCGTAGCCATATACAAGTCCGCACATAGTCGCAGCCTATGTGCGGGTTAGCAGCTCTGTTGCTAACTAGAGTTTCTCACGGTGCACCGAGGCTAACGTCCCTGCCGTTAACTACAGGTTCTAACTATAGAATTTTCCCCAATTTAACTCAAAATATTTAAATAAGCATAATAATCATATTATGACCCCTAAATAAAAGTTTATCATTTCAAACATAAAGCGACATTTTCAATAAATAAATCATTTGCTTCTATATCAACATACTTTCAACTCTTTATACCATTTTATATTGTTTATCATGCATAAAGAACTCCATGGATATACTATCTACTCACGCCTATTGGTTCAAAGAATCAAAGATCAATGTCTTTGATGCCACCTATTCAAGTGTTGGCCTGATTGTTCTATCGCCTAGAAACAAGATAATATTAATTTTTGTGAGCTAACATTATCGCAAATTTACATAAATTAGCCCCAATTCAATAAAATCCCCAAATTCTAAAATTCAATAAACCTAACAATATTCCTAAAATAATCAGAAATTTCAATAATTTAAACGGAGTAGTTTAGCTAATTTACCACTTGTAGTGTAGAATTGGTGAAGAAAATCACTCCAATTCTTCCTAAACTTCAAACTCTCTCAAATGGAGTTAGAGAGAGAAAGTGGAGGTGTGAGGAGAGAGAGAGCAGTTATGATGGAGAGGATGTGGAGGAGATGATGATAATAGAGATAGTAGTGATAATTGTTGATGATGGAAGCAAAGATGATGGTGAAGAATGGAGATGAGGGAGAAAGAAAGAAAGAAGTGAAGAGGAAGAAGGGAGGAGGGGGTTACGGGAGGGAGAAAGAAAGAGAAAAGAGAATTATGGGGAAGAAGGGAAGAAGAGAATATAAAAAAAAAGAGAGAAGTATATGGTGATCTATACCACTTAAGGTGCACGGTGGTCCTCACTTCATTTTTTTTTTTTTTTTTTTATGGTCATCACACAAATAGACCAAGCTTCCACTAGTGTTGTTGTCACATAACAATGAAGACAAATCTGAAAATTTATTTTCAGAGAGAAACAATACTGAAGCTTGTCGCAAAAACAACGGAACAACACCCTCAAATTGATTTGAATACAAATATATAAATGCTGGGAACGAAAGCTTTAATGGTAAATTTGGAATTGCTCCTCTGAAATTGTTGTGAGACATATTAAGCCACCTAACATGTTGCAAGTTATTCCAAAACCACTCAGGTACAGAGTCGCTAATCTCAGCTTGGGAAATATCCAGGTATGCTAAGTGACTTTGAGTTTGGAGCCAACTTGGAAAACTAGGACCCAACTTGCAAGATGCTACTCCCAAGGAAATTAGTTGAAAAGGAGGAAGCCAACTGGGGACAAAATTTAGAGACAATAAGTTGTATGATAAATACAAGAATTTTAATTTGGACAGGTTACTGAGACTGGATTCAGTGATGTTACCCTCCAAAGAATTTCCATGCAGGGACAAAAACTCCAATTCAGATAGCAATTCGATGTTTTCGGGTAGCGTGCCAGTAATTCGGTTTTGAGACAAGGACAAACCACGAAACACATGTCTGTTGCACCATGAAGAATTTTGAATGAAGCTTGAAAATTTTCCACTCAAGTTGTTATACGACAGGAGTAGTGTTTGCAATGTGCAAATATTCCCCACGGAAGCAGGAACCTCGCCTTGCAATGTGTTATTGGTGAGGTCGAGATATTCAAGAGAACTCATCACTTTGCCAAAATCGTCGGGAATGGGACCTTCTAACAAGTTGTTATCAAGATAAAGGGTGCGAAGATTGGTGGTGAAGTTAAAGAGCCAATTGAATATAGTCAATGAGGTCAACATGTTAAAAGAGAGATGAAGGCCAACAAGGGAAGATGAAGAATTCATGGTTGAAGAAGATGACACAATCGAAAAACTCCTATCCGTTAGACTACAATCTCGTAGATAAAGCTCTTCAAGTTTAGAGCTGAAGTTGAAATTACCTTGAGATATTGATGATGTCAAATTATTATAAGACAAGTCGAGGATCAAAAGGGAAGGAAAGTTTGGGTACAGAGGAGACAACAAAACAATATTATTATCTGAAAGATAAAGCTCTTGAAGATTAGTGCTGAAGTTGGACAACAACTGAAATGTCAGTGATGTCAGCATATTATGAGACAGATCAAGGATGGTAAGAGAAGTGGAAAAGTTGGAATAAGAGTCAAACAAAGATCGAATATCTTTATCTGAAAGACGACAATTTGTTAGCCTCAATTCTCTTAAATTTGGAACACGCTTAATGATCATCTGAAGCCAGTGATGAGAGTATGCGTGGTTGAGAGGGAATGACCTTAAGTCAAGATTTGTTAATGACGAGAGATTAGACAGCCACTCTACATCTTTAGTTTTGATATCAAACTCACCATCAAGCTTGAGAGTGTGCAACATTGGAAGATCCCCAGTCTGAAAAGGGATTGCTCCTGAAAGATCATTACCACCAAGATCTAGATACTGTAGTTGTCCCAGATTTCTAAGTTGATATGGGATTCCTCCATCAAGATAGTTGTTGCCGAGATCCAGATACTGCAAATGTGCAAGCTTCCCCAGTTGATAAGGAATACTCCCACCAACTAAAGAACCTGAAAGGTTGAGATATCTTAATTTGGAAAATGAGCCAATGAGTTCTGGGATATGGCTGAGATAAAACCAATTTGAACTGAGGTCAAGATATTCCAGATTTTGCAGGTCAATCAAAGAGGATATATAATTGATTGAACATATCAAATAATTTCTATGCAAACCAAGAAGATGCCAGCCGCCACGAAGATCAAGCTTAAGCACATGACCTGTTTCATCGCTGCATTCAATCCCCTTCCATTTGCAACAATCACTATTATTCTGGTCGTTCCTCCATGTAGATAGAACGCCCCAAGCATCATTGAGGACTTGTTGAAAGCTGAGGAGTGCTTGTCTCTCCTCTCTATGCACTTCACTTGTTCAATCTTGCTTGGCCAGTTGTTTCCAAGGATAGATCCTGCATCACACAATATAAGCAACACCAGTGTAAAAAAACTTTCGAAAAAATACTTGTTCATCATAAGTTTCCAGGTACGAAATATCTGCAATAAATGTGATAAGAGTTAAATAAGATAGACAGTTTTGGTAATATTGTTTCTCTGCACTTGCTTTGTGCAAAAACTGATAATGGAAGGCAAGATTTATATAGCTGAAGCGAATATCCATTGCAACGTTTTTTTTTGTCGCCACTTTTCTTTAATTAATATTCTTCCTTAGCTCTAAAAATATCTTTAAATTATTTACTGTAAGACTGGAGTAATTAGATGCTTCATGAAAAGAACATGATTGTTTTAGGACAAAAACCAAGAAAAAAATAAATAAATTTATAAGGATGACTTCGGACTTCGAAAGAATGATAACCCCCACAAAACTTATCGCTTTTATTATATCAGAATTTTGAAGATAATGATTTTTAAATTTATAATTTCATGGACGTATGCTATCCAAATCCTTTATTATTAACTCAATTCTAATGACTTCTATCAAAATTTAATTTAAACATACATGGACTTAATTCATTTTTAAGGGAATTGAAATTGCACTTTATTTTTTGCATTACATATTAAATGCATTTTATTAGCCTATATATTTTAAAAATATGTAGCTGGACCCTTGAAGTATTTTGAATATACAAATTGATCATTTTATTAATTTTTCTATCAACTGTTAATAAAATATCACAATTTTAATAAGAAATTTTAAGATGTCAAGTTGTATATTTAAGAAAATTTAGGGGGTTAAATGGTTAATTTACATATATTTTAAAATTTAGAGAATATAGAATATTTACTTTGATTAAAGTATATATTTATGAAAGTTTGAAGAATCATATTGTATTTTTTTAATTTTAAAGATTAAAATATACTTGGCTTACAATTCAAAATGCAAAGTACATTTTTTCATTTTTTTTAAGTTGATTATTCATTGATATTGTTTTTCTAACCCATGTTCTAAGTTGGAAAATTAAGTAGCTAAGTTAGTCCCATCAAATTGGAAAAACTGAAACTGCTACAAAGGCATGGAATTCTTAGTCCTCTTGTGAATCTGTCAAATCGAGTCAAAATCAGGCCGATATATTTATCTTTGAAACTTAAAACATATTTGAATTCTGTGGTTGCTTGCAGCAAGGCTATTCGAATCCTCTCTAGCTTGCCCAGTAAGAGACTGCCACAGAGAGATAGTAACAACTGTCGGCAATTTATTTTTTAAAATAAAAAATTAGAATAAAATTAAGAATTTAAAATAACAATACATGTATTAAAGGTATATATGTATATGTATACAACGTAAAAGAGTATTATACACTGTGTATTATTCAGATAAATTAAAAAGAGGAATACAAGTCCAAAGACATCTGAAATTGAAGGAGCCCAAAAAGAGCCCTAACCCTGCGTTGACAGGAAGGTTTGCTGCAGTTCCTGCGTTGACACTCCCGGGACCAAGCAAGCAGCCACCTTTAATTCAGGTTGCTATGTAAGGACGCAGGTTCGAAAGAAAAGATGGGCCAGGAGACCAGGCCAGTGCTACTCAACAATTGGTTTCACCTTTCTTTTTTTTCCCTGAAATAATGGGCACGAGAAATGCAGTAGTCACATCCTTTCAAAGATTCTCTATTTTTTGTGCAAGTTCCTTCGCGAGATCTGGGTAGTGGTCCAGGGAGAATGCAGTGTGGATTATGAGACATCGATTTCAATTAGGGATCTTGGATTGAGAATGTATTGGGGTTAGGGTTTATAGATTGGGAATGAAACGAGATTAGGATTCTTTTGAGCTCCTTCAATTTCAGATGTGTTTGGGTCTTGTTTTTTCCATTTGATTTGAAAAATACACTATTACGTTGTATCATATACATTTATATCATTAATACATTTATTATTATTTTAAGTTCTTATTTTCATTCTAATTTTTATTTTAAAATTAAATTGTTGATAAGGATTATTGTCAATCTATTGTTGGACCAACTAGTGAGGGTTCTATAACCTTGCAAATCTATGGGTAGCCAAGCAACCACAATTTAAATTAACCAATTTTCAAATCAATTCATTTTATCTGGGGATTAAATGGGTCAATCCACCATTGGAAAAAAAATTATTCTAAATTATTGAGAAAAGATTTTTACATTTGTTTTCAAAATATAACTATCATAGACAACTATAGTAATTGGATTTGTTGGGATTGAGGATGACATTTGAACATAATAAATAGCTATTATTCTATTGAGGGTTTTACTAACTAGTATTCTAAAAACAGTAATTAAAGATGCTTAAAGTGGAAAGTTATAAATTTTATGATGATTTTTATGTGTTAAAAAATATAAAATACATCTTTCCAAGGTAAATTCCCTCTTTTGTGTGGCTAGGTATGTTGGCTTTTGAAAAAAAATTAAAATTTCAAAAGTTGATTTTATTTTTTATTAAAAAGGAACATTTTATATAATAATTGAGGTAATGTGCAGAAAGTACATCACACGAGAGTGATGATTTATTATGAGAGTGAAATGCTGCTCTTAACCATTGAATCTTACTTGAGTGATCGAGACTAAAACATACAGCTATGTAATTTTTTTAAATAAGCATATCAATATTAATTATTATTAATTAACTTTTATTCTTGATAATCCATGTAATATGTATGATTATATGACCCAAGATTTTTTTTCCTCTTACTTTCATAATAAAGTACTCTCTCATATGATACGCCCCGAATATGCATACCACATAAAGATGAAAATGACATAAGAAGCAACGACAAATAAGAATTCGAATTGTGATGGTTGGAAAATAAAAAGAAAAAATAGTTTTTCCAATTCATTGCATTTACTCAATTTGTTAATTTGATTTCTCATATTTTTAAAAAAATTAATTTAATCTCAAATAATTGTTCTCCCACATAACTAATGAAAAATATTGATGTAGCGCAAGTTTTAATGTTGTATCCTTGTATTAGGACGAAAATAATTTTCAATCTATTTTTTGTTTTTAGAATTTCATAAAGAAAATAGTGAAAATTAAAAATAAAAATTAAAAAGTAAAAATTGGATTTTATAATTTTATGATATTCTTCATAAAATATTGAGAGATAAACTGAAATCAGAAAATGAAAATGAAAAATTATTTTCTGAAAAATAAAATTATTTTTCATTGACAAAGAATACTCCACGCAACATAATTGAGATAGTGCACATACTGCATGAAGAAAAAATGACATTCCTAACTGTTTCTCTTTTTAATTTTTGTTAAAATACATTGTTAACTATAACAACAAATATTTAAAATGCCAAAGTATTTAATAACGTAAAAATACTAAATAATACTGATTATTTTAAATTAAATATTTTATATTTAGAATGGAATTGAAACTGTGTTAATTAAATGATAAAAAGAAATTTTGGTATCCTATCTTTATTTTTCTAATATCTTGACCCTTTTTTCATTTTAATCTCTTTTGTTACAAATGGTCTTTTTTTAGGTTATTGTAACAAATGGTCTATAACTTAATATTCACTCAATTTTTCTTATGTCACATCAGCTTTTTTTTTTACGGAAAAGCAATTAAGATGAGATTGAAGACAATTTATAACTTAAGAAATCAAATAGAAAATTAAAGAAAATGTATAAGTTAAAAGTGCAAATGAAGATATATACGTGGAAAAATCTATTTTGCCCCTCAAAAAATTTATATAATTTCAAAATTTTGAATATATATATAAATGACTTGTCTTCCGATCACATCTCACCCACTACTGATACTGATTCAACATCGCACCTAAAAGAAGCAATATAAACTCAGACAAGGAAGGCCTAAAAGGTGTCCTTAAAATTCTTGCAATATAAACTCTCAAAAAAATTATACTATATCCTCTTAAATTTAGTCCAATTTGACAACTTTTATTTACAAAATTATCATAGATATATGAAATTTGTTACAATTATATTGTTATTGATGATTCGTTAATTCAAGTGGCAAACAATATCATATGACATATTTATACATAATTATTAATGAAAAATTATGATATTTTAATTATACTTAGCATATAAGTTATTAAAATATTATTTTCATGAGAAATTGTTATAATTATGAACTTCACCTTCAAGAGATAAAAAAGAATATTTTATCTATATGTCATAATTCTCTCTCTCTAGAATAAAGCATATTGTATGTCTTTAGGTTTGCTTACATTCACATCTCATCTAAGAAAATATAGGCAATAAATCTCTAGAAATGGTTATAGAAGAAACCATGTAGGAAAAAACATGTTATGTCTTTATCTTTATATCATATCTAATCTAAGAAAATACAACCAATAAGTGAAGGATAATTATTGACTTCGTGCAATGATAACCCTAAAGAAAAAACGTATGGTTTATAATACTTGGCATGATCCATATCTTTTTTGTTTTCTAACTCATTTCGTAAGTTAGAAAATTATGCAGAATAGCCACTTCAAATTAGAAAATTGAAACTCGTGCAAAAACTTGGAATTGGTCATCTTGCTAGTGACGTCTCATACCAAGTATACATCCATGAAGTAGTGAAACTTCCAAGTAATGCCTCTCGTATTTAGGTTGGATTTTTTAGAAAGTTAAAAACAAGAAAAAATAAATGATCAAAATATTACATATTAATCTTCTTTATGAAAGTTTTTATCTTATTTTTACTTTCACTGAAATAATGTGACATTATTTTTAATCTTTAGATTGAATAGTGATTTTTATTTATTTGACTTCTCATCTATTTTCTTTAAATCTTACTATCCCATTATGACTTTATTGTTTAGATGAGGGTTAAGCTATTTTTGGCGTTAGAAGCACATGCAAAGACAACAATTGATTTGGCAGACACTCATGCCTATTGGGAATAGAGGAAGGAGCAAAGCACTAATGCTGTTTGCACCTCGGACGAAACAATCACTATGGCAATTTTGGAACATGATATGTAATATTTATGAAATATTTTATTTTCATAGGAGGGTGAAGAGAAAAATAGAAACAAAATATTTATTGAATATTTTATTTTTATAATGATAAACCCTGATTGAAAAAATCTTATACTATGAATCTAATTACGTACAAATTTTTATACTTGACATGATCATTTCTTTCTCTTCACCAACCTCTACCTCATCACTTCTCTCTCGCTCTCCTCCCATCTTTTTGTAGCTTAAAAAAGGAAGTCCCTTTCTTTGACAATTCCATTAATTAATTATCCTCACCAAATAATGAACTTCTTCTGGTATAAGAGAAGAGCTCTGTCTCCATCTCTTACTGATTCTAAAACAAACTCCACTGCCTCTTTACCAAGCATGCATGCGTAGCTTCTTGCAACATCCTTGACTCAACAAAAAGATTCATATCTATGCGAAAAGATTTAGGAGATTATATTGTTCTTATGGATTGGGGGAACAGGATAACATTTGTAGGTTTTGCATCTCGTAGCGAGTGGCGTGGCCGAAGCAGGTTAGAAAGAATAGAGAAAGCTAAAATTGTAGATTTTAAACGAGAAAAAATACGGAAGTAGTTTAAACCACACGCATTGCGCATACCACATAAAGATGAAAATGACGTAAGAAGCAACAGTTAATAAGAGTTGGATTTGTGATGGTTGGAAAATAAAAAGGAAAAATAGGTTATTCAATTCGTTATATTTACTCGATTTGTTAATTTGATTCCTTGTATTTTAATTTTTTTTAATTTGCTCTCAAATAATTTTCCTCTCACATAACTAATGAAAAATATTGATATAGCACAAGTTATCAATATCATATCCTTGTACAAGGCCGAGTCTTTCCCTCATCCCAAAAGTTTGTTTGGGTTTAGAAAAAAGAAATTCAATCAATTTTCTATTTTCAGAATTTTATAAAGAAAATAGTAAAAATTAAAAAAAAATATTGAATTTTATAATTTTTACCATTTCTTTCATAAAATGTTGAGAGATAAATTGAAATCAAAAAATGAAAATGGGAAATTATTTTCTGAAGAAAAATGTTTTTCATCGACAATGATTATTCCACGATAATTGAGATAATACACATATTGCATAAGGAAAAAAATGACATTCCTAATAACTGTTTCTCTTTTTAATTTTTTTTATCAAAATATATTGTTAAATATAACAAAAAATATTTAAAATTCAAGTATTTAATAACTTGAAAATATTAAATAATAATACTAAATAATACTGTTTATATTAAACTAAGTATTTTATATATATAGAATGGAATTGAAACTGTGTTAATTAAATGGAAAAAAGAATTTCTGGTCTCATATCATTATTTTTTTAATATTTAGACCCTTTTTTCATTTTGATCTCTTATGTTACAAATGGTCTTTTTATAGGTAATTGTTAAAATTAAATGGTCTTTAACTTAATATTTAGTCAATTTTTCTTATGTCACAACAACATTTTCTTGACAGAAAAGCAACTAAGATGAGATTGAAAACAATTGATAACTTAAGAAATCAAATACAAAATGAAAGAAAATACGTAAATTAAAAATGAAAATGACAGGAGAAAAGTCTATTTCACTTCACCCAAAAATAAAAATCTATTTAGCTCCTCAAAAAATTATCTAATTTTAAAAATAGGTTATATATATATATATATATATATAATTTATTAATATATGACTTGTCTTCTGGTCACATCTCACCCACTACCGATACCAACATGACATCTCATCCAAAAAAGGTGATATACACTCAGGAAGACATAAAAGGGCACCTTAAAGGTCTTGCAATATAAACTCTAAAAAAAAAAAATACATTATCTCCTCTCAAATTTAGTGCAATTTGACACATTTTTTCACAAAATTGTCATAGATATATGAAATTTGCTATAATTATACTGATATTGATTCATTAATTTAAACAAAAAATATCATATGACATATTTATATATAATTATTAATGACAAATTATAATATTTTAATTATATTTAACATATAAGTTATTAAAATATTATTTTTATAAAAAATAATTATAATTATGAACTTCACCTTCATGAGATAAAAAATAGTATCTACTAAAAACAAGAGATAAAAAGAATACTTTATCTATATGTCACAATTTTCTCTCCCTATAATAAAGCATATCGAATCTCTTTATCTTTGTATCACATTCACATCTAATCTAAAACAATACCCACAATAAATCCTCAAAATGGTTATAGAAGAAACCATATAGAAAAAACATGTTATGTCTTTACCTTTATATCGCATCTAATTTAATCTAAGAAAAAACCAATAAATGAAGGATAACTTTTGACTTCATGCAGCGGTAATCCTATAGAAAAAATGCATGGTTTATAATACTTGGCATGATTCGTGTCTTTTTTATTTTCTAATCCATTTCTTAAATTAGAAAATTATGCAGAATAGTCACATCAAATTAGGAAATTGAAACTCATGTAAGAACTTGGAATTAGCAGTCTTGCTAGTGATTTCTCATACCAAGTATATATCCATCAAGCGGTGAAACTTGCAAGTTATGCCCTCACATTTAGCTTGGATTTTTTAGGAAGTTAAAAACAAGAAAAAATCAATGATCAAAATATTACATATCAATCTTTATGAAAAATTTCATCTTATCTTTGCTTTCATTGAAATAATGTGACATTATTTTTAATCTTTAGACTGAATAGTGATTTTTATTTATTTGATTTATCATCTATTTTCTTTAAACTATCCTATTATTACTTTATGGTTTAGATGATGGTCAAGCTATTTTTGGCATTGGAAGCACATGCAAAGAAAACAATTGACTCTCAACTCATGCCTATTGGAAACAGAGGAAGGAGCAAAGCACTGTTGCCTTTTGGTCCTGGCCGCGATCAAACAATCACTATGTTAATTTTGAAACTTGATATTTAATATTCATAAAATATTCCATTTCATAAAAAGGTGGTGCCAAAGATTAAAAATAATATATTCATGAAATATTTAATTTTATAATAACAAAAATCTGATTCAAAAAATCTTATACACTGCGTAAACCCAATTACAAATTTTTATACATGATATGCATGATCATTTCTTTCTCTTCCCCAACCTGTACCTCATCTGCTCTCTCTCACTCTCCTCCCATCTCTTTCTTAGCTTTAAAGAGAGAAAAGCCCCTTTCTTTGACAATGCCATTAATTAATTACCCTCACCAAATAACAAACTTCTTCTGGTATGCTGGAAGAGCTCTTTCTCTATCTCTTATTGATTCTAAAACAAACTCCACTGCCTCTTTACCAAGCATGAATGCGCAGCTTCGTGCAACATCCTTGACTCAACAACAACTTTCATATCTATGCGAAAAGATTGGGGAGATTATATTGCTCTTATGGATTGGGGGGACAGGACAACATTTGTAGTTTTTACATCTGGCAAGTGGTATGCGCGTGTAGGTTAGAAAGAATAGAGAAAGCTAAAATTGTAGATTTTAAACGAGAAAAAAATATGGAAGTAATTGTCCCCCCGACCCCTGTTTTTGGGAATGGTTGGTATTCAGGAACAAAGTAGTTTCTAGTTTATGTTATGAAAGACAAGAGTACCGATTCACCTGTTGGAATTTCAGAGATAGGATGATATATAATAAGCCTATTATAACCTGCTGCAGCAGAATGTTTCATGAACTTTTATGAGAGAAAAATTGAGTGATTTTTTTTTCGTAGAATGTATATAAAGTATTTATGTGTTCATCTTTGGCATACGTTCCATCTCAACACATGAAAGCACTCGTATTAGATTCTATGAGTCTTTTGTTCTGTTGTCGTGATCATGTAATCAGTGCTGAAATTGTGGTTGTATATTCAGATGAGTGAAGGTTCAGGAAATGCAATAATGCTCTTAAAGTGGTAAAGAAATGGGAAATAAGTAAAGTTGTGAGGAGGTCAAAATCTTTGACTGTCACCTACTCTTTAGAGCCTCTATAATGGTTTTGAAGAGAATTTCAATTTTGTAATTGTCTTGTTATAGAAACCAAGGGTTGATATAATTTTATCTATTACCAATTACTCTAGATTTTCAAACTCCTAGATTCACTTATGCCTTTATTTATCAACACCAAGAAGATGTAGAAATTCAGACCAAAAAAATAAACAAGATGTCAAAATCTACGTTCTAGTTTACAGGTTCAACACTTCTTTGGATGAGAGCCTCTTTAATTTTTTTAGGAGAATTTTAATTTTGCAAATTGTATTGTTGTAAAAGTCAATCAACAATATTATTTCAACGACCAAATTTTCAATTACCCTAACATACTTCTTATAAAATGCATGAGACCCACATTATTTTATCTTCTCTACTTATTTTCTCTCATCATCCTCCCATTTTTTTCTCTTGAGGTATAAGGTGTCTACCTCAAAAGAGGTATTGGAATATCATTATTCATAATTGAGGGTTGATGTAATTCTATGTGTGACCAATAATTCAAGATTTTCCTACCGCAAGAGTTGCTTATCCTCGTATCTATCTTTACGAAAATTGAAAACAATTTCACAAATTTGTGAAGACCAGCTACAACCTGATACTTGATACAAATGTCAATGCAATGCCTGGATTTCGGTGTAGCAGAGTCATTGAAGTGTATGAACAAGGTTTAACATAAATAAACTACGAACACCTGCGGTATTTGGCATTCAGATTTGTGGTTAGATGTGGCAACTAGGAGCATTGTTGAATGTAGAAATATTAAGTTGTATATACCACTAGTGTTCAACATTTATGGAAAAGAAATATCATCACTAAAGTAATTTTATTTTTGGGTGTGCATGAGGACCGAAGCCCATCATCACAAAAGTATTTTTATGTAATAAAACCCCATCACAAAGTGAGCTTTCTTTTTTTTTTTGGGTCCGCGGCGGCCTCCGGGGGGGTGGGTTTTCCACAACTAAACCATCTGATCCACGCCTCCTGTGCGAAAGTGAGCTCCTTCACACAGTTATTTGCAACCCCACATAATAATCAACCCAAGATGGTTTTTTTCTTGATTCTTGATTCTTGCTGATTTAAACTTGTATCAACCCAAGTTGTCTTTGTTCCAGGTAACAAACGAGTACGCATCTGTAATAAACTGCAATTATTCTATCATGTGGAGGGAAAAAGATTTTCAGTCTTGAATAAATAAAATTGATAAGGTATCTAAATCTAACCATTTAATGATGAACTAATATTTAATGTTAATAAAACACCATCTAGGAAGTTCAAACATTAGAAAATACATCTTCAATCAAGTCAATTTCTCTGAATTATACACAACAACTGCGATAGCTATGAAAACCACATAATAAGTAAACAAAAAAAAGTTATAATCATACTTGCGAATCATCTACCGAAAAAAAGAATTAATTTGGTGCGAATAGAAGCAAAGCCTACCAAATCACCCAACCTCGGTGACTGAATCCCTTATATTACATAGTAAAAAGATAATATGAAAAATTTACCGCTTTGAATGTGAAAACATTGTGACCCAAAAAAGAAAAAAAAATGAAAACGGTGGAGTATATATTCCTTGCAAATAAAATCAACAGAAGTGCTATATTTTATGAAATGGTTTTCATAGAAAAGCCACGAACGTGTATTTGTCATGACTACTTTCTATGTTTTAATAAGTAAAAAATTAAAACTTAAAGAACTTAAGGAAATCAATGGCTTTGATCATCCCAGCTGAATTCGTACCGCATGAATTCAAGCCATAAAGCATTTTACTAAAATTATTATAAAATTGGTGTAATTTGGGTCATATATATCTGTGTTTACAAGACAAAGTTTGTTTTACTAAGATCCAGAAAACCTTGTCTACATCCCACTAGGATTGAAATTTTTTTTATAGTAGACACGAGACTATGGATTCAAAGTTCATAAATTTTAAATATTTTGATGTACAGAAAGCCTTGTCTACAAAGTTAAATTTTAATTAATTTTATATTAGCAAAAACCAGGAGCAAATCCATTCATCACATGTTGGGGTCTCCTGTCCTACTAAAGTTTGAATATTTTTCTTGAAGCTATATAAGTACGCATATATTTTGCTGGTATCATTTTATTAAGTTTAATCTCATATTAAGATAAAAAAAAATTATGTAAAACTTCTTATTATGTTTATGTATTGTTTTTGTCTTTATTGTCTAAATATTCTGGATCCAGCGAAGAAAAAATACTAGTGAGTTAGCATTGAACAACCGTAATGACTTTACAATTTCATGCATGCGTGCTGTTGTTTGGCTCATATCATGAGCAAGAATAATTAAAACAGATAGAAAAATAATTGGAGCAGAAATTTGGCTAGAAACTAAACTTGAAATGAAAAAAAAAAGTTAATTAATCACTATATCAAGGATTTAATTGGAATAAACTGACAATGTAAAAAAAAATTTTACACATTTATTAAATGATATAATAACACATAAATAAATATGGTTATTTTTAATCCCTATTACTTAAAAAAAAAGAGGAGAGATTTGATGTCAATACATCAAAATTAACCTCCTATATCACTGCAACCATATCTAAAATAAAAATAAAGAATTTAGACAATTCAAATCAAAGAGTTATCCATTAAACAATCATAAAAGAAATTAAGCATTTGTTTGAAAAAATCAATAACACTTTAAAAAAAAAAGAATTTTTCATCGCTTTTTTCCCTCTTTTTTTTCGGATGTGTACCTCAATTAAAGCAATAAATGTTGTCATACAGGGAGAAGAATGAAATTAGTAACTATAATTTTGGCGATTCATGTCAATTTGAGCTTTTATTTCTTTGCTTGATTCTAGATTGATATAATTGGGGTGCAAAAAAAGAAACTAAGAACTGGATAGTACAAACTATATTACATTCACATACCTGCTAGTTTTTGAGTACCCTGCGCCACTTGGTCATATTCACTGCCACCATTACATATATATAATCTGTCAATTTGTTCAATAACCTTATGTAAGTGCTTCTCCAAGGCCTCCAAAGCAACATTGGTCCTAAAGCCCAAAAGCCTGTGAAAAATCCTAGTCCCATGTTCATGTATAATGCTTCATAAAAGACTGAATCATCATCTTCATCATGTGTTGCTGGTTCCTGGGGATTTACTACAGGACAACTTTTGTTAAGTTGTTCACCACAAAGATCAGGATTTCCTTCAAAGTAAGAGGCATCAAATGTTTGAAAGTGTCTTCCAAATGGGATTCTTCCCGAAAGAGAGTTGTTTTACAAGTCTAACTTGCCTAAAGTGTCAATTTTGGTAAGAGTGGAAGGAATGGTGCCAGATAAATGGTATTTTGATAAGTCCAGGGAATTGAGTGAAGTTAAATTTCCAATCTCGAAAGGAATTTTTCCACTCAAATTGTTTTTTGACAAATTCAAAGAAACTAATCCAACTAAATATCCAAACTCTTTCGGGATTTCACCTGTTAAATGATTGCTCGAGAGATCAATGATAAGTCTCAATTCTGGATCCTTGATCGAACATTCTACCCCTTTCCACGTTAATGTAATGTTAGGCTTACGACCAATATAGAAACTAACCCTGTTTTTGGTATGATGGTAATATATACTAGTAAGAGCTTGATCATTTGAATTAATACTCTTTGTGGACATTGCAGTAAAATTCTTTAAGTAAGTTGGAATTCCATTTGATAAGTTATTCCTTGAAAGATCTAATTCGTTTATTTGCCTTAAGTAACAGAGATGCATAAGAAGATTTCCAAAGAAATGATTCTCTTCCATGCTCAAGACCATCAATTGTTGTAGACTTTCTCCAATCCATGAGGGTATTAGACTGGATAACAAATTTTTTCCCACATCCAACACGAATAAATTGCTACAGTTCTTCAAAGTGGAAGGTAGTTCCCCAATCAACTTATTGTTTCGTAAAACCAAAACTTCCAATTTAGAAAGGGTGCCCATGGATGGTGGAATCTTCCCTGACAATTTGTTATTCCTGAGATCCAGGAATGATAATGAGTTTACAGATCCCCAACAATCCGGCAGTTGTTCCTCTATTTGATTGTTTGCTAAATCCAAATAGACCAAGCTTCCGGTAGTGTTGTTGTCACATAACAGTGAAGACAAATCTGACAATTTATTGTCAGAAAGAAACAATGCTGAAGCTTGTAGCAAAAACGACGGAACAACACCCTCAAATTGATTTGAACACAAATATATATATGCTGGGAACGAAAGCTTTAATGGTAAATTTGGAGTTGCTCCTGTGAAATTGTTGTGAGACATATTAAGCTGCCAAACATGTTGCAAGTTATTCCAAACCCACTCAGGTACAGAGTCGCTAATCTTAGCTTGAGAAATATCCAGAGATGCTAAATGACTCTGAGTTTGGAGCCAACTTGGAAAACTAGGACCCAACTTGCAAGATGCTAGTCCCAAGGAAATTAGTTGAAAAGGAGGAACCCAACTGGGGACAAAGTTTAGAGACAAAGAGTTGTACGATAAGTACAAGAATTTTAATTTGGATAGGTTAGTGAGATTGGATTCAGTGATGTTACCCTCCAAAGAATTTCCTTCAAGGTTCAAATACTCCAACTCGGATAGCAATTCAATGCTTTTTGGCAGCGTGCCAGTAATTCGGTTATAAGACAAGCCCAAATCACGAAACACGTGTCTGTTGCACCATGAAGAATTTTGAATGAAGCTTGAAATGTCCCCACTCAAGTTGTTAACTGACAGGAATAATGTTTGCAATGTGCAAATATTCCCCAAGGAAGCAGGAACCTTGCCTTGCAACATGTTATAGGACCTTCAACTTTGCCATCAAGATAAAGGCTACGGAGATTGGTGGTAAATTTGAAGAGCCAGTGGAATATAATCGATGAGGTCAACATGTTAGAAGAGAGATGAAGGTGGACAAGGGAAGATGAAGAATTCATGGTTGAAGAAGATGACACTATAGAAAAACTCCAATCAGTTAGACTACAATTTTGTAGATAAAGCTCTTCAAGTTTGGGGCTGAAGTTGAAATTACCTTGAAATATTAATGATGTCAAATTATTATAAGACAAGTCAAGGATCACAAGGGAAGGAAAGCTTGGGTACGGAGGAGACAACAAAACAATATTATTATCTGAAAGATAAAGCTCTTGAAGGTTATTATCAGCATATTATCAGAGAGATCAAGGATGGTAAGAGAACTGGAAAATTTGGAATGAGAATCAAACAGAGATCGAATGTCTTTATCTGAAAGACTGCAATTTTTTAGCCTTAATTCTCTCAAATTTGGAATACGCCTACTGATCATCTGAAGCCAGTGATGAGAGTAGTTGAGAGGCAATGAACTTAAGTCAAGATTTGTTAATGACGAGAGATTAGACAGCCACTCTACATCTTTAGTTTTGATATCAAACTCACCATCAAGCTTGAGAGTGTGCAACATTGGAAGATCCCCAGTCTGAAAAGGGATTGCTCCTGAAAGATCATTACCCCCAAGATCAAGATACTGTAGTTGTCCCAGATTTCTAAGTTGATATGGGATTCCTCCATCAAGATGATAGTTGTCGCCGAGATCCAAATATTGCAAATGTGCAAGCTTTCCAAGTTGATAAGGAATACTCCCACCAACTAAAGAACCTGACAGGTTGAGATACCTTAATTTGGCAAATGAGCCAATGAGTTCTGGAATATGGCTGAGATAAAATAAATTCGAACTGAGGTCCAAATATTCCAGATTTTGCAGGTCGATCAAGGAAGATATATAATTGATTGAACCTATCAAATAATTTCTAGGCCAACCAAGAAGATGCCAGCCGCCACGAAGATCAAGCTCAAGCACATGACCTGTTACATTGCTGCATTCAATCCCCTTCCATTTGCAACAATCACTATTATTCTGATCGTCCCTCCATGTAGATAGAATGCCCCAGGCATCATTGAGGCCCTGTTGAAAGCTGAGGAGTGCCCTTTCTATGCACTTCACTTCTTTAATCTTGCTTGGCCAGTTGTTTCCAAGGATAGGTCCTGCATCACACAATATAAGCAACACCAGTGCATAAAAAAATTTGAAAAAATACTTGTTCATCATAAGTTTCCAGGTACGAAATATCTGCAATAAATGCGATAAGGTTAAATAAGATAGAGAGCTTTGAGTAATATTGTCTCTCTGCACTTGCTTTGTGCAAAAACTGATAATGGAAGGCAAGATTTATATTGCTGAAGCGAATATCCATTGCAACGTTTAGTTCTTTTTTGTCGCCACTTTTCTTTAATTAATATTCTTCCTTAGCTCTCAGAAAATATCTTTAAATTATTTACTAGAAGACTTGAGTAATTAGATCATGAAAAGAACATGATTGTTTTAGAACAAGAACCAAGAAAAAAAAATATAAATTTACAAGGATGACTTCGGACTTCAAGTAGTAATAACTCCCACAAAAACTTATTGCTTTTTATTATATCAGAATTTTGAAGATAATGATTTTTAAATTTATAATTTCATGTGCGTATGTTATCCAAATCCTTTATTATTAACTCAATTCTAATGACTTCTATGAAAATTTAATTTAAACATACGTGGACTTAATTCATTTTTTAAGGGGAATTGAAATTGCATTTTATTTTCTGAATTACATATTAAATGCATTTTATTAGACTATATATTTTAAAAATATGTAGCTGGACCCTTGAAGTATTTTAAATATACAAATTGATCATTTTGTTAATTTTTCTATCAATTGTTAATAAAATATCATAATTTTAATAAGAAATTTTAAGATATTAAGTTGTATATTTAAGAAAATTTAGGGGATTAAATGGTTAATTTACATATATTTTAAAATTTAAAGAATACAGAATATTTATTTTAATTAAAATATATATTTATGAAAATTTAAAGAATCATATTGTATATTTTTTAAGTTTAAAGATTAAAATATACTTCACTTATAATTCAAAATGTAAAGTATATTTTTTTTAAGTTGATTATTCACTAGTATTGTTTTTCTAACCCATGTTCTTAGTTAGAAAATTAAGTAGCTAAGGTAGTCACATCAATTTGGAAAACTGAACTGCTACAAAGGCATGGAATTCTTAGTTCTCTTATGAATCTGTCAAATCGAGTCAAACTTATCAGGCCGATATATTTATCTTTGAACTTAAACATATTTGAATTCTGTGGTTGCTTGCAGCAAGGCTATTGGAATGCTCACCAGCTTGCCCAGTAAGAGACTGCCACATAGAGATAGTAACCACTGTCGGCAATTTATTTTTTAAAATAAAAAATTAGAATAAAATTAAGAATGTAAAATAACAATACATGAATTAAAGGTGTATATGTATATGTATACAACATAAAAGAGTATTATATACTGTGTATTATTCAGATAAATTAAAAAGGGGAATACAAGTCCAAAGACTTCTGAAATTGAAGGAGCCCAAAAAGAACCCAAACCCTGCAAGCTCCATTACGCTCACATCCTTTCAAAGATTCTCTACTTTTTGTGCAAGTTCCTTGGCGAGATGTGGGCAGTGGTCCAGGGAGAATGCAGTGTGGATTATGAGACATCAATTTCAATTAGGGATCTTGGATTGAGAATGTATTGGGGTTAGGGTTTATAGATTGGGAATGAAACGAGATTAGGATTCTTTTGAGCTCCTTCAATTTCAGATGTGTTTGGATCTTTTTTTTTCATTTGATTTAAAATATACACTATTAAGTTGTATCATATACATATATATCTTTAATACATTTATTATTATTTTAAGTTCTTATTTTCATTCTAATTTTTATTTTAAAAAATAAATTGTTGACAAGGATTATTGTCAATCTATTGTTGGACCAACTAGTGAGGGTTCTATAACCTTGCAAATCTATGGATAGCCAAGCAACCACAATTTAAATTAACTAATTTTCAAATCAATTCATTTTATTTGGGATTAAATGGGTCAACCCACCATTGGAAAAAAAAATTATCTTAAATTATTAAGAAAAGATTTTTACATTTTTTTCAAAAAATAACTATCATAGACAACTATAGTGTCTGGATTTGTTGGGATTGAGGATGACATTCGAGCATAATAAATAACTATTATTCTATTAAGGGTTTTAGTGACTGGTATTCTAAAAACAGTAATTAAATATGCTTAAAGTGGTAAGTTCTAAATTTTATGATGATTTTTATGTGTTAAAAAAAATAAAATACATCTTTCCAAGGGAAATTCCCTCTTTTGTGTGGCCAGATATATTAACTTTTGAAAAGTAAGAAAAATTAAAATTTCAAAAGCTGATTTTATTTTTTATTAAAAAGGAACGTTTCATATAATAATTGAGGTAATGTGCAGAAAGTACATCGCGTGAGAGTGATGATTTGTTATGAAAGTTAAATGTGTTAATCTTAAATATTGAATGTTACTTGAATGATCAAGATTAAAACATATAGTCATGTAATTTTTTTAAATGAGCATATCAATATTAATTATCATTAATTAACTTTTATTTTTGATAATCCATGCAATATGTATGATTATATGGCCCAAGATTTTTTTTCCTCTTATTCTCATAATAAATCACTCCATCATATGATATGTCCCCAATACGCATGCCACATAAAGATGAAAATGACATAAGAAGCAACAACAAATAAGAATTCGAATTGTGATGGTTGGAAAATAAAAAGAAAAAAATAGTTTTTCCAATTCATTGCATTTACTCAATTTGTCAATTTGATTTTTCATATTTAAAAAAAAAATTAATTTGGTCTCAAATAATTGTTCTCCCACATAACTAATGAAAAATATTAATGTAGCACAAGTTTCAATGTGGTATCCTTGTACTAGGACGAGTCTTTTCCTCAACCAAAGAATTTATTTGGGTTCAAAAAATAATTTTCAATCTTTTTTTTCAGAATTTCATAAAGAAAATAGTGAAAATTAAGAATAAAAATTAAAAAGTGAAAACTAGATTTTATAATTTTTTCAATTTTCTTCATAAAATATTTAGAGATAAACTGAAATCAAAAAATGAAAATAGAAAATTATTTTCTGAAAAATAAAATTGTTTTTCATTGATAAAGAATACTCCACGCAACATAATTGAGATAGTGCACATACTGCATAAAGAAAAAATGACATTCCTAACTGTTTCTCTTTTTAATTTTTGTCAAAATACATTGTTAACTATAACAACAAATATTTAAAATGAAAAAGTATTTAATAACATAAAAATATTAAATAAAAATACTAAATAATACTGATTATTTTAAATTAAATATTTTATATTTAAAATGGAATTGAAACTGTGTTAATTAAATGATAAAAAGAAATTTTGGTATCCTATATTTATTTTTCTAATATCTTGACCCTTTTTTCATTTTAATCTCTTATGTTACAGATGGTCTTTTTTTAGGTTATTGTAACAAATGGTCTTTAACTTAATATTCAGTCAATTTTTCTTATGTCACATCAGCTTTTGTTTTTTACGGAAAAGCAATTAAGATGAGATTGAAGACAATTTACAACTTAAGAAATCAAATAAAAAAATTAAAGAAAATATATAAATTACAAATGCAAATGAAGATATATAAGTGGAAAAATCTATTTTGCCCCTCAAAAAAATTATATAATTTCAAAATTTCAAAAACCTAAGGTTATATATATATATGACTCGTCTTCTTGTCACATCTCACCCAATACTTATACTGATTCAACATCGCACCTTAAAGAAGCAATATAAACTCATACAAGGAAGTCCTAAAAGGTGCCCTTAAAATTCTTCCAATATAAACTCTAAAAAAAATTATACTATATCCTCTTAAATTTAGTGCAATTTGACAACCTTTATTTACAAAATTATCATAGATATATGAAATTTGTTACAATTATATTGTTATTGATGATTCATTAATTTAAGTGGCAAACAATATCATTTGACATATTTATACATGATTATTAATGAAAAATTATAATATTTAATTATACTTAGCATATAAGTTATTAAAATATCATTTTTATGAAAAATTGTTATAATTATGAACTTCACCTTCAAGAGATAAAAAAGAGTACTTTATCTATATGTCATAATTCTCTCTCTAGAACAAAGCATATTGTATATCTTTAGCTTTGATTACATTCACATCTAATCTAAGAAAATATAGATGATAAATCTCTTGAAATGGTTATAGAAGAAACCATGTAGGAAAAAACATGTTATGTCTTTCTCTTTATATCACATCTAAGCTAAGAAAATATAACCAATAAGTGAAGGATAATTATTGCCTTCATGAAATGATAACCCTAAAGAAAAAGTATGGTTTATAATACTTGGCACGATCCATATCTTTTTTGTTTTCTAACTCATTTCGTAAGTTAGAAACTTATGCAGAATAGCCGCTTCAAATTAAAAAATTGAAACTCGTGCAAGAACTTGGAATTGGTCGTCTTGCTAGTGACGTCTTATACCAAGTATACATCCATCAAGTGGTGAAACTTTCAAGTAATGCCCCTCGAATTTGGGCTGGATTTTTTAGAAAGTTAAAAACAAGAAAAAATAAATGATCAAAAAATTACATATTAATCTTCTTCATGAAAATTTTTACCTTATTTTTAATTTTATTGAAATAATGTGACATTATTTTTAATCTTTAGATTGAATAGTGATTTTTATTTATTTGACTTTTCATCTATTTTCTTTAAATTTTACTATCCTATTATGACTTTATTGTTTAGATGATGGTCAAGCTATTTTTGGCATTGGAAGCACATGCAAAGAAAGCAATTGATTTAGCAGAAACTCATGCCTATTGGGACAGAGGAAGGAGCAAAGCACTAATGCTTTTTGGACCATGGACCAGACAATCACTATGGTAATTTTGGAACATGATATGTAATATTTATGGAATATTCTATTTCTATGAGAGATTGAAGAGAAAAACAGAAACAAAATATTTATTAAATATTTTATTTTTATAATGATAAAACCCGATTGAAAAAATCTTATACACTGTATGAATCTAATTACAAATTTTAATACTTGATATGATCATTTCTTTCTCTTCACCAACCTCTACCTCATCACTTCTCTCTCGCTCTCCTCCCATCTTTTTGTAGCTTAAAAAAAAAAGTCCCTTTCTTTGACAATTCCATTAATTAATTACCTTCACCAAATAACAAACTTCTTCTGGTATGCGAGAAGAGCTCTGTCTCCATCTCTTAATGATTCTACCACAAACTCCACTGCCTCTTTACTAAGCATGCATGCGTAGCTTCTTGCAACATCCTTGACTCAACAACAAGATTCATATCTATGCGAAAAGATTGAGGAGATTATATTGTTCTTATGGATTGGGGGCACAGGACAACATTTGTAGTTTTTGCATCTCGTAGCAGTGGCGTGCCGTGTAGGTTAGAAAGAATAGAGAAAGCTAAAATTGTAGATTTTAAACGAGAAAAAAATACGTAAGTAGTTGTGTTCCATCATTTCATATGATATGCCCCCATTGCCCCTACCACATAAAGATGAAAATGACATAAGAAGCAAAAAGTTAATATGAATTGGATTTGTGATGGTTGGAAAATAAAAAGAAAAAATAGGTTATTCAATTCGTTATATTTACTCAATTTGTTAGTTTGATTTCTTGTATTTTAATTTTTTTAATTTGCTCTCAAATAATTATTCTCTCACATAACTAATGGAAAATATTGATGTAGCACAAGTTATCAATATCATATTCTTGTACTAGGCCAAGTCTTTCCCTCAATCCCAAAAGTTTGTTTGGGTTTAAAAAATAATTTTCAATCAATTTTCTATTTTCAGAATTTTATAAAGAAAATAGTAAAAATTAAAAATGAAAATCAAATTTTATAATTTTCACCATTTCCTTCGTAAAATATTGAGAGATAAATTGAAATCAAAAAATGGAAATGAAAAATTATTTTCTGAAAAAAAAAAGTTTTTCATTGACAATCACGCATAATTGAGATAACGCACATATTGCATAAGGGAAAAATGACATTCCTAATAACTGTTTCTCTTTTTAATCTTTTTTATCAAAATATATTGTTAACTATAACAACAAATATTTAAAAGGCAAAAGTATTTAATAACTTAAAAATATTAAATAACAATACTAAATAATACTGTTTATATTAAATTAAGAATTTTATATTTAGAACGGAATTGAAACTGTGTTAATTAAATGGAAAAAAGAATTTTTGGTCTCCCATCGTTATTTTTTTAATATTTAGACCTTTTTTTCATTTTGATCTCTTATGTTACAAATGGTCTTGTTATAGGTAATGGTTAAAATTAAGGGGTCTTTAACTTAATATTCAGTCAATTTTTCTTTTGTCACAACAACATTTTCTTGACAGGAAAGCAATTAAGATGAGATTGAAGACAATTGATAACTTAAGAAATCAAATAAAAAATTAAAGAAAATATTTAAACTAAAAATGAAAATGATAGGAGAAAATTGTATTTCACTTCACCCAAAAACAAAATCTATTTCATCCCTCAAAAAATTGTATAATTTCAGAAACCTAAGGTTCTACATATATAATTTATTAATATATGACTTGTCTTACGGTCACACCTCACCCACTACCATACCAACCAGACATCTCATCCAACAAAAAGTGATATACACTCATATAAGGAAGGCTTAAAAGGTGACCTTAATGTTCTTGTAACATAAACTATATATATATATATATATATATATACACACTTTCTCCTCTCAAATTTAGTGCAATTTGACAACCTTTATTTACAAAATTATCATATATATATATGAAATTTGTTACAATTATACTATTATTAATTCATTAATTTAAGAGCAAAAAATATCATATGACATATTTATACATGGTTATTAATGCTAAATTATAATATTTTGATTATATTTAATATATAAGTTATTAAAATATCATTTTTATTAAAAAATTATTATAATTATGAACTTCACCTTCAAGAGATAAAAAAGAGTACGTATCTATATGTCACAATTCTCTCTCTCAAGAATAAAGCATATCGTATCTCTTTATCTTTGTATCACATTCACATCTAATCTAATAAAATACCCGCAATAAATCTCTCAAAATGGTTATAGAAGAAATCATGTAGAAAAAAACATGTTATGTCTTTATTTTTATATCATATCTAATTTAATCTAAGGAAAAAACCAATAAATGAATGATGACTTTTGACTTCATGCTACGATAACTCTATAGGAAAAACGTATGGTTTATAATACTAGGCAGGATGGAAAAACGTATGGTTTATAATACTAGGCAGAATCTATGTATTTTTGTTTTCTAACCCATTTCTTAAATTAGAAAATTATCCAAAATAATCACATCAAATTAGAAAATTGAAACTGTGTAAGAACTTGGAATCAGTAGTCTTGCTAGTGATTTCTCATATCAAGTATATATCAACCAAGTGGTGGAACTTCCAGGTAATGCCCCTCGCATTTAGCCTAGATTTTCCAGAAAGTTAAAAACAAGAAAAAATAAATTGATCAAAATATTATATATCAACCTTCTTTATGAAAAATTTCATCTTACTTTTACTTTCATTGAAATAATGTGACATTATTTTTAATCTTTAGATTGAATAGTGATTTTTATTTATTTGACTTATCATCTACGTTCTTTAAATCTTACTATCCTATTATGACTTTATGGTTTAGATAATGGTCAAGTTATTTTGGCATTAGAAGCAGATGCAAAGAAAGCAATTGACTCTGGCAGAAACTCAGGCCTATGGGAAACAGTGGGAAGGAGCAAAGCACTGTTGCTTTTTGGTCTGACCTGAGGACTAAACAATCACTATGTTAATTTGGGAACTTGATATGTAATATTTATGAAATATTCCATTTCTAACCAAAGGTGATGTAAAAGATTAAAAATAATATATTTATGAAATATTTTATTTTTATAATGATAAAGATCTGATTAAAAAAATTCTTATATACTGTGCGAACCCAATTACAAATTTTTATCCATGACATGCATGATCATTTCTTTCTCTTCACCAACCCGTACCGCATCTGTTCTCTCTCGCTCTCCTCTCGTCTCTTTCTTCACTTAAAAAAGAAAAAAAAATGCCGCTTTCTTTGACAATGCCATTAATTAATTACCCTCACCAAATAACAAACTTCCTCTGGTATGCAGGAAGAGCTCTTTCTCCATCTCTTATTGATTCTAAAACAAACTCCACTGCCTCTTTACCAAGCATGCATGCGCAGCTTCTTGCAACATCCTTGACTCAACAAAAAGATTCATATCTATGCGAAAAGATTGAGGAGATTATATTGTTCTTATGGATTGGCGGAACAGGACAACATTTGTAGTTTTTGCATCTCGTAGCAGTGGCGTGGCCGTGCAGGTTAGAAAGAATAGAGAAAGCTAAAAATTGTAGATTTTAAACGAGAAAAAAATATGGAAGTAGTTGCCCCCCCCTCCCCGCCCCTGTTTTTGGGGGTGGTCGGTGTTCAGGAATAAAGTAGTTTCTGGTTTATGTTATGAAAGGCAACGTTACCGATTCACCTGTTGGAATTTCAGAGATAGGATGATATATAATAAGCCTATTATAACCTGCTGCTGCAGAATGTTTCAGGAACTATTATGAGAGATTAAAATTGAGTGATTTTTTTTTTCGTAGATTGTAATGATAAAGTATTTATGTGTTCATCGTTGGCATACGATCCATCTCAACACACGAAAGCATTCATATTAGATTCTCGAGTCTTTTGTTCTGTTGTGAGGAGGTCAAAATCTTTGACTGCCACCTACTGTTTAGCACCTCTATACCTAAGAAGCACGGAAACTCTGGTGTGTGTCCGTGTGTTAGATATGTGTCGAACACCAACACTCACATGATACATGTTCAACATACATTCATACGTGTCTAATTAAAAAATAATTTTTTTGAGCTCGGACATGCGCCGAACATGTGTTAGACACGGCTCTAATTCACCGTTGACACAGTTTAGACACACTGCGGACACATCAGAGTTAATTTCTTCATGTTTTTAAAAAATTTTAATACTAACGTGAGCCTAAAACCAATTCTAGTTATTTATTTGGATCTGTACTATTGGGCCATTTTATATTGAAAATTCTTCAATTGATTATAAAAAATAAAAATTAATTAGATAAAAAATTATATAAATATGGCTAAAAAAATCCAAAAAAAAGAATCATATAATAAAATTGAAAAATTATATATATATATATATATATATATATATATTCGTGTCTGTGTCTTGTAATTTTTTGAGTATGATGTGTCTTCGTGTCGGTGCTCGTGTTATGTCCATGTTCGTGTATGGGCTTCATAGCTCTATAATGTTTTTGAAGAGAATTTCAGTTTTGTAATTGTCTTGTTACATAAACCAAGGGTTGATAAAATTTTATCTATTACCAATTACTCTATATTTTCAAACTCCTAGATTCACTTATGCCTTTATTTATCTACACCAAGAAGATGCAGAAATTCAGACCAAAATATGAACAAGATGTCAAAATCTATGTACTAGTTTAGAGGTTCAACACTTGAGAGCCTCTTTAATTCTTTTAGGAGAATTTTAATTTTGCAAATTATGTTGTTATAAAAGTCAAGCAACAATATTATTTCAACGACTAAATTTTCAAACACCCTCCTTATAAAACGGATGAGACCTACATTATTTTATCTTCTCTACTTATTTTCTCTCATCATCCTTCCATTTTTTTCTCTCGGGCGCTTTGGCCTGATACCTTTAGTGTCTACCTCAAAAGAGGCATTGGAATATCATTATTCAAAAGGGAAATGAAGTTTTAACGCACTGTATCGACACAGACAACGGACTTCTCTGTGTTACCTCCTTTCTCTCCCTTGATTTTTTCTCTTTTCTTTTCTTTTTCTTATTTTTTTATCTCAACCCTCTCTTAGTGAGTTGATGGACTCACCTTTTTAGTGCGTACAAATATCACCCCTCTATTTTGAATAGAGGGTTGATGTAATTCTATGTGTGACCAATAATTCAAGATTTTCCTACTGCAAGAGTTGCTTATCCTCGTATCTATCTTTTACGAAAATTGAAAACAATTTCATAAATTTGTGAAGACCAGCTGCAACCTGACACTTGATACAAATGTCAATGCAATGCCTCGATTTCGGTGTAGCAGAGTCATTGAAGTGTGTGAACAAGGTTTAACATAAGTAAACTACGAACACCTGCGGTATTTGGCACTCAGATTTGTGGTTAGATGTGGCAACTAGGAGCATTGTTGAATGTAGAAATATTAAGTTGTATATACCACTAGTGTTCAACATTTATGGACAAGAAATATCATCACAAACGGTTTTTTGGGTGTGCATGAGGGCCGAAGCCCATCAGTACAAAAGTTTTATTATGTAATAAAACACCATCACAAAGTGAGCTATCTTTTATTCTGGGTCCACGGCGGCGGGGAAAGACAGATTTTTAGTCATGAATAAATAAAATTGATAAGGTATCTAAATCTAACCATTTAATGATGAACAAATATTTAATGTTAATAAAACACCATCTAGGAAGTTCAAACATTAGAAAATACATCTTCAATCAAGTCAATTTCTCTGAATTATACACAACAACTGCGATAGCTATGAAAACCACATAATAATCAAACAAAAAAAAGTTATAATCATACTTGCGAATCACCTACCGAAAAAATGAATTAATTTGGCGCGAATAGAAGCAAAGCCTACCAAATCACCCAACCTCCCCGATGATGGTGACTGAATCCATTATATTACATAGTAAAAAGAAAATATGAAAAATTTACCGCTTTGAATGTGAAAACATTGTGACCCAAAAAAAGAAAAAAAAAATGAAACCGGTGGAGTATATATTCCTTGCAAATAAAATCAACAGAGGTGCTATATTTTATGAAATGGTTTTCATAGAAAAGCCACGAACGTGTATTTGTCATGACTACTTTTTATGTTTTAATAAGTAAAAAATTAAAACTTAAAGAACTTAAGGAAATCAATGGCTTTGATCATCCCAGCTGAATTCGTACCGCATGAATTCAAGCCATAAAGCATTTTACTAAAATTATTATAAAATTGGTGTAATTTGGGTCATATATATCTATGTTTACAAGACAAAGTTTGTTTTACTAAGATCCGGAAAACCTTGTCTACATCCCACTACGATTGAAATTTTTTTTATAGTAGACACGAGACTATGGATTCAAAGTTCATAAATTTTAAATATTTTCATGTACAGAAAGCCTTGTCTACAAAGTTAAATTTTAATTAATTTCATGCATGCGTGCTGTTGTTTGGCTCATATCATGAGCAAGAATAATTAAAACAGATGGAAAAATAATTGGAGCAGAAATTTGGCTAGAAACTAAACTTGAAATGAAAAAAAAAAAAGTTAATTAGTCACTATATCAAGGATTTAATTGGAATAAACTGATAATGTAAAAAAAAAAATTACACATTCATTAAATGATATAATAACACATAAATAAATATGATTATTTTTAATCTTCACTACTTAAAAAAAAAAGGAAAGATTTGATGTCAATATATCAAAATTAACCTCCTATATCAATGCAACCATATCTAAAATAAAAATAAAGAATTTAGACAATTCAAATCAGAGGGTTATCCATTAAACAATCATAAAAGAAATTAAGCATTTGTTTGAAAAAATCAATAACACTTTAAAAAACAATAAATTTTTCATCGCTTTTTTCCCTCTCTTTTGCCAGGTGTACCCCAACTAAAGCAATAAATGTGGTCATATAGGGAGAAGAATGAAATTAGTAACTTTAGTTTTGGCGATTCATGTCAATTTGAGCTTTTATTGTCTCTGCTCAATTCTAGATTGATATAATTGGGATGCAAGAAAAGAGACTAAGAACTGGACAGTACAAGCTATATTACATTCACATACCTACTAGTTTTCGAGAACCCTGCACCACTTGGTCATATTCACTGCCATCATTACATATATATAATCTGTCAGTTTGTTCAATAACCTTATGTAAGCGCTTCTCCAAGGCCTCCAAAGCAATATTGGTCCTAAAAAGCCCCAAAAGGTTATGAAAAATCCTAGTCCCATGCTCATATATAATGCTTCATAGAAGGCTGAATCATCATCTTCATCATGTGTTGCTAGTTCTTGGGGATTTACTATTGTCATGTCTTCAGGACAACTTTTGTTAAGTTGTTCACCACAAAGATCAGGATTTCCTTCAAACCAAGAGGCATCATATGTTTGAAAGTGTCTTCCAAATGGAATTCTTCCCGAAAGAGAGTTGTTTGACAATTTTAACATACCTAAACCATCAATCTTGGAAAGAGTCGAAGGAATATTGCCAGATAAATGGTTTATTGATAAGTCAAGGGAATCCAGTGAAATTAAGTTTCCAATCTCGAAAGGAATTTTTCCACTCAAATTATTTCTTGACAAATTCAAAGAAACTAATCCAACCAAATATCCAAACTCTTTCGGGATTTCACCTGTTAAATGATTACTTGAGAGATCAATGATAAGTCTCAATTCTGGATCCTTGATCGAACATTCCATGCCTTTCCACATTAATGTAATGTTAGGTTGATAACGACCAATATAGAGACTAACCCCGTCTTTGGTATGAGGGTAATATATACTAGTAAGAGTTTGATCATTTGAGTTAATACTCTTTGTGGACATGGAAGTAAAATTCTTTAAGCAAGTTGGAATTCCATTTGATAAGTTATTTCTTGAAAGATCTAGTTCTTTTATTTGCCTTAAGTAACAGAGATGCATAGGAAGATTTCCAAAGAAATGATTCTCTTTCATGCTCAAGACCATCAATTGTTGTAGACTTTCTCCGATCCATGAGGGTATTAGACCGGATAACAAATTTTGTCCCACATCCAACACGAATAAATTGCTACAGTTCTTCAAAGTGGAAGGTAGTTCCCCAATCAACTTATTGTTTCGTAAAACCAAAACTTCCAATTCAGAAAGGGTGCCCATGGATGGTGGAATCTTCCCTGACAATTTGTTATTGCTTAGATCCAGTAATGATAATGAGTTTACAGATCCCCAACAATCCGGCAGTTGTTCCTCTATTTGATTGTTTGCCAAATCCAAAGAGACCAAGCTCCCAGTAGTGTTGTTGTCACATAGCAGAGAAGACAAATCTGAAAATTTATTTTCAGAGAGAAACAATGCTGAAGCTTGTAGCAAAAACGACGGAACAACACCCTCAAATTGATTTGAATTCAAAAATATAGATGTGCCATAGAGAAGCTTTGGCGGTAGATTTGGAATTCTTCCTGTGAAATTGTTGAAAGACATATTCAACCTACCATCAATATATTGCAATTTGTCCCAAAACCAGTCTGGAACAGAGCCATTAATTCCAGCATTAGAAATATCCAGAGACGTCAAGTGACTTTGAGTCTGGAGCCAGCTTGGAAAGCTAGGACCCAACTTGCAAGATGCTAGTCCCAATATTGATAATTGGAAAGGAGGAACCCAGTCAGGGACAAGTTTTAGAGACAATGAGTTGTATGATAAGGTCAAGTATTTTAATTTGGAAAAGTTTGTGAGATGTCTGCTGCACCATGAAGAATTTTGAATGAAGCTTGAAATGTCCCCACTTAAGTTGTTACTGGATAGGGATAATCTCTGCAATGTGCAGATATTACCAATGGAAGATGGAATCTGGCCTTGCAATTTGTTACCAAAGAGATGCAAATCTTCAAGAGAATTCATAACATTGCCAAAATCACTTGGAATCGGACCTTTTAACAAGTTGCCATAAAGGTAAAGAGTGCGGAGATTGGTGGTGAAGTTAAAGAGCCAGTGGAATATTGCCGATGAGGTCAACAAGTTAGAGGAGAGATCAAGGTCGACAAGAGAAGATGAAGAATTCATAGTTGAAGCAGATGGCACAATAAAACTCCTATCCAATAGACTACAATTTCTCAGATAAAGCTTTTCAAGTTTGGAGCTGAAGTTGAAATTACCTTGAAATATTGATGTTGTCAAATTGTTGTAAGAAAGGTCAAGGATCAGAAGAGAAGCAAAGTTCGGATAGAAATGGGATGAAAAAATAAGATTATTATCTGAAAGATAAAGCTCCTGAAGATTATTGCTGAAGTTGGACAGCAACTGAAATGTCGATGATGTCAACATATTATCAGACAGATCAAGGATGGTGAGAGAATTGGAAAAGTTGGAATGGGAATCAAACAATGATCGAATATCATTGTCTGAAAGACTAAAATTAGTTAGCCTCAATTCTCTCAGGTTCGGAATAAGTTTATTGATTATGTGAAGCCAAAAGTGAGAGTTGCCAAGACGCAATGAAGCCAAGTCAAGATTTGTTAAAGAAGAGAGATTAGACAGCCACTCTGCATCTTTAGTTTTGAGATCAAACTCACCACTGAGCCTGAGAGTATGCAGCATTGGAAGACTCCCAGTCTGAAAAGGGATTTCTCCAGAAAGATGATTACCACCACCAAGATCAAGACACCGTAGCTGCCCCAAATTTATAAGTTGATTCGGGATTTCTCCTTCAAGATAATTGTTGCCCAAATTCAAATATCTTAGCTGTGTAAGCTTCCCTAATTGATGAGGGATTGCTCCAGCAAGAAAATTATGACTAATATCAAGATACTGCAACCGTGACATATTTCCCAGTTGATAAGGAATGCTCCCATCAACTCCAGAATCTGACAGGTTGAGATATCTTAATTTTCCAAATGAGCCAATGAGTTCTGGGATATGGAACCAAAGAAAATTATTGTAACTGAGGTCCAAATATTCCAAATTTGGCAAGTCAATCAAAGAAGAGATATTGATTCGACCACGCAAATAACGATCATCCGACCCACGAAGATCAAGGTTGAGTACATGACCTGTTTCATTGCTGCATTGAATTCCTTCCCATTTGCAGCAATCTCCATTGCTCTGATTCGCCCTCCATGTAGACAGCTTGCCCTCTGCATCAAGGAGGCCTTGTTGGAAGCTGAGGAGTGCTTGTCTCTCCCTTTCTATGCAGTTTACTTCTCCATGCTTGCTTGGCCAGCTGTTTCCAAGGATAGATCCTGCATCATACAATATAAGCAGCAGTAGTGCATAAAAAATATTGGAAAAATACCAGCTCATCATAAGTTTTCGGATTTGAAATATCTGCAATATTTCAATGAATTTAATACAAGCAAAACAACAAAGACGGATTTCTGACAAGTGTTTCTCTTTACTTGCTTTGCAATGAGAACTCACAAGCTGGGATGTATATATAGATGAACAATGGTTGGTCCGCAGGCACAAGGTGAAGAGTATTTCACGTCACAGAGAGGTCTTAGAATTACTGTATATACGTATTAAATTAATTAAGAGTGCTATTATTCGCATGACAAAGTAAAAGTATGTATTTTTAATGTATATCATAAATTTATGCAGGCTCACGAATTCTGAACAAATACCACTAAAAAACAAGGAAATATTAGTGGCCGATAGTTTGTAATGGTTTCTCAAGAATTCATTAATTTGTCATTTAACACCCTCTGTCTTAAATATTAAAAATTTTATATTCACTATACATTATTCAATACATCAATTGATCTTGAACTCCTATGGAAAGTTATTCTTGCCCAAAATTTGTTTTTTGGTCAGTTAATGTTTATAGAGTTTATTTTATTATTATTATTATTTTTTGGTTTGTTTGTGTGTATGTGTGGTAAACCACACAAAAAGCTACAACCCCTCTTACAACCGTTGTTCCAATGGAACACTGGGTACAGGATGTATGAGACAATTATAACTATTAAACTGATGTGATTTTTAAATATTTTGAGGAATTAGTATAAGATTTTTTAAATTTAAGGGACTAAGTTAGGGTTTTTCTCTTTTTTCTTTTTAGAATATATTTGGTTGGAGGGTGAAAAATAAGGGTAAATTTTCAATGATTGAGCTTCATATGTAAAGTTACACATAAAGTTCAATTTTAAAAAATTTATCTTCATTTTTATCATCCAATCAAATATAATCTTAAGATTATTGACCCTTGTGAAAAAAAAAAAAGGAAACAATCAAACAAACTTACTTTTAAAGTTAATTGAGAATTTAAAATCTGAAATGTCATCCTATTCTCGCTAGATTCTAAATATTCTACCGTCATGTAGCTATCTCAACAACTTGCAAACTTTAAAGGAAGTGAAAGCACAAAACGTGAGACAGGGGAAGAGAGAAATAGAGAGAGAATTTGTCATAAAAAGTTAGTTTAGCAATTGATTATGATATATTATAATTATAATACTACCCCTATTATAAATTTGATTTAGAGTAAAGAGGGTTGGGTATTGTGTCAAAGTATACTAATCTTCACTCCCCTTTTATAAATATTAATATCAATGGTATAAGAATTTAATTTAAATATAATGATAGTGATAAAATCAAATCCTACTATTTAAATAGTTTTTATAAATATTAAATGTGAAGGTAAATCATATTTATTAATATGATAATATATAATTAAATGACAATATAAAAATATTTCACATTTCCAAGGCATTATAGCTAAACATAAATCAAATCTCCAAGTTGGTTCCCAACAATTAATTCGATAGATAAATTAGTCTTTTAGGATTCAAAAATCTTCTCATAGCCTATCACTTTTATATATATATAAAAGAGAATGTTTTAGTCTCTTATTAACCCATCATTCTAATACTTGATAAAAAAAACACACATAATCTATTAAATAGTTGAGTTGATTCTATGTTAAGATTTAAAATAACATATTACTAATTATTGTTATCAAAATGTCTACATTTTGATATTCTTTTTTACTAATTATGTTTATGCCTCCTCAAAGCCTAACCTAATTCAGTTTTCTAGTTTCTTCATCATTTTTCACATATATGAAGCACAAATGACTACATTTAGTGCTATCATGGAATTTAATGGAGCTACATCAAAAATTTAAGGAGTCATGCACCGTGTATATATATATATATATATATATATATATATATATATATTATAAGTATTGAAATGATCAACTAACACAAAGAGACTAATATGTCTCATTTTTATCAAAAATGATGAGTCATATAGACATTTTCAAATCATAAAAAACTGAGTTTTTCCTTGAAAAATTTGTTAAGGACCAACTTAAGCATTTAATCTTAAATTCTTTATATAATTGTACTTAGAAATTAGGATTATTAATTTCTATATGGTGTTTTGGAGGATGATTTACTTAGATATGGGATTATGAGACAATTTATTAAGATATGGTAGGCAAATTCTATAGTAAAGACAAAAATGAGTGAGACCCACAAATGTTGCCTTTGCTAGATTCTATTTCATAATAGTTATATTTTTAATATATAGAATCCACCATAAATTCAATTTTAAAAAATATATTTTTTAATATATAAAACGTATGGCGAGTTTAGTTCTAATTTTTTTTTAATGTATACAATCCTTCTTCGAAGGATTCTTATCTTTAAAGATATATATATTTTTCTTTTTAATGTGGTATAATGATTAAAATCTGTCTTTGGGAGATTCTCTTTAAAAGAACATAATATTTTCATACATTTTCCCAAAATATCTTATTGGTGTAATTTCATCACCAAAATACCATATAAAAAATTTGAGCCTAAAAATTATATCATTAGATTTAATTATGTGTCAGGTTTTTAAACTTCAACAAAATAATGGATAGTCATAAACCTTTTATTGTTAAATTAAGGTTGGATAACTGACACACACGAACATAATAATATCTAGCTCTATGTAGCCATATGTTCATTTTAATTTCATGAATACTTACAACAGTAACATCTCTTTTGTGTTTTAGAGAACGAAATTTTGAATAATTTCACAAATTTATGTAATTTTTTATATAATTCTGTTAATACAAACATGAGTTGGTTCAACCACTTCGCAATCAATTTTCTTAAAATTGTTATTCTTAATAATGGCTATAATTTCCTTATAATTTTATTACACGGCTTGGGCAAAAAAACAAAAACATCAAGTGCATATACTGCCCGTCTTCATCATTAGATCGCCTCTATTTATTTTTAATTTAACTATTCCACGGATCCTATAATTTCACTTAATCCTTATTTAAATTTTTATAATTTAAAAATTTATAATTAGGTCTAATAATAAATGAGATTTTTCAATTAAATCCATACTATTATAAAAATTAAATATTTTATTAATATTCTATTTTTATTTTTATCTCTCTCTTTACTCCTCGCATTAACATGAAATATTCTATAAATATTTTATTTTTTACAATGATGAGTCTTGATTAAAAATCTCATATACTATAAGAATATAATTACAATACAAATTTTTAAATTATATAAAATTAATTGAAATTAAGTAAAATTATAGCGGCTTGCATAACGACGATACATATACTATAAGAAAACGTAGAGCTCATTTTAAGGAAGACTTTGGACTTCAAGCAGTGATAACCCACACAAGAACTTATTGCTTTTTATTATATCATAATTTTGAAGATAATGATTTTTAAATTTATAATCTCATGTATGTGTGTTATCCAAATCCTTTATTATTAACTCAATTCTAATGACTTCTATAAAAATTTAATTTAAATATACATGGACTTAATTCATTTTTTTTAAGGGGAATTGAAATTGCACTTTGTTTCCTGAATTACATATTATATGCATATTATTGTACTATATATTTTAAAAATATGTAATTTGATCCTTGAACTATTTTGAATATACAAATTGATCATTATGTTAATTTTCCTATCAATTGTTAATAAAAATATCACAATTTTAATAAGAAATTTTAAGATATTAAGTTGTATATTTAGGAAAATTTAGGGAGGAATCATGCATGCATGCTGTGTAATAAAAATAATTATAAAGTAAATATTAAATTTAATTTCTATAAATTAATAGTATAATATAAAATATTGAGGTTTGTATTTATAAATTTAAAAATAACTATTAAAAAATTGAATTCATGAATTATAAATAAAATATAACATAAGTTGCAATTTATATATAAAAATTACTAAATCTTTATGAAAACATAATTAAAAAATCTAAATAATAATATTTATTTTTATTTAATACATAAAGAATGATAAAAATTTTGTTTTCTGAATTTGATTTGATATAAAAACTGTAAAAAAGAGTTCTATAATGTATTCAAGCATATATTTTTCTTATCAGTTAAATTGATTTATTCTTGTATCCACTACTTAAAAAAACATTTAAATAAAATATATGATTAATTGGATAACAATATTAAAAATTACACTATCAATCAATTAAAATTAAATTTTTATTCTATTATAGTTTTACTTTTGTGTTTTTTTTATTTTCATAAAATATATATTATAAACAATATACAACATTTAACATTTTCTTTTCTTATACATCTTAACATATAACTTCTACTTTTTTTATCATAATAAGTTTAATGACCATAGGAAAAAAAATATCAAAGTAGTAAATTTTTATGAATCATTTATAGGGAAATTTCAGAAAATCACAATTCAAATATTAATGTATAACAACTATTATTACTTTTCATATTATGTAAAATTTTATTTTATATTAAATCTTATATTATTTATCAAAATTTTAAATTTTATTTATTAGTTATTAATAATTTATATATTTTAGTATTATTTTAACTATTTATTTAAAATATTTAATTAAAATAATCATCAATGTGAAAATATTTAAAACCAGTGTTATTAGAACGGAAAACTGGAAAATCGGCCACTAATCCGAGTTGGTTTGCTACTTGGATTAGTTCTGCATATAACTCGATCAAACCCGATCAAAATCGACCAAGTTTAGCTGCAAACCGGTGTGGGTTGACCAATTTTGAGTTTAAATCTATCCATCTCAAAAATAAAAACATACAAGAATTGAACTTGGAACATGGGGGAAGGAAGTTGACTCCATAACCATTAATCCACATGTGTTTTTATTATAAGTTGGGTAAGTAATAATACATATTCTATGCATATTTGAATTATTTTGTATTTTAATGTATATATTTAATTAAATCTGATTCAACTAGTTAAATCAATAACTCACTGATTGAACCATCAACCCAATAACCGCAGTAGAGACTCGACTGCTCAATCACCAGTCTAGTTCTGATGATAACTATGAATAAAAGTTGTTATGATAGAAGTTGAAACCATGATGAAAATTTATAAGTAAATTATTTATTACTTAATATAATAGTTAGATATGAAGAAAATGATTAGATAGAGGTGGTTTTGGTGTATAAAAGTGGTTATGGTAGAAGTTGAAACTAGTATATTAATATTATTAATTAGTTAAAATTATTTATCGTGTATTACTTATTTTCAAAAATAAGCAGTATTATTTATATGTTTTGATGTTATTCTAAATATTTATTTAATTTTTACATTTTATTTATTTAAAATTCTTATTATTAAATTTTTTTATTGAAATAGTTACTTAACTCTTAATATAATTTTTAATATTATTTTAATATTATTTATGAGTTCAAGTATAAAGTGGTTTTACGTTGTCAATCAACATAAATTCAAGAGAATATCAAATTAGGTGGAAAGTTATAAAACAATATTTTGTTTTAGATTATCCATGTAAAAAAACCTCATTATTTATTTCATAATTTTTTCTTGTTTAATATATAATTTATGAAAAATAAATAAACCACAAAAGAGAATATACTAATTAGACGTACTCTTACTAAAATGAGATGGGATGTAGGTTTTTAAAATTAATGGAATGAAATGTCATTTTTTGATATCTCAGAGGTAAGTGTGTTTTGCTAATTAAAAAATAGAATTAACCATTGACATTATATTACTTTTTTTATCAATGTAATTTTGAGATATTTTTTTTTGTTTGATCCCTTTAAGTTATTTATATGGTTATTAACTATCGCTAGAAAAATTATAGTTATTTGTGTGCCTAAGTGCATCGGCTTTTCTAAGGCAAGAAAAAGTAAATTGAGATAGTTGAGGAGGAAAAAAAATAGTTAATTATTTATGTGGCTAAGTGCACTGGCTTTTCAAAGGAAAGAAAAAGTAAATTGAGATAATTGAGAAGGAAAAAGAAATAGTAAACTGTTTGTGTGGCTAAGTGATTGGCTTTTTCTAGCTTTTCAAAGGCAAGAAAAGTTTAATTATTATTAAAGAGGAGTACTTCACATATAACAATTCAGATAATGCGCATAAAGATATGGAAATGACAAATTAAACCTCTTCGTGGAATTTTCAAAATGAACCTTTGTAAAGACCTGGAGTTGTTGGTCTTCGCAGAATTTACTCACACAAGTCATAATCATTATCACATTGTTTCGAAAGAAGAAAAAGCAAAAATAAAAGTACTATGATAAAGTAATGTCCACATACATTTATCGGATAGTAATCAATCGATTACTGGAATTAAGTGACAGATGTGCGAAAACAGTGAGACTATTATAACAACCATGGATGATAAAATTGATATCATACTCACTTTTAATATTTAAATAATATTTTTCCAATCTTTATACCCCGCTAATATTTATTTACTATCCTCGAACATAAATACAAGACAGAGATAGAAATATAGAGATAAAAATATAAGTATAATAAAAATAGAGATAAAAATAATAAATATATATAAGGATATTATTAGAAGATAAAAATATTAAATTTCTATCTTTACATCCTGTCTCTACTGTCCTTATATTTTGAAGGTATAGAAATTTTATATTTTTTTATCTCGGGGACAGAAAAATTTTGTCTCTTAATCCTATCTCCACCACTAAATAAATTTCTATCTTTAATATTTTTGTATTTTCTCGGTACATAAACACTGCTTAAAAGACCAAGACCTTGCTTGTTACCGGGAACATGCAACATGAAACATGCAACGCGTAACAACAACGTCAAATTAAACACCTATTCCTTGGCTTTCTTATCCTTTCTTCCACGTTTTCTAGCTCTGGCTTTTGCACATATAACGACAATCAATTTCCCCTCCTTTCACTTCCCAGCAAGAGCCCATATAACGACAACCTTCGCTCACATGTTCGCACTTTTGAATCCTCAAAATGGTTTTATTTTTACCCACCAAAAGTTCCATGCAACAGCGTCTAAGCAACCATGAGGCTGATCCTTGAAGAACATAATCCACAATTGTTGGATTAGATTTTATAAACTTGATCTTAGAATTAATCAAATTTTATAAACTTAAACGTAGATTTCAATTATGTTTGGAAATTTAATTCAGAAAATTAATTTCGATATGAGAAATATTATTTGAATAATATTGATCAAATAATTATGAAAAATATAAATTTCTTTATTTTCCTATATTATATCCTTTTTTTAGGTTTTTGTTTAGGACTCTTATACCTTTTGTATAATCAACAGTTATGATTTAATAGTTTCAAAATATTTGAATTAGTGAGATATGTGGCTTATCTTTTGTCATAAATAACTAAGAGGTACCAATACTTTTAAATTTTATAGGAGCATCATAGAAATCCATCTTTTTTTAATATTAATGTTACATTTTTAGAATAAAAATTTATTTAAATAGTTTAAATTATATGCGCAATTCACTTTCTTGAAATTGAAAAATTAACAATTAGATCTTTGTAATCTCAAAAACTAGTCCATGCGAATATTATTCTAAGGGTCAAATTAAATAAATTTTTGCAATTTTAAGGCTAAATTATTAATTTCTTATGGAGGAAAAGGAAATATGCATGTTCGTGAATAACTGATTTTGATTATTAATGTATAATTTTTTATAGTAAAACTTCTTGCTAACTTCTTTGTAATTCATCTTTATATACAACATTAGCAAATAATTTTCATTTTTATAAAATTAATATTCTTAAATTAATATTTGGAAAAATATATATTTTTTTACAAAATACTGTTACTACAATAATTTATTTTCTTAACATATCAATAATTTTAAATTTAAATTAGATCAAGTGTATATATATATGCCACATTTTTTATTTTATTAAGAAATAATATACGTAACCATTATTAATGGGTATCTTGGTAAAATACAAATGCACATGAAAAAAAATGAAGAATTAATAAAAAAACTTAAAAATAAATTAAAATGTAGTTTATCTTTATTTTTAGGGGAAGAAAGTATATATTTTAGAAACTGAAAAAAAAGAGTGTAATAATATCATCGGAGGGAGGTTATATTTTACTTTTAAAAAAATTGTGATTTGTTATGCATATAAATGTGATATCAATTTTTGACACTGAATAATAACTGAGATTCTTTGATTTTCTCTAGGCTCAGAATTCACTTTGAAAGAGCAAAATGTTAAAAAAAAATACTACAATTAAATGGATAATTAAAATTTAAAGAGTTGCATCTAATAATTCGAAATAAATAAAATTTTAATGGTAGATGGGAATTGAAAATTCTTTTTATCTCAAATCCTTGCTTCCAAACTCTTCCAAAAAAATATCTTTTTTCCCTTCTTGCTTCCATTTTTTACTTTTATTTATTTTAGGAGTTCCTAGTAAAACTAGGAAAAATGAAAAAGGAGATGAGCGAGAATAGAACTTTTTATTTAATACCAACAAACCTGTTTTTCCCTTGGGACAAGAATAATGCGCCATGTGACTTGCAGTTCATTGGCTCTGTGGCCCTTTCCTACCAAGGTCCTTATGCTGCTTTATTTATTATTATTATTTTTATTTCTTTTGGTCTAACGGTGCCTGGACCTCAAAATATTGAATTCGGTTTCTTTTTAACTATATTTTTTGGGTTCACAATGTTGACTATTTTTTACCTCTTCTAGATATTGCGGTTTGCATTGACAATCAAAAAGCCCAATTGTTTTGGGCAATGTTCAAATGATTAGCCCAAGAGTGGATTGAGGCCAGCACAGATAGTGATACAATTTGTCTTAAGAAAGGCCACACAGGGGACTTAAAGAGTCGCAGGTTCGACTCAAGGGCAGAGCCCCTGATATCCCCGCCAACACCCCCTTCCCCCCAATGACCGAAAAAAAAAAGGTGGCTGATTTGGTCCTGCTGGTTTATGAGCTCCTCCCTATCAAATTAAAGGACTAATAGAGCTATGGGGGTTGCTGCTGCTCTAACATATATATGTCTTCACGAAGAATGTGAGATAGGGAAATAATTCATAGAGATGAGAAGACTTGCATAGTCACAATACCATGATGCTGATTTCAATTGCAAGCTTGGGGGATTTTGGTCTTGCAGAAGTGTACGAACATAGTTGTAACACTAACACAAGGGAAGCCTATACTATACACAACTTGTGAAGACTAATGTATACAGCTTTGGGGCACTGATGCATACATCTTTGCAATTCTAAAGTTTCATAAAATTAAAATTTGTTTCTGTTTTCTATGTTGGTTGTTACATTGTGAGTCTTCTGATTTCATTACTGCAGATAATGTAGCATCAATCCTTCAACTGTTACTATTTTGTACTGCAAGGTATTAAACACCTTCCTTCAAAATTTCCAGGTGTGGGATATTTTATAAAACTACCATGCATTTCAGATCACAGCCGAGTAAATATAGTTGTTCTTATGATTGCATCTAAAGAAGAACAAAATTATATTCCCACCAAACAACAGATAAAAAGGCATAAACACAACTCCATTTTGTTTCCTCTCCCAAGCCAGGGAAGGGTTTATTGCATCTAGGAAGCTTTTTCGATGACTATTTTGATACTTGACAACTTCAACCCAAACACATGACACATGTATGCTACCACCATAATCTTCCAAGTAATAAAATCACGTTCAATTATTCACGCCTACCTTACAGTGAATGTGGTTTAACAATGATCAAAACTAAAATTCTTAGATGCTAGCATTACATCTGCAGGTGCAAAATTGAATTAACAGTAATAAGAATTCTTTTACATCATAACACCAACCATAAATCAATGCATATATCTACCATGAATCATTGCCGTGTTCTCGTTAAACAACGTAAATCTTCATGGTTAAATCATATGAAATATGTGAATAATAAAAAAACATAAATGTTTTGAGAAAAATTACCTCATAGTGACTCAGTTTGACTTAAATCAATATTAATTTGATAGACCCCGAATACCAGTAGCGTAGAAAAGAAAAATCATTTTGTAAATTCAAGTTTACTTATATTTTCGTTTCTTTTTCTCTATAAAGATTGTGTTTGTTTGGGACTTTAGAGTCTCAAAATCATTTTTTTCACTCAAAAAAAAAATAGTTTTCACCTTTTTTTTAAGCCAAAAAAGTAGTTTTAGAAAAACATTAATTTTTAACTTTTTAAATTAAATATAAAATTTTAGTTTCATAATCACTTTTTACAAAATTTGAACTAGTGGCACCCTAAATTAGTTTGCAGTGTTAAAATTTAGATGCATCATGCATGTCTGACTTGCAAGTTCTTTCTGTGTCAGCCAATCAAATTTAATGTTCACCCATGGGAACTTGCACCGTGGATAGTGCACAAGCGCCATTTCCAGTTCTAACAATTTACTGGTTGGGGAGTTGAGTCATTCATCATTTGAGTATTTAAAAGCTGCGGTGTTGAATAGTACTACTTAAGAAGGGTCATTTGGAAGCAATTCAGAGTGTGTTGGGTGATGCCCTTACTGGTGCAATATTGTAAGGAAGAAAGTTCGTGTTGAGGTGGACAATTATACAAATGCTGAAAAGGATGCATACATGGGGGATTTCAAGCCCAATGAGACACATTCCAAGTTAGTTGTCAAAAGGGTAGACAGGTGGCAGCCGATGCTGAAATCAAGGAGTTAAGGAGGAGCAACAGGAGGAGGCCCTCAAATACCATGCTGAAGGACTTTATTTTTTAGGCAAATTGTGGTAATTCCTTTTCCTTCTGTGTTCTTCTTCTCCCTTTGGTCTCTTCTGAATTTCCATCTGATATCATCTCTTTTCTTAGGTGTGAAGCACCTTGTGAAGATGCTTAAGGACTTCCGGCAACCATTACTCCATTTCATTACTGTATTTCTGTTTTTTCTTTCAGAGTTTACAAACACCGGTCACTGTTACAGTTACTTGTTGCTTATGGCTGTTGAACTTTGTTACAATTTCTTACTCAATCCAATACAAAAACGGGTCCGGCCCTTTCTACCAGCTCGGCTTGAATTTTTGTCCTAACAGATATGTGCTTCTCTTACAACACCTTTGGATGTGGTGAAGATGAGGTTGATGATTGAGGTTCATGAGAAGGCTGTGAGTAAGGTTGCTGAAGTTATGCATGGAGGGGGGTTGGGTTGTGCTTGCTTCTCTGCATTGGGTTACTTTGCTTTTGAAACTGCTAGGCTTGTTGTTCTCCAACTTAGGAGGAAGGAGCAGTTGAGTCAAGTGGCTATTTTTCCTAGCTGAGTTGATAACTTATGGTGCTCGTGGTATTTCGGGTTCTCTTCGGTACTTTCTTGCTTTTATTTTTTTCGTTATCAGGAAATTAGTTGTCTTTGTTTTTGTTTTGATATCTACTCCATTGTCATAAGTAGTTGCTTCAGTTACATTGGAATTTTTCTACAGGAAAATAATTCTCTTGAGGCAAAATGATAGAGTAGTTAATTATTATGGCAAATGTGCAACTAGCAACGGTATATACGCATCTAGTTACCAACTATCACGTTACCTTACTAGCTGATGTGTTAGAAATTTGTTATAATGGTTTCAATTAAAGTGATATTGTCGGTTCTCAACCTTGATGCAGTAACTTTAGAATTGGCATCCACAGTTCTATTTTTTCTTTTCAGGAAATAGAATTATATTTCCAAGATTGGTTTGGATAAGTTTCTCCAAATAACTCAGATTTTTGTATCCTTATTGATTCTTTATTATTCATTTATTCTCTCTCAAATCCTTTGTGCTGCACTTGAATCATTGTACTGCTTTGAAAGTATGGCAATTTTGTTTCCATATTGCCTTCAGGAGGGCTCTGTCTTATAAACTAAACAGTTTGCCATAGTTTCTTCTAAATCAAACATTTCCTACCCGAGAGCTTGATACAATCTTTCTTGTGCTGTCCTTGTGGAATACTCCATTGACTATTATTTTGCATAGCTCATATGTGTATGTATGACCTCTCAGTGATAGGGGCTAAATATGTGAAGATATTATATCTTTTTAAAGTTCTAACTTAAAGGAATGACAATTAGACAAAAATTATTCTTCCCCCAAACCCCTGTTTTTGGGAGTGGAGGCTAGTGTTCTAGTTTAAAGCAGTTTATAATTTATGTTGTTAAAGAGAATGGTGCCTATCCACCTGTTGCAGTTTCGGAGATGAGATGACATATCAGCCCTATTATGACTTGCTGCAGGGCAATGCTTCATGAATTTTTATGAGAGAAGTGAGTATTTTAAAATTCTGAGGGACTTTTTGGTTGAATGTAATGGTTAGGTATTATGTGGTCATCTTTGGTATGGTTAGTTTCCCTCTCAACATGAAAGAATTCCTCCTTTATTTATGAACGTTTTGTTCTGTTGTCAAGGTCATGCTTATCCGTAATAAAATTGTGGTTGTTAATTCAAACAAGTGAAATACCTTAGTAGGTAGTTAATTCTGGTGTTGAAAAGATAATACTTGAGAATTAGGGTCTAAAATGCGTATAGGGCCTCTTTGATCAAGCATGGAATTTTAAAGATTTTGACTTGTATCTATAAATCCTTAGCCTAGGAGTTGATTTAGTGGCATAGCTAGGGCTGCTTTGTGGGTTATTTATAGGTTCATGAAAGGGAATGCTGTTAAAGTGGTAAAGAAGTCAAAATCTTTAACTCGTACCTATTAAGTGATATTTTTTTAAGACAAATGCTAGATACACAAAAATGTATACAATTGTTTTATATAAACTGACGATGAATTAGTAAGTCTTAGACTTGCTTGTGCAATTAATTTACATTAGACCTAGACAAGAGTTTCATCGAGTAGGAGTCTCCTCAGTACAATTGTTAGGCATTTTTTTTAAAATTTTTTTATTACTAAATGTTTAGGTGGCTTTGATGTTTAAGGTTTGGGATTTATGATTTCGAATTTCATGCTTGACCTAAAAGCTAAAATTAGGTCATGATGTTAAGTGGCCAGTTTTACAAATTGGCAAATAGTATACGCTTGGTCAACTTAGAACATATCGTTGGTACAAATACAACGGATAACAAAGTAAAGAACCAATTCCTCATGGGTGAGGATTTTGAGCAGCAACTAGCAAGCCAACAAAGGTGTAAGGCAAGTATGTGTGTGTGTATATATATATATAAAGATAAAGTCAACTACAGGCACTGAAATAATCACTTAAACATGTGTTAAATACGAGTGTTCATATAGTATATGCAACCACCTCGTAAGAACTTCCCTTTTGAGACATCTAAATCATCAAACCTAGCTCCTTTTGGAGCAGGTGCAGGTGCACACCTGCTCCGGACTCATCTGGAAAGAAACGTAACTGTTGGAGTAATCAACAGTAATATCTACCAAAGCCAAATGTTACTTCTTATCACTATTAGTGATGAGCTTAAGGTATTTGCATGCATTATGCTCACGCATCATCGTTTCATTCGATATTAGGAAAACAATACAAAATCTTGTACCAGACCTTACACTTACTCAAAGTGCTCTTGACCTTGAATAGGCCTTTTGGGCTTCCTCTGTTAGACCCAACTTCTACATATCCATCTTGGACTAGCCAATTTGAAGGTGTGACCACGTCAAATTCTATGTTCACCGACTAGATTGTAGCTTTGACCCAAAAAAAAAACAACTAATAGCACGATGACCACAAAAAATTATTGGGAAAGTTAACAAATATGTATCACAATAAAACCTTTCTGGCTTAAAAGAATATTCGAGAAGCATAATATATGGCAAGCCAAAAATACATGGCAAACAGATAATATCTCTAGAGTATGAAATATTAACGAGGCAAAGACAAGGAGAGCACATAAGAATTTTTTAACTTGGAAAATCCTCAATAAGAGGGATAAAAAATCACAGGATCTACTCCAGAAAAATTCCATTCTGAATTATATCAAAGAGTACAACTGCTACTAAAATAGTGGAAATAATACCCAACAAGTACAAACTATCATGCCAAAACACCAAAACATAAAGAGAATAAAATTCTAAGTTCACCAAAATATTGCCGACAGCAATAGGAATAATTGGCTGAAATTTTACCCTAAATTGAGCACAAATGAGTTCCAACCAAATACTAGAATTATGCAAAATCTCCTCCAACTAACGCAACAGCGTGCAGCACAACGTGAAAAGAGAGAAGCGGGGATGTGTCCACTGTAGCCTTTGTGGTGTGTGTGTGCATATATATATTGTGTGTGGGGTGAATGTGAACCACCAATAGTCACTTGAGTGACTACAAACAATATCCAAGGCCCCTTTTCCAACAAAGAAAGCATTGGGTCCACTTGAGGGAGGCCCAATACAACAAAAAAGAGAACAAAAACACTGAATTGTACACAAAAAAAAATAGTAATTGTTGCGGTGAAAGAAAAAAAAAATAAATAAATAACTCATTTGTTGCAATGAAAGGATAGGTTTTGCCCATGAAATTCTTAGTGGCAAATATCCTCGGAGCAAGTTACTGGTAGAATTTCGATCCAAAAAGAAATTACTAGCAAAAAGACAATAAAATAAGAAATGCTATAAAGATTATATACTTGTATGTTTGTGTTGTCATAGATTTTTGGGTTCGGATAAATCTATTAAAATAAACAAAGTCAAGAATGCAAATTTACTTTTTGATCCCAAAATATAAGTGATTGCACCAAGGAGTGAAATTTATCCCTTAGTTATGGGTTCTTTAACTACTTTAAAGAACAAATTGTGGACAAAGACAATATATAAAAAGAGAATTTTATTGATGAATAAGAATAAATACAACAACTTCACCCCAAAGTATCACAATCGAATATGTAGAAGAAAACCACACCTAAACTAAACTAAACCTAGGAAAAAAGGAAGAAAAAGGATAAAATGTAAAGAGTTGTGTTGATGATCCGGGGTGCCTTTTTTCATTCTCTTGAGGCCTTTTATAATCATGAAGACAATTTTCTAACTTCAAACATGTTAATCTGGAATAAATCTGCCCCCAAATGCTTCATAACCATTCCACAACTGATTGGCAATGTTCCACAACTGATTGGTAATGTTTCACGGCTAATTGGCATGAACCGTAATCATCTCCCATAATTTAACTGCTTGTCACTGCTCCAACGCTGTGACCAGTATGCACTATCTGTCTCTTCTTCATTTGACATATAAGCATCTCCCAATTGCAATAACCTCCTTATTCGCATGGCTCACAAAGCATGGTAGCAAGCCGTGTGAATAGTTAACGTACAATAACCACTTCCTTTACATAGCCTAATTACCACATACAATCGTGGCCCCCAATTACTCATTTTTTGGTGATAACAGTTTGTGAATGTAAACATATGTATATGTATATGTATATACGAATATATGACTAGATATGCGGTATTTGAATTCAGATTTGTGATATTATGGGTGTTACCTTTGGCAACTGAGTACTGTTGAACGTAGAAATACCGAATTATATTTATCACTAGTACAACTTACAACACATGAAAAAGATATATATCATCCAACTCAAAAAGGAAAAAAAAAAAAGACATATCATCACAAATAGAGTATGTAAAAAAAACCAAAAAAGAAACACCAATGAAAGTAAGTTTCTTCAAACAGTAATTTTACAGCCCCAATATAACATAAACCAAATCTGTTTATTTCAAAGTCCAATTCTACATATATCTTCATTCTTGCACTTGCATCAACGGTGATGATTTCATTCCAGATCAGAAGCTAGTAGGACTGTAGGAGGAGCGCATCTGCAATGAATTGCTAATTTGTTTAAATCATGTGGCGGAAAAAACAAGAAATAAAGACAGTTTTTTAAAAGATTTAATTTTTAGGTGTTGACAATGTAGAAGTAATTTACACAATCTTCTAATAACATATTGCTATATCACTCATGATAGTTTATTTTTTCACTCATTACTTAAAAAATCATACAAATAAAAGACTTTTACCGGATGATAGTCTAAAAAATTTTAATTGAATGACACATCCACTTTATACTATCAATGTATTGAAATTAAGCTTGGTTTATAATCATCAACAAATGAAATTGAAAAGATGTATATCCAAATCTGACTATTTAGTAACGTTTATTATCAATAGTCTTCTTTTAAGAAGTTCATCTCAGTTTCTCCTAATTATACACACCAACTACAAAGCAATTGCTATGGAAAGTAGATAATAACCAAGCAAAGGAAGTTAAAATCAAATTCACATTATGTCATCTATTGGAGCAGAATTAATTTAGTGTGAATTGAAGGATTACCAAATGATCCAACTTCATCTAAGATAGTGACTGAATTCCTTAATTCATTTATCTCAAAATAAATGCCTCTTTCACTTTTTTAATATATTGATAAATTAATGTATCTAGATGCAATTATGAATGTACAAAAAAAGTGAAAGAAATATTTATTTAAAGGAGTATATAGTAAAAGAATAATGTCCAAAAAAATTCATTATTTTGAATGTGGAAACACTGGAGTTGATATATTCCATGCAAATAAGATTATTGCACAATTTATAACATATAGCAAAACTAAATCGTAAAAACATACACAGAGAACACAATAATTAGTGTAATTTGTTTCACGTTTGTCTATGTTTACAAGACGAAGTTGGTTTTACTAAGACCAAGAGAACCTTATCTACTAAGTAAAATTTAATTAACTAATAATAGAGAGAAAAAAAAAACCATAGTTAGTGAGCATTGAGACAGTGTTATGACTTTTCAATTTCATATGCATGCTATTATTGCATGGCACGTATCGAGCAAGCATCAGATCTGATACATAAATAATTGGATCGGTATTGTGCTGCAATTTGGCTAGAAACGAAACTTGAAAGAAGGAAAAACATTTGTTTAAAAGGTTATTAACATTATGAAAAATTATTTCTATTGCCTTTTTTAAATAGGCCTACCCGAGCTAAAGCAATAAGAAATGGGGTGAGGGTGAAGAATTCAAGCAGTAACAGTGATGAATCTAGAAAATTTGGGCAATAGAGGCAAAAATAATATATAATTATCATAACAAAAGGTTTCGCATAATTATATATTCATATATTAAAAATATATTCAGCAAGCGTCAAATACTTTGATTTATATGTTAGTATATGAGGTCAAACTTAATAAAATCATTTTTATTTTAGTGTGGGATCAAACTTAATAAAATAAATTTCATTTTAATGGGAGGTTCAATATTGTAAAAATAAATTTTATTTTAGTATAGGGTCAATATCAATAAAGTAATGGGGGTTAAATATATATACATCAATGTACTAGTAAAAAAAATTTCAAAATCATAATGGGGGCATGTGCCCCAGCACCTTGTGAGTGCATCCATCCCTGAGTAGTAACTTTAATTTTAGTAGTTAGATTCATCGAATATGAGTTATTGCTTCTCTGTTCCATATATAAGGAACAATTCTTAGTTGGTGTAATTAAGATGCAAAGAAAGAAATTAAGAAACATAAAGATATACAAAAGTTTCTACATACATACCTGATAGTTTTTGAGTAACCTCATAGTCACTGCCACCATGACATATATGTAGTCTATCAGCTTGTTCAAGAACCTGAGGTAAGCTCTTCTCCAAGGCCTCCAAAGCGATTGGCCCTAAAAAGGCCCAAAATCCTATGAAAAATCCTAGGCCCATGCTCATGTATAATGCTTCATAAAAGGCTGACCTCTCATCTTTGTCATGTGCTATTGGTTCTTGAGGCTTTATTGGTGTCATGTCTTCAGGACAACTTTTGTTAAGTTGTTCACCACAAAGATAAAGATTTCCTTCAAAACTAGGGGCTTCAAAGGTCTGTAATTGTCTTCCAAATGGGATTCTTCCGGATAGAGAGTTGTATGACAAGTTTAACATACTTAGACGATCAATTTGAGAAAGAGTTGGAGGAATTTTGCCAGATAAATGGTTTCTTGATAAGTCAAGGAAATCCAGTGAAGTTAAATTTCCGATCTCAGGAGGAATTTCCCCACTCAAATTGTTTCTTGATAAATTCAAAGAAACTAATCCAATCAAATATCCCAACTCTTTTGGGATTTTACCAGTTAAATGATTGCTTGAAAGATCAATGCTATTCAGACGGAGCTCCGGGTCCTTAAACCCATATACCACACCTTTCCACATCAATGTGATGTTAAACCTGTAATAGCTAAAATAGAAGTAATAAAAACCATAAGTACTAAAAAGCTCATCGAACCTCATATTGTGCCTATATATACAATTTAGAGTGTCGGTTGAGTTGATGCTCTTTGTAGACATTGCAGTTAAATTCTTTAAGCACATTGGAATTTCATTTGATAATTTATTTCTTGAAAGGTCTAACAGTTGAATTTTCCTTAAATAACAAAGATTCATAGGAAGATTTCCAAAAAAATTATTCCCAACCATGCTCAAGACTATCAATTGCCGCAAACTTTGTCCTATCCACTTGGGTATAGTGCCGGACAACAGATTTTCACCAACATCCAACAGATATAAGCTGGTGCAATTCTTCATAGTGGAAGGCAATTCTCCAACCAATCTATTGTTTTGCAAAACCAAAGCCTCCAATCTAGCAAGAGTGCCCATGGATGGTGGAATCCTCCCTGACAAGAAGTTATTTCTTAGATCAAGAAACAATAATGAGTTTACATGTTCCCAACAATCTGGTAGTTGTCCCTTTATTTGATTGTTTGCTAAAATTAAAGCTGCTAAGCTTCCAGTAGTGTCGTCACACAAGAGTGAAAAAAAATCTGAAAATTTATTTTCAGAGAGATCCAACATTGAAGCATCTTTGCAGAACGACGGAACTACACCCTCAAATTGATTTGAATTCAAAAATATGGATGTTCCGTACAGAAGCTTTGGTGGTAAATTTGGAATTCTTCCTATGAAATTGTTGTGAGACATATTCAACACATCATCAATAAATTGCAAGTTGTTCCAAAACCACTCTGGTACAGAGCCATTAATTCGAAGATCAGAAATATCCAGATATGTCAAGTGACTTTGAGTCTGGAGCCAGCTTGGAAAGCCAGGACCCAACTTGCAAGATGCTAGTCCCAAGCTTGATAATTGGAAAGGAGGAACCCAGTCAGGGACAAGTTTTAGAGACAATGAGTTGTATGATAAGAACAAGTATTTTAATTTGGAAAAGTTTGTGAGATGCGCTTCAGTGACGTCACCCTCCAAAGAATTCCCCGCCAGGGATAGGTCCTCCAACTCAGATAACAATCTGATGCTTGTAGGTAGCATGCCAGTAATCCAGTTATAAGACAAATACAAAGAATGAAACACGTGTCTGTTGCACCATGAAGAATTTTGAATGAAGCTTGAAATGTCCCCACTTAAGTTGTTACTGGATAGGGATAATGTCTGCAAGGTGCAGATATTACCAATGAAAGATGGAATCTGGCCTTGCAATTTGTTACTAGAGAGATACAAATCTTCAAGAGAATTCATAACATTGCCAAAATCACCTGGAATCGGACCTTCTAACAAGTTGCCATCAAGGTAAAGGGTGCGGAGATTGGTGGTGAAGTTAAAGAGCCAATGGAATATTGCCGATGAGGTCAACAAGTTAGAGGATAGATCAAGGTCGACAAGAGCAGATGAAGAATTCATAGTTGAAGCAGATGGCACAATAAAACTCCTATCTAATAGACTACAATTTTGTAGATAAAGCTTTTCAAGTTTGGAGCCGAAGTTGAAATTACCTTGAAATATGGATGTTGTCAAATTGTTGTAAGAAAGGTCAAGGATCAGAAGAGAAGGAAAGTTTGGGTGCGGAGGAGACAGCATACTAATATTATTATGTGAAGGATAAAGCTCTTGAAGCTTATTGCTGTAGTTGGACAACAACTGAAATGTCGATGATGTCAACATGTTACTAGACAGATCAAGGATGGTTAGAGAATCGGAGAAGTTGGAATGTGAATCAAACAACGATCGAATATCATTGTCTGAAAGACTACAATTAGTTAGCCTCAATTCTCTCAAGTTTGGAACAAGTTTATTGATTATTTGAAGCCAAAAGTGAGAGTTGCCAAGACGCAATGAAGTCAAGGCAAGATTTGTTAAAGAAGAGAGATTAGACAGCCACTTTGCATCTTTAGTTTTGAGATCAAACTCACCACTGAGTCTGAGAGTACGCAGCATTGGAAGACTCCCAGTCTGAAAAGGGATTTCTCCAGAAAGATAATTCCTGTCTCCAAGATCAAGATATCGTAGCTGCCCCAGATTTATAAGTTGATTCGGGATTTCTCCTTCAAGATAATTGTTGCCCAAATTCAAATATCTTAGCTGTGTAAGCTTCCCTAATTGATGAGGGATTGCTCCAGTAAGAATATTATCATTAATATCAAGATACTGCAACCGTGACATATTTCCCAGTTGATAAGGAATGCTCCCATCAACTCCAGAATCTGACAGGTTGAGATATCTTAATTTGCCAAATGAGCCAATGAGTTCTGGGATATGGGACCAAAGAAAATTATTGTAACTGAGGTCCAAATATTCCAAATTTTGCAAGTCAATCAAAGAAGAGATATTGATTCGACCACGCAAATAACGATCATCCGACCCACGAAGATCAAGGTTGAGTACATGGCCTGTTTCATTGCTGCATTGAATTCCTTCCCATTTGCAGCAATCTCCATTGCTCTGATTCGCCCTCCATGTAGACAGCTTGCCCTCTGCATCAAGGAGGCCTTGTTGGAAGCTGAGGAGTGCTTGTCTCTCCCTTTCTATGCAGTTTACTTCTCCATGCTTGCTTGGCCAGCTGTTTCCAAGGATAGATCCTGCATCATACAATATAAGCAGCAGTAGTGCATAAAAAATATTGGAAAAATACCAGCTCATCATAAGTTTTCGGATTTGAAATATCTGCAATATTTCAATGAATTTAATACGAGCAAAACAACGAACACGGATTTATGACAAGTGTTTCTCTTTACTTGCTTTGTAATGAGAACTCACAGGCTAGATGTATATATAGATGAACAATGGTTGGTCCCTGGGTACAAGGTGAAGAGTATTTCACGTCACAGAGAGGTCTCAGAATTACTGTATATACGTATTAACTTAATTACGAGTGCTTTAATTGTATGACAAATTAATAAAGTGTGTATTTTTAATGTATATTATAAATTTATGCAGGCTCACGAATTTTGAACAAATACCACTAAAAAACAAGGAAATATTTGTGGCTGATAGTTTCTCAAAATTCATTAATTTCTCATTTAACACGCTGTATCTTAAAAATTAAAAATTTTATATTCGCTATACATTAGTCAATACATCAATTGATCTAACTCGTATGGAAAGTTATTCTTGCCCAAAATTTGTTTTTGGGTTAGCTAATATTTATGTAGTTTATTTTTTATTATTATTATTTTGGGTTTGTTTGTGTGTGCGTTTGTGTTTTGTCGTTGGGAGGCGGGTCTGGGGACTTTAAAGGAACCTTCAATAAAAACCACACAAAAAGCTACAACCCCTGTTCTATTCGAAGATGGGGATCCCTCACTTAAAATGTATACGAAATAACTATAACTATTGAGCTGTATACTCAACCACGGATGTGATTTTTATATGTAAAATTATATTTTGTAAAATTCAATAGAAATTTAAATTAGTATCTATCTGCTAACAGCCTAATAATTTAACTTAATTGCTTAATAAAAAAATATTTCAAGAATATAAGATTAAAAAATAATAGCGATAGAATTTGGGACTAACTCATTCCCATTTATAAAATTTGAGGATAAGTATGAGATTTTCCAAGTCTGAGGACTAAGTTGGGTTTTACTTTTTTCTTTTTAGGATATATTTGGTTGGAGGGTGAAAAATGAGAGTAAATTTTTAATGATTGAGCTTCATATGTAAAGTTACACATAGATTTCAATCTTAAAAAATTTATCTTTATTTTTACCTTCCAACCAAATATAACCTTAGTATTATTGACCCCTTGTCGAAAAAAAAGAAACAAACAAACAAACTTACTTTCAAATATTGAATGTGTGAAGGTAAATCATATTTACTAATATGATATAATATATAATTAGATGACAACACACAAATTTTTATATTTCCAATGTATTATAGCTAAAGGTAGATTAAATCTCCAAGTTGGTCCCCTACAATTAATCCGATAGATAACTTAGTCTTTTCGGATTCAAAATCTTCTCATGATCGATCACTTATATATATATATAAGAGAACATTTTTGTCTCTTTATTAACTCATCATTCTAATACTTCATAAAAAGGCACACATGACTTGCTAAATAGTTGAGTTGATTCTCTGTTAAGATTTAAAATAATATACTACTAATATTGTTATCAAAATATCTACATTTTAATTTTCTTTTTCACTAATTATGTTTATGCCTCCTCGAAGCCTAACCTAATTCATTTTTCTAGTTTCTTCATTATTTTCACATATCTGAAGCAGAAATGACTACATTTAGTGCTATCATGGAATTTAATGGAGCCACGTCAACAATTTAAGGAGTCATGCATTGTGTATATGTGTGTGTGTATGTGTTTTTGTGAGTATTGAAATGATCAATTAACATAGAGAGACTAATGTGTCTCATTTTTATCAAAAGTGATGAATTATATGGAGATTTTCAAATCATGAAGAACTGGGTTTTTCCTTGAAATATTTGTTAAGGACCAAGTTAAGCATTTAATCTTAAATTCTTTATATAATTGTACTTAAAAATTAGGATTATTAATTTCTATATGGTGTTTTGGAGGATGATTTACTTAGATATGGGATTATGAGAAAATTTATTAAAATATGGTAGGCAGATTCTATAGCAAAGACAAAAATAAGTGAGACTCACAGATGTTGCCTTTGGCAGATTCTATTCCATAAAAATTATTTTTTAATACACAGAATCTACATTTGACAAATTCAATTTTAAAAAGATTATTTTTTTAATATATAAAATCTACCTATAGCGGATTTTGTTCTAATTTTTTTTAATGTATAAAATCCTCCTTTGAAAAGATTCTTATCTTTAAAAATATATTTTTTCTTTTTAATGTGTTATAATGATTAAAATCTCTTTGGGAGATTCTCTTTAAAAGAACATAATATTTTCATACATTTTCTCAAAACATCTTATTGGTGTAATTTCATGACCAAAATACCATATAAAATAAATTTGAGCCTAAAAATTATATCATTAGATTTAATTTTGTGTCAAGTTTTTAAACTTCAACAAAATAATGGGTAGTCATAAACCTTTTACTCTTAAATTAAGGTTGGTTAACTGACACGCACGAACATAATAATGTCTAGCTCTATGTAGCCATCTGTTCATTTTGATTTCATGAATACTTACAACACAGTAATATCTCTTTCGTATTTCAACGAACGAAATTTTGAATAATTTCAAAAATTTATTTATTTTTTTCTATAATTCTGTTATTACAAACATGAGTTGGTTCAACCACTTCGCAATTATACTATATATTGCACTTTATTTCCTGAATTACATATTATATGCATTTTATTATAGTATATATTTTAAAAATATGTAGTTTGACCCTTGAAGTATTTTGAATATACAAATTGACCATTATGTTAATTTTTCTATCAATTGTTAATAAAAATATCACAATTTTAATAAGAAATTTTAAGATATTAAGATATTAAGTTGTATATTTAGGAAAATTTAGGGGGTTAATTTACATATATTTCAAATTTTAAGAAATATAGGATATTTACCTTGATTAAAATACATATTTTTAAAAGTTTAAAGAGTCATATTGTATATTTTTAAGTTTAAAGGTTAAAATATATTTGGCTTATAATTCAAAATGTAAAGTACAATTTTTCATTTTTATTAAGTTGATTATTCATTGTTATCTTTTATGGTTTTTAACCCATTTTCTAAGTTAAAAAATTAAGAACGTGTTTGGTTTGAGTTTCTCCCGTTTTTAGTTTTTATTTCCAGTCTTTTAATTTTTAGAATTTTACGAAGGAAATACTGAAAACTGAAATTTGTAGGGTCCATTTGATATTCTAATTTTCAGTATTTCTTTTAGAATCTTGAAAACTTAAAATTGAAACCAAATAGACTTTCTTAATAAAATTTTAAAAATTAAAAAATTAAAAATAAAAACTAAAAACTAAAAATCAAACCTGGTGCGAAGACATGGAATTGCTAGTCCTCTTATGAATGTGTCAAATCGAGTCAAACTTGTGAGGCCAATCTATTTATTGAGTGAAATTTGGAAAGTCTTAAACATATTTTGAATTGGTGCTTGCTTGAGTCTAGTATTGGAATACTCAGCAGTTTGCCAATAAAAGACTGCCACATAGAGTTAATAATCACTTTCAGCAATTTATTTTTTAAAATAAAAATTAGAATGAAAATAAGAATTTAAAATAACAATACATGTATTAAAACAATATATTTACTAATTTTCAACTCAATTCATTTCATCAGCCAATTAAATGGGTCAACCCACCATTGGAAAAAAATTATCCTAAATTATTAAGAAAAGATTTTTATATTTGCTTTCAGAAAATAACTATCATAATGTATGAGATAAAACTATAGTAACTGGATTTGTTGGGATTGAGGATGACCTTTGAGCAGAATAAAAAATGTTATTCTGTTAAGAGTTTTGCTGATCAGTATTTTAAGAACACTAGTTAGCAATATCTAAAGTGGTAAGTTTCTAAGCTTTATGATGGTTTGTCTGTGTTGCAAAAAATAAAATGCATCTTTTCAAGGTAAACTTCCCTCTTTTGTGTGGCTAAGTATATTGACCTTTCAAAGGCAAGAAAAATTAAAATTTCAAAAGTTGATTTGGTTTTTTATTAAAATGGAACGTTTCATATAATAATTGAGGTAATGTGCAGAAAGTATATCACATGTAAGATGAGTTAATCTTAATCATTAGATCTTACTTGAATGATCAAAACTAAAACAAACAGTCATGCAATTTTTTAAATGAACTTATTAATATTAATTATCAATAATTAACTTTTATTTTTAACTATTTATGTATGATTATATAGCTCAAAATTTTTTTCTTGTCACTCTCATAATAAATTGCTCGACATATAATATGCCCACAATGGGCGGAAACGATATAAGAAGCAACAGCTAATAAGAATTTGAATTGTGATGGTTAGAAAATAGAAAGGAAAAATAGGAGCTTATTTGATTTCAGTTTTTCAATTCGTTATATTTACTCAATTTGTTAATTTGATTCCTTATAGTTTACATTTTTTTAAATTTGGTCTCAAATAATTGTTCTCTCACGTAACTAGTGAAAAATACTGATGCAGCACAAGTTATCAATATCATAACCTCGTACTACAACGAGTCTTTTCCTTAGCCTAAGAGTTTGTTTGTGTTCAGAAAAATAATTTTTAATCTATTTTCTGTTTTTAGAATTTCATGAAAAAAATAAAGAAAATTAAAAATAAAAATTGAAAAGTGAAAACTGAATTTTATAATTTTAACTATTTCCTTCATAAAATGTTGAAAGATAAATTAAAATCATAAAATGAAAATGGAAAAATGATTTATGAAAAAAAAAAGTTTTTCATTGACAGATTACTCTACGCAACATAATTGATATAATGCACACATTGCATAAAGAAAAAATGGCATTCCTAACTGTTTCTCTTTTTAATTTTTTATTAAAACACATTGTTAACTATAACAACAAATATTTAAAATGCCAAATTATTTAATAATTTAAAAATATTAAATAATAATACTAAATAATACTGATTATTTTAAATTAAATATTTTATACTTAGAATGGAATTGAAACTGTGTTAATTAAATGGTAAAAAGAATTTTTCGTCTCCTAGCTTCATCTTTTAATATTTAGACCCTTTCTTTCATTTTAATCTCTTATGTTACAAATGGTCTTTAACTCAATATTCAGTCAATTTTTCTTATGCCACAACAACGTTTTTTTTTTTTTGACGGAAAAGCAATTAAGATGAGATCGAAGACAATTTATAACTTAAGAAATAAAATAAAAAATTAAAGAAAATATATAAATTAAAAATGCCAATGAAGATATATACGGAGAAAAATCTATTTCGTTTCGCCCAAAAATAAAACTCTATTTTGCCCCTCAAAAAAATTATATGATTCGGAAAACCTATATATATATGACTCGCCTTACGGTCACATTTTACCTAATACCAATACCGATATGGGATCTCATATACTCATACAAGGAAGACCTAAAAGATGACCTTAAAATTCTTGCAATATAAACTCTAAAAAAAATTACACTATCTCCTCTTAAATTTAGTGTAATTTGACACCCTTTATTTATAAAATTGTCATAGATATATGAAATTTGTTACAATTATACTGTTATTAATTAGTTAATTTAAGCGGTCAAAATTATCATATGACATATTTATACATGATTATTAATGGCAAATTATGATATTTTAATTATATTTAACATATAAGTTATCAAAAATATCATTTTTATGAAAAATTATTATAATTATGAACTCCACCTTCAAGAGATAAAAAAGAGTACTTTATGTATATGTCATAATTCTCTCTCTCTAGATTAAAGCATATTGTATGTCTTTATCTTTGTATCATATTCACATCTAATCTAAGAAAATACAAGCAATAAATCTCTCAAAATGGTTATAGAAGAAACCATGTAGAAAAACATGTTATGTCTTTATCTTTATATCGCATCTAATCTAATCAAAGGAAATACAACCAATAAATGAAGGATAACTTTTGACTTCATGCAGTGATGATAACCCTCAAGAAAAAACGTATGGTTTATAATACTTGGCATGATCCACATCTTTTTGGTTTTCTAACCCATTTCCTAAGTTAGAAAATTGTGCAAAATAGTCACTTTCAATTAGAAAATTGAAACTCGTGTATGAACTTGGAATTGGTAGTCTTGCTAGTGATTTCTCATTCCAAGTATGTATCCATCAAATGGTGAAGCTTCCAAGTAATGCTCCTCGCATTTAATTAGGCTTGATTTTTCAGAAAGTTGAAAACAAGAAAAAATAAATGATCAAAATTTTGATCGAAAACGGGGTATTCACCACCGACACCAATGACTAATTCCCTTGCCACTGGAGTTCTCTCAAAGAGATAAATGACTGACCATAAAATGTGCTTTATTCCCATGAGTGAGGATTGAACCCCCAATTACATATCAATCTTTATAAAATTTTCACCTTATTTTTACTTCTACTGAAATAATGTGACATTATTTTTAATCTTTAGATTGAATAGTGATTTTTGTTCATTTGACTTATCATCTATTTTCTTTAAATCTTCCTATTCTATTATTACTTTATGGTTTAGTTGATGGTCAAGCTATTTTTCGCATTGGAAGCACATGCAAAGAAAGCAATGAGTCTAGCACAAACTCATGCCTATTGGGAACAGAGGAAGGAGCAAAGCACTGCTGCTTTTTGGATTGGGGACCAAACAATCACTATGTTAATTTTGGAATTTGATATGTAATATTTATGAAATATTTCATTTTCATGAGAGGGTGAAGAGAAAGATAGGAATAAAATATTCATGAAATATTTTACTTTTATAATGATAAAGACCTGATTTAAAAAATTTTATACACTACATGAACCTAATTGCAAATTTTTATACATGACATGATTATTTCTTTCTCTGCACCAACCTCTATCTCATCAATTCTCTTTCTCTCTCTCTCGCTCACTCTCCTCCCATCTCTTTCTTAGCTTCAAGACAAGCCCCTTTCTTTGAAAATGCCATTAATTAATTATCCTCACCTAAGGTAGCATTTGTTTACTGTTCCAAGGATAAAAAATATAGAGACACTGAAGACACAAACCTGTTTGGTGATGGAGATAGAAACAAGGCACAAACATAAAATTTTTTGTACTTCCAAAATGTGAGGACAGCATACAGAGACAGAAATTTAATATTTTTATCTTCCAATAATACCTCTATATATATTTATTATTTATGTCTTAATTTCCACTGTCCCTATATTTCTATCCCTGTCTATGTATTTCCTGTCCGAGGAAAACAAACAAACACTACCTAAATTGATTCTAAAATAAACTCCACTGCCTCTTTACCAAGCATGCATGCGCAGCTTCTTATAACATCCTTGACTCAACAACAAGTTTCATATCTATGCGAAAAGATTGGGGAGATTATATTGCTCTTATGGATTGGGGGGACAGGACAACATTTGTAGTTTTTGCATCTGGCAGAGGCGTGGCCGTGAAGGTTAGAAAGAATAGAGAAAGCTAAAATTGTAGATTTCAAACGAGAAAAAAAATATGGAAGCAATTGTGTTCCGCCCGGACTACTGTTTTTGGTAAAATTGAGGGGTTTAATTTTTTTTGGTAGAATGTAATGATAAGCTATTTATGTGTTCATCTTTGGCATGCCATCCATCTCAACACATGAAAGCATTCGTATTAGATTCTATGAGTCTTTTGTTCTGTTGTCGTGGTCATGTTCATCAGTGCTGAAGTTGTGGTTGTCTATTTAGACGAGTGAAGGTTCAGGAATTGCAATAATGCTCTTAATTAAAGCGGTAAAGAAATGGGAAACAGTTAAAGGTGACTGTTACCTATTGTTGAGAGCCTCTAAAATGTTTTTGAAGAGAATTTCAATTTTGTAATTGTCTTGTCATAGAAACCAAGGGTTGATAAAATTTTATCTATTACCAATAACCCTAGATTTTCAAACTCCAAGATTCACTTGTGCCTTTATCTATCAACACAAAGAAGATGTAGAAATTCAGACCAAAAAGTAAATAAGATGTAGATATCTATGTACTAATTTACAGGTTTAACACCTCTTTAAATGAGAGTTTCTTTAATTTTTTTAGGAGAATTTTAATTTTGCAAGCTGTATTGTTATAAAAATCATCAAGAAACAATATTATTTCAATGCCCAAATTTTCAAACACCTTAACATCTTTTATGAAACATATGAGACCCCATATTATTTTATATTCTCCACTTATTTTCTTTCATCATCCTCCTATGTTTTTCTCTTGAGGTGTTGATGTCTACCTCAAAGGAGGTATTCGAATATCATTATCCAAAATCGAGGGTTGATACAATTCTATGTATGACCAATAATTCAAGATTTTACTATCGTGAGTTGCATATGCTTTTGGTTCCTTTGTGGTATGTGTTGGCATTGTGTGGTCATAAGGTGTTAGTGTAGTCCATGGGCTACCTTATCCTATGTACATATTCTGGTTTCTTGCTCCACTCTCTCTTATTAAAGGGTGTTGAGTGGTAATAATTTATTGAAAAAAAAAGAGTTACATATACTCTTATCTATCTTTACGAAAATTTGAAACAATTTCATAAATTTGTGAAGACCAACTGCAAAATGACACTTGATACAAATGTCAATGCAATGCCTGGATTTCGGTGTAGCAGAGCCATTGAAGTGTATGAACAAGGTTTAACATAGACTACAACGCCTGCGGTATTTGGCATTCAGATTTATGCTTAGATGTGGCAACTAGGAGCATTGTTGAATGTAGAAATATCAAGCTGTATATACTACTAGTGTTCAACATTTATGAAAAAGAAATATCATCACAAAAGTATTATTATGTAATAAAACACCGTCAGAAAGTGGGCTTCTTCATACAGTTATTTGCAATCCCACGTAACTTTAGCCAAATCTTTTAGTGCAAAGTCCAATACTACATATATCTTGATTCTTGCTGATTTGCACTTGTAGCAACCCAAGATTTTTATTTTTTATTTTAATACAACCCAAGATGAATTTGTTCCACATAAAAAGCGAGTACGCAGCTGCGATGAACTACAATTGTTCTATCATGTTGTGGAAAAGGAAAAAAAAAACAGATTTTTAGTCATGAATAAATAAAATTAATAAGGTGTCTAAATCTAACCATTCACTGATGAACTAATATTTAATGTTAATAAAAACCATCTAGGAAGTTCAAACATTAGAAAATGCATCTTTAATCTAGTTAATTTCTCTGAATTATACGCAACACCTGTGACAGCTATGAAAACCACATAATAATCAAACAGAAGAAGTTACAATCACACTTACGTATCATCTACCAAAGAATAGAAGCAAAGCCTACCAAATCACTGTTAGGAATGATGTGTAGAAGATGATGAATAAGAACTTGAATATTGTGGTTTCAAGGCACGAAATCAATCGCTATCTTTAGAGAGATATTCGCCTCCACACGTAGTTGCTATGGGTTGATGACGATACTCCCCCAGAATACAATAAAACCTCTATATGGATTTCTTGTCCAGCAATAATAAGAAATTCTCTCACTCTTGAACATTTTAAAGAACTCTTAGAACTCACACAATACACAAAGTAAAAGTGAGGAAATTGTTCTATAATGGAGGATATTTATAGATGTACATTGGACACTTATGAAAAGCTTCATGTCCATTTAAGAATAGTCATAATGATTGCAACCCAAAAGAACCATCATACTTTTTCATTTAAGAATTTAAGAATAGTCACAATGGTTACAACCTAAAAGAACCATAATGTCTTTTCATTTAAGAATAGTCACAATGGTATGCACCCTTTCATGAAACATGAAGAATTGTATGGCTTCATTATTTGTGGCCATTATTTTCCAACAGTCACAAACTAGCGCTGTGTAATCTCCCTTGCTTCAAATGGTTAGTAACCACATTTTCAGATGAAATAAATAAATAATATTTATTTATTTATTTACTTTAATATTTTGTAGAATATACTTCAATCCCCCACTATTTAACAAATTATACATATTTATGCATAAAGAATATATCACAGGGATTAAATATTCCTTTAGTTTAAACTTTAAAGGTTCCAATAGAGTAATAAGTGTCTAATTGATTAAACTTATACTCTGTGTTAGTACTGAAAAATCACACACATAAACTGTACCTCTTCAAGTTCAAGAATTTATTAAATTTAAGCACTCTTATGGTCCTGTGCTTATCCTGGTTTCATGAATATTTATGAGAATAAAACCTTCAAAATTCTCAATCGAAGCGGCACTACTTCTATATTCACATAGGTGGAATCCTTTGATAAGTAATATTATCAATCCATTAAGAGTTTTAACTCACCCTCCTAATTATATATGTATATGGCACTAAATCCTATATCTTAGTGCTCCAATTGTTGAATAATTTCTTGCTACCTATTAAACCTTAAAACTAGTGTTCTACTAGAATAAGGTTGGGTTCCCATCATTTAGCAATCATAGGTTTTAATCCCATTTTAGCAGTAGTCTCTTTGACCTTATCCTTTGATAAGCCTTTAGTCAGTGGGATTTTACATATGTGATGGTAATTATACCATCTCCTATTAATTGCCTCACATACTCATGTCTCAAGCTTATATGTCTAGACTTTCCATTATAAACCTTGTTATGTGCTCGAGACATGGTTGATTCACTATCACAGAAGATCGAAATGGCAGTCATTGGTTGTGGCCACAACTCTATATTATATAACAAATTTCTAAGCCATTCCGCTTCTTTACCAGCGGCTGATAAAGCTATAAATTTAGCCTCCATAGTAGAATGTGAAATACATATTTGTTTCTTTGAGGCCCAACTTATTGCCCTACCACCTATAGTGAAAATCCATCCTAAAGTGGACTTATTATCATTTAGATTTGTAATCCAACTAGCATCAGAATAACCTTCTAATACAGCAGAATAACTACTGTAATGTAATCCCAAGTTTATAGTTTTCTTGAGATAACCAAGAATTCTTGTTATAGCTTTCCAATGTTGATTGCTTGGTTTTCTGGTAAATCTTGATTGCTTGCACACAGCAAATGCTATATACAGTGCAGTGCAATGCATGGCATACATTAAATTTCCTATAGCACTTGCATATTCTAATTGTGCTACAGGTCTCCCCATGTTTTCTTCTAATTTAAAATTAGGATCATAGGGTGTATTGGACTCCTTAATTTTAAGATGCTGAAACTTTTTCAATATCTTTCTGATGTAATGAGATTGACTTAAAACAAAGCTAATTTCATGTTTAAACACCTTTATGCCTAGTATTATATCAACTTCATTCAAATCCTTCATCTTAAATTTAGAAGTTAGATACTCCTTTGTTTGACAATTGCCTTCTAAATTCGTCCCAAAAATTAGCATATCATCTACATACAAACAAATTATTACTCCATAGTTTTTAGTAAATTTGGAGTATATACATCTATCTGCACTATTGTATAAGAAGCCATTCGATAACACTACAGAATCAAACTTCTCATGCCATTGTTTAGGCGTCTGTTTTAAGTCGTATAAAGACTTAACAAGTTTACAAAATTTCTTTTCATTTTCGGGTAGCACATAGCCTTCCGGTTGTTCCATATAAATTTCTTCATTAAGATCTCCATTAAGAAAAGTCATTTTAACATCCATTTGATGCACATGAAGCTTGTAAATGGATGCTAATGCTATAAGAGTCCTAATAGAAGTCATTCTTGCCACAGGTGCATAGGTATCAAAATAGTCTAGACCTTCCTTTTGTCTAAACCTTTTCGCTACCAACCTTGCTTTGAAGGTTTGTAGTGAGCCATCTGTATCATTTTCTTCTAAATACCCACTTGCATCCTATAGGCTTTGATCCTTGAGGTAAATCAACTAAGACCCAAGTATTATTAGATAATATTGAGTTCATTTCATCATCTGCTGCTTCTTTCCAAAAGGCAGAATCGCTAGAAGCCATTGCTTCTTTAAACATTTGAGGATCACCCTCTATGCTTAGAACAATAGGGATCTTGTTTATCACAGAGTCCCTAGTTCCTTCAACCAAAAAAGTTATAGCCTGAGAAGAGATAAAGTTTGGACCCAAGTCTTTCTCTTTTCTCACTCTTTGGCTCCTTCTTGATTCAACTAATTCATTGTCACTTAGACTTTTATTGCCTTGATTTACAACTACTTCTTCGGAAAATTCTGTATCCTTTTGGGGATATTCCAAATTAGGGTTTGAATCAACAATGAATTTATTTTCAATAAATTCCACCTCCCTTGATTCAACAACTATATTGGACAATGAATCCAAAATTCTATATGCCTTAGAATTTTGAGCATATCCTATGAAAATGCCTTTTATGGCTCTTGGCCCTAATTTAGTTCTCTTTTAATCAGGAACACGATAAAAAGCTAAACACCCCCACACTTTTAAATAATTTAAGTTTGGTTTTCTTCCTTTCCATATTTCATATGAAGAAACATTTCTGTTTCTTGACGGTATCCTATTATGAATATGACATGCCGTCAATAATGCCTCACCCAGAGATTGTGAGGTACCTTAGCATTTAGTAACATTGAATTAACCATATCCACTAAGGTACGATTCTTTCTCTCCGCTAAACCATTTTGTTGCGGAGTATATGGAGCAGAACATTCGTGCACAATACCATGTAACTCACAAAAATAATCAAATTCACTAGAAAAATATTCTCCACCTCTATCATTATGAAGAACCTTTATTTTCTTATCATGCATGTTTTCTACTTCCATTTTATATTTCTTAAACATTTCAAATGCTTATCGAATACACATAAGTGAATCTAGAACAATCATCAATAAAGGTTATAAAGTACCTTTTTCCTCCTCTAGTAATATTTCCATTTAATTCACAAAAGTCACTATGTATTAGTTCTAGTAAATGTGTATTCCTTTCAACTTTAGGAAAAGGTTTCTTAGTAATTTTGGACTGTATGCAAATTTCACATTTCTTATTAAAATCCTTATTACTAAGATCAATATAGTTATGCTTTTTCATATATTCAATTGACTTGTAATTTAAATGTGCTAGTCTACTATGCCATAAATCACAAGAATCAACAATATCTGAGAGAATCATTCACTTTATCATTAATGCTAAATTTGAACATGCCTTGAGTACAATATCCTTTTCCTACATACACATCATTCTTGAGCAAGATAATCTTATCAAATTCTATCATAATTTTGAATCCTCTCTTAGATAAGAGACTAGCAAAGACTAAGTTCTTCCTTATGTCTAGAACATGAAGTACATTCACCAAGTTTAACTTCTTTCCTGATGTAATGTTCAATTCTACTGTTCCTTGACCACACACTTTGGTCGAGTTGTTATTTCCCATTAATACCTCTCGGTTGTTCACTTTTTCATATGTCTTGAATTGATTGCGATCATTGCAAACATGAACAGTAGCACCAGAATCTAGCCACCACTCATGGGATCTTCCATGTGTTGCCATGTTTAGTTCTGTGATCATACCAATGTGTATGCATTGAACTCCCTCTGTTATCATAGCAACTAAGTCCCTTTCTTCCACTACGTTGGCCTTAGAATTTAACACTTCTTTTGAGTTATTACCCTTTTTCAAAAGTCGGCAATCCTTGATATAATGCCCTTTCTTGTGGCAATGGTAGCATTCTCTTTGTCTCTTTTTATCTTGCTTGCTATCCACGAAGGATTTCTTTCTTTTGCCTTTATTGACTTTTGCTTCTCCAACATTGTTCACCTTAGAACTTTGAGAAAGATACACAACATCACGTTTTCGAGTTTCCTCTTCTATACATAAATGTCTTAGCAATCTTTCAACAGAGAAGTCTTCTCCAAGATGTAGGAGTTTCTTCCTATAATCATTCCAAGATGAAGGCAGTTTTGCAATAATTGCTCCAACTTGTAATGATTCAGGAACCATTACTTGTTGATCACGAAGTCTACTTACAAGGATTTGTAACTCATGAACTTGATCCATGATAGGCACATTATCAACCATACTAAACTCAAAGTACTTTAACATGATAAATTTATCTGTACCTTATCGCTTATTATTGTATTTTTCTTCTAAAGACTTCCAAATCTCCAATGGCGATTGAATTGACATGTAGAGATCATAAAGTCTATTTGACAAGGTATTGAGAATGTGTCCTCGGCATGCAAAAGTGTCCTTATCACGCTTTTCTTCAATTGGGCAATCCTTTCCTTTTCTTCATTGGTTGCATCTTCAGCAGCATTGGGAATTGGTGTGGCATTTGGATCAAGCACATAAGCAAGATTTAGTGCCGAAAGAAGAAACATCATTTTGTCCTTCCATCGGTTGAAGTTTGTCCCATTGAATCGATCTAGTTTGACAAACTCTTGATTCATGACCTTGAAAGTAGTATTCTGATTTTGAGCCATCTTCAAGATAATATCTCTCTAAAATTGTTAGGAATGATGTGTAGAAAATGATGAACAAGAACTTGAATATTGTGGTTTTAAGACACGAAATCAATCGCTATCTTTAGAGAGATATTCTCCCCCACACGTAGTTGCTATGGGTTGATGATGATACTCCCCCAGGATACAATGAAACCTCTATATGAATTTCTTGTCTAGCAATAACAAGAAATTCTCTCACTCTTGAACTTTTTAAAGAACTCTTAGAGCTCACACAATACACAAAGTAAAAGTGAGGAAATTGTTCTATAATGGAGGATATTTATAGATGCACATTGGACACTTATGAAAAGCTTCATGTCCATTTAAGAATAGTTACAATAGTTGCAACTCAAAAGAACCATCATGCCTTTTCATTTAAGAATTTAAGAATAGTCACAATGGTTACAACCTAAAAGAACCATCATGTCTTTTCATTTAAGAATAATCACAATGGTATGCACCCTTTCATGAAACATGAAGAATTGTATGGCTTCATTATTTGTGGCCATTATTTTTCAACAGTCACAAGCCAGCGCTGTGTAATCTCTCTTGCTTCAAATGGTTAGTAACTGCATTTTCAGATGAAATATTTATTTATTTATTTACTTTAATATTTTGTAAAATATACTTCAATCACCCAAGCCCACCAATGATGGTGACTGAATCCCTTATATTACATAGTAAGAGAACAATATCCGGAAAAAAAAAACTGTTTTGAAAGTGAAAATATTCTGACCCACAAAAAAAAAATGAAAACGTTGGAGTATATATTCCTTGCAAATAAAATCATCAGAGGTGCTATATTTTATGAAATGGTTTTCATAGAAAGCCACGAACGTGTGTGTATTTTAGTCATGCCTACTTTCTATGCTTGAATAAGTGAAAATTTAAAACTTGAAGAACTCGAGGAAATCAATGGCTTCGATCATCCCAGATGAATTCGTGCCGCATGAATTCAAGCCATAAATCATTCTAGTAAAATTATTATATAATTGGTGTAATTTGGGTCGTATATATATGTCTATGTTTACAAGACAAAGTTGGTTATACTAATATATCTATGTTTACAAGACAAAATTGGTTTTACTAAGATCCAGGAAACCTTGTCTACAAGCCACTAGGAGTATCCATGAGATTATAGTTTCAAATTTCATAAACTTTTAATATTTTGATGTACAGAAAGCCTTGTCTACAAAGTTAAATTTTAATTAATTTTATTTTAGAAAAAACCAGGAGCAAATCCATTCATCATCACATGTTGGGGGCTCTTGTCCTACTAAAGTTTGAATTTTTTTTTTTTAAGGTATATAAGGACGCATATATTTTGCTGGTATTATTTTATTAAGTTTAATCTCACATTAAAATAAAAGTTATACAAAATTTCTTATTATGTTTATGTATTATTTTTGCCTTTATTGTCTAAATATTCTGGATCTACAGAAAAAAAATATTAGTTAGCGAGCATTGAACAACCGTAATGACTTTACAATTTCATGTATGCATGCTGTTGCTTGGCACATAACATAAGCAAGAATAATCAAAACGGATACGACTAAAAACAACATCCAAGGCCCCTTTTCTTCCTCAATAAAGAAAGTGTTAGCTCCACTTGAGGAAGGCCCAATACAACAAAAAGAGCAAAAAAAAAAGAAACTAAATTGTAGGAATGAAAGAAATAGATAAATAAATAGATAAATAACTCTTTTGTTGCAATGAAAGGGTGAGGATCAGCCCATGAAATGCCTAGTGGCAAATGTTCGAGGAGCAAGTTACTGGCAAAATTTCGATCAAAAAGGAAATTACTGGCAAGAAGACAGTAAAATAATACAGTGGCATCTTAAATGGGTGCCAGAGGAGTTTGTCAGCATGTGGTGACAGATAATAACATGACATTTTTGTCCTCAGCTAAATGTCAAAATTCTCCTTCCTCCCCGCCAACAAATTGAGTCTGACATATAAATTACAAGTTTCCATTTGGAATCGAGTAAGAGGATAATTCAAATATCCCGTCAAGTCATCACCACCTTCCACCAATCTCAACCGATGACTTGGCCATAACAGTGGCGAAGTGGGGGAGACAGGGCAGCCCCAGGGGGTCGAACAAAGTGGCAAAATACCACTAACTAAACAAAGCCCAAATATTTGTCAATCAATAGAACAAAGAAATCAATATAAAAGAGGACAGAAAGGATTAAGGAACGTCGATGAAGGTTCTGGTAAAGGTTTTGTTTTTCCCAAAATAGAGTTTCGACCAAAAACAAAACAAACATGAAAAAAAGGAAAGAGAGGAGTTGGATGAACGAGGCCATGGTGGTGTGAGCACACGACGACACAGGCACCACGGAGGCCACGGTAGCGATGCGACGTGAAGGGGGTGAGTGACTCGGTGGCTGCATGGCGTTGGGAAAGGGCGCAACCACAGCAGACGAGGTGAACGGCGGGGAAGGAGAGTCGTCGAGAACAGCGACCTTGCAGCCAGCGTCGCGACAGTGTTGCGACTTTGTGACGGCCCTTTGCGATCTTGCACGGTGACAGCGCGGTACAGTGCCTCACAACTGCAGCCTGACATTGAGCAAGGCACGACAAAGCTCGCGAAGGATAGAGGAGGAGGGGCGGAGGTGGTGGCAGCTCGGACGCCGAGATAGGGTGGTGCAATGAAGGAGAAAATGGGTAGATCCTCAGAGAAAAGTTGGGAAGGATTGGATGGTTGAAAAGGGTATAATGGGAAGATAAAAATTAACATTAAAATTTAATTCTTTATTATGTTATTTTGTAGCCATCAGATTTAATATTCCACGGTTTAGAATTAGTCACCATATGGTGACAAACTCGCACCATTTAGGATACCGCCAAATAAGAAATGCTGCAAAAATTACATATTTGTATGTTTGTACGGAAATTCTGTCATGGCCACTGACAACTTAGTAATCAAGTTGGTCATTAAATATTTACCATTGATATTTTATCCCACGGTTGAGATGGTATGTTTTAAACAACTTTCAAAATATTATTTGCAACCTATGCAGGATTAAGATTTAAAATACTGAATTGCAATTTTATCTATAACTAATTTAAGCATAATAGATGAATACTTTCAATTATCAATTATTACTTCTTCCAAATCCTCTCATCATTGCCTTGTGATTTGAAACAAAAACAAACAGAGTCATTGCATTACCACCACCAGCTGCCCACTGTCTCTACCCATTCCTCCTTCAACCCTAGACCAGCGAACTTCTCCTCTGCTCCACAAGAGTGAAGGTGCTATGAATGGCAGCGATGTGTAAGACGACGGGCGGTTGAGTATGACCAGTCAAGACTCAAGCACAAGTCCTGTGTTTGAATCTAATCTCTCTAGAAACATTGTGCCCATCAACATTGTTGGATGAAGTGTTTGTTTTTCTCCCATATGCTTATCACACTCCCCTTAAACAATATATACAACGTTTCTCACTTTTTCACCATCCACAGAGCACTCACAAAATCATTCAAAATTGGAACTCTCCTCCTCTTTCTTATCACATGGAATGTAGCCCCTTTTATTTCTATTCACGGACTCAGACTCAAACTTGGACCCAGAACCTAAATCTGAGACTCGGCCTACCTCTCAGGTGGGAATGAACTGCTTCGACTTTGAATTCCCCATAGCCATTTTGCGGTCGGCAATTCCAAATGACGTCATCTTCTGCGGCAAGGTCATAAGTTGTGAAACCTAGCCTAGAGGGAACAAGAACACAAATCCATTCATGTTGTTGGGATCGGAGTTTTCGCCCTGTCGATCAAACCGAGTTGCTGAACCAGTCTAGTCGGTGTCAACCCGGGAGAACTGGTGGCCGCGGAGTAACAAAAGTGGCCGAAAGCGCCGGAACAGTTTGTTCACAGATGGAACTGAGTGACATGAAGATGAGGCAGGAGAGGAGGGAGCTGCTGCGACTGCCGCTTCCGAAGTTAGCGGTGGAGCATGGTGGCAGCGGTGGCGGGGAGAGTTATTTGGAATTGAGCCAGCCGTTAAAGCGGAGGAACCAGCTAATGAATGCCTTGGCTAAGGCCGCCTTTGGATGACCACAGCGCCACTGCAGAGGAGGAGGAGAAGGATGGTAGGGGCGTGGGGCTAGAAAGAGAAGTAGCGAAAGTTGCCACACCTTGAAATTTGTGTTAATCATGCATAGATTGATGATATTCTACTATTCAAAAAATTCTACTTTGACCCCACAATTTTTCTTTTTCTTTCAACACTTATTAGTGATCAATTTGGTAACTAACTCCTCAGTGACCACCACAGAATTCTCCTATGTTTATAAATGTAAACATATGTATATATATATAGGTCAACTCTATCATTCGCCGTGTGAGTAAGTGACTAAATTGGTCACTAAATCTTAGCTGTTCAACATGTCAACCTACGAATTAGTATAAAAGCTTTTTCTAGTTATTGGGTAATTCTATTTTGACCCATAGTAATTATAAATTTTAAAACTAGAATTCCATTTTGACCCATAAATTTATTTAAGCTTGACGATTAAATCAACTAATCAGAGGATTGTTCACAATGCTGAATGTACTGAGGTCATCCCTCAACCTTTCCTGCCCCGACGCCACCATCGACCCTGACCGCCCATGTGCTATTGCCGACCTTGACGCCACCACTCCTTCCCTCTCGCAAAACTCAAACTGCTTCATGTGTGCTATTTCTCTCTTAGCTTTTTATTTTCACTTTCACACCAAATCCACCATGGGTTGTAGCTAATGGGCAGTAGCAGTACTAAATGGTATGAACATTCTGTCTGAATTTTATCATGATTTGTCAGCCCCTATAAAACACCTCTATCAAAGTTTTTATGTCATTTTTTTCATCCCCCAAAATACAAGACCAAAGGACAAACTCACCATTAATGATCCATTCTCATTTCATTTGAAACTTTATACTAGGATTCGAAGGGAAATCTTGGGACATGCTTCGAAATGGGGTGGGTTCGTGTTATTACCAAAGTGCTAGAAGCACTACTGCATATTCAAGAGATGAGGGAGTTGGAAAATAAATAAATAAATAGAGGAAGGTTAAATGTACTTTCACTAGTTTAAAAATATTTTAATATAAGAAAGCATCATCATGTCGAAAACTCAATCTGCACAGAAGTCTCCCCATTGGCAAGAGAGAATAACGTGTGAGCAAGATGGTTCAGCGTGTTAAAATATTTCACCTTTGGAGAGAAAACGCCTGGTGACTGGTGAGAAGTTTTAGTCTTGGGGAAGAAGCCTTGAAGTTTATGCTATTTTGGTAGCTTGAAAGATATTTTAACAACTTTTTAAAATTGTAGTTCTACCCTCATAATCATTTAGTTCTCACCCACAATTATATTGTTCTCTCAATATTGACCAATGACCACCTTGGTCACTAACTGATCAGCGACCATCACAGAATTTGCCTATGTATATATAGATATATCACTGGATCTGCAGTATCTGGATTCAGATTTGAGGCATGGGTGTTACTGTTTGGCAACTGAGCACCGTTGAACGCAGAAATACTGAATTATATTTATCACTAGTGTTGCAAGTTACAACTTACAACGCATGAAAAAGAAATATCATCCAACTCAAAAAGGAAAGAAAAAAATATCATCACAAACAGATTATGTAAAAAAAAAAAAAAAAGCACCATTGAAAGTAAGTTTCTTCAAATTGTAATTTTACAGCCCCATATAGCATAAACCAAATCTATTTATTTCAAAGTCCAATTCTACATATATCTTCATTCTTGCACTTGCATCAACATTTCATTCCAGATCAGAAGCTAGTAGGACTGTAGGAGTAGCGCATCTGCTAGCGCATCTGCAATGAATTTCTAATTTGTTTCAATCATGTGGCCAAAAAAACAAGAAATAAAGACAGTTTTTTTTAAAGATTTAATTTTTAGCCGTTGACAATGTAGAAGTAATTTACACAATTTTCCAATCAATAGCACTTATGATAGTTTATTTTTTCAATCCATTACTTTAAAAATCAAACAAATTGGATGATAATCTAAAAGATTTTAATTGAATGACACCACTTTTACATTATCAACATATTGAAATTAAGCTTGATTTTTAATCATCAACAAATGAAATTGAAAAGGTGTATATCCAAATCTGACTATTTAGTGATGTACTAACATTTATTATCAATAGTCTCCTTTTAAGAAGTTCAAACATTCGAAACTGAATCTTCAATCTACTCAATTTCTCTTAATTATACACACCAACTGCAAAGCAATTGCTATGAAAAGTAGATAATAATAACCAAGCAAAGGAAGTTAAAATCAAATTCACATTATATCATCTATTGAAACAGAATTAATTTAGCGTGAATTGAAAGCCTACCAAATGATCCAACCTAGTCTAAGATAGTGACTGAATGCCTTATTTTATTAATGAGAAATGATATTTTGACACTCAAATACTTGTAGATATCTATATGGGTCTCATGCAATGTGAGAGGAGTAATGGAGAGAGAATAAGTTAGAAAAAAAAGTGAGTGGTGGGACTTATGTGTATTATGAGTGGGGTATTTGAATGTTTAAGAAGATTAGGTGTTAAAATAATAAAACTCTTTATTTATTCCAAAATGAATGTCTCTTTTACTTTTCTGATATGTTTACGAATTAATGTGTATTTGGACACAATTATGAATATACTAAAAAGATGAAAGAAATATTTATTTTAAAATGAAAGGAGTATATAGTAAAAAAATAATTTCCAAAAAAATTCATTATTTTTTAATGTGGAAACATTGGTGTTGATATATATAATCCATGCAGTGTACTTTGTTTCACGTTTATCTATGTTTAAAAGACGAAGTTGGTTCTACTACGACCTAGAGAACCTTATCTACTAAGTAAAATTTAATTAACTAATAATAGACAAAAAAAAAAAAAAACATAGCCAGTGAGCATTGAGCAATTGTTATGACTTTTCAATTTCATATTCATGCTATTGCCAGGCACGTATCGAGCTAAAATCAGATCTCATACATAAATAACTGGAATAGTATTGTGCTGCAATCTGACTAGAAACTTAACTTGAAAGAAGGAAAAACATCTGTTTAAAAAGGTTGTTAACATTATGTAAAAATATTTCTATGGCCTTTTTTTAAGAGGTGTACCCGAGCCAAAGCAATAATAAATGGGGTTCGGGTGAAGAATTCAATTAATAACTTTAATTTTAGTAGTTAGATTCGTGTTGTGAGTTATTGTTTCTTTGTTCCATATATGAGAAGCAATTTTTAATTGGTGTAACTAAGATGCAAGGAAAGAAACTAAGAAACATAAAGATATACTGAAGTTTCTACACACATACCTGCCATTTTTTGAGTAACCTATGACGTCACTTGGCCATATTTACTACCACTATGACATATACGAAGTCTCCAGTTTGTTCATGAATCTGAGGTAAACGCTTCTCCAAAGCTTCCAAAGCAGTATTAGCCCTAAAAAGCCCCAAAATCCTATGAAAAACCCTAGCCCCATGCTAAAGTATAATGCTTCATAAAAGGCTGCATTCTCATCCTTGTCATGTGCTGATGGTTCTTGAGACTTTATTGGTGTCATGTCTTCATCAGGACAACTTATGTTAAGTTGGTTACCACAAAGATCAAGATTTCCTTCAAAACTAGAGACCCCAAAGGTCTGCAATTGTCTTCCAAATGGAATTCTTCCGGATAGAGAGTTGTATGACAAGTTTAACACACTTAGACGATCAATTTGAGAAAGAGTCGGAGGAATTTTGCCAGATAAATGGTTTCTTGATAAGTCAAGGAAATCCAGTGAAGTTAAATTCCCAATCTCATAAGGAATTTCTCCACTCAAATTGTTTCTTGATAAATTTAAAGAAACTAATCCAATCAAATATCCCAACTCTTTCGAGATTTCACCAGTTAAATGATTGCTTGAGAGATCAATGATAGGTCTCGATTTTGGATCGTTGATCCAACATTCAACACCTTTCCACATTAATGTTATGTTAGGCTGATAACCACCAATATAGAAACTAACATGGTAAGTATTATGAGGGTAATATATACTACTAAGAGCTTGATCATTTGAGTAAATACTCTTTGTGGAAATTGCAGTAAAATTCTTTAAGCAAGTTGGAGTTCCATTTGATAAGTTATTCCTTGAAAGATCTAGTACTTTTATTTGTCTTAAGTAACAGAGATGCATAGAAAGATTTCCAAAGAAGTGATTCCCTTTCATGCTCAAGACCATCAATTGTTGTAGACTTTCTCTGATCCATGAGGGTATTAGACCGGATAGCAAATTTTCTCCCACATCCAACATATATAAATTGCTACAGTTCTTCAAAGTGGAAGGTAGTTCCCCAATCAGCTTATTGTTTCCTAAAACCAAAGCTTTCAATTCAGAAAGGGTGCCCACGGATGGTGGAATCTTCCCTGACAAGTTGTTATTGCTTAGATCAAGAAAAGATAATGAGCTTACAGATCCCCAACAATCAGGCAGTTGTTCCTCTATTTGATTGTTTGCTAAAACCAAATTGTCACGACCCAACTTAGGCCATGACCGGCGCATGGGAACACTTTTCCCAGCAAGCCTTAGAACACTAAATTTTCTAGAAAAACGGACAGAGTTTCCTCTGTTTTTCGGATATTTCCCAAATAATTACATAACCTGCAATGTTTCCAACAATTTACAGCACTTGGGCATCAAGCATTCTCAGAATGCGCCCTTCCAGTACATAATAATGTTTCAATATATACCAGTCATGGTACCAATACAGTTCAACACAAAACCAAATTAAGTTTACAAATCTTTTTCAAAACATAACATATATAGCTAAGTCATAAATTTTCAAATACAAATACAACACAAGTCCAAGGAACACACTGTGACATATGGAGCAACTGACATCTATAGGCTAAACCACATATGGATGAAAACTAAATGGGCCTTTACAAAAAGGCTCACCAACTTAGAGTTTATTCAGATTATCTTTGGAGGAACACTGAACTAGCACCAAAGACTGTATCTGAAAAGGGTGGAAATACAACGGGGTGAGTTTTGCAACTCAATGAGAGATAGGGTATCCATAGTTTACTAAATGCAAGCATAAAACAATATAAACATAATAATGTATATATATACTCATAAAATAGGATTTATATACTCATATGAATTCAAATACATTGGGGAATTATTCAAAGCAGAACGATAACAAGTCCAGACATGACCCAAGGCCATGTGCGGGTTAGCACCACACTTGCTAACTAGAGTTGGCGTAGCCATATACAAGTCAGGACATAGGCTGCAGCTATGTGCGGGTTAAGACCTCACTTGCTAACTAGAGTTTCTCACGGTCTTGTAGAAATTTAACGTCCCTGCCGTTAACTACAGGTTCTAACTATAGAATTTTCCCCAATTTAACTCAAAATATTTAAATAAGCATAATAATCATATTATGACCCCTAAATAAAAGTTTATCATTTCAAACATAAAGCGACATTTTCAATAAATAAATCATTTGCTTCTATATCAACATACTTTCAACTCTTTATACCATTTTATATTGTTTATCATGCATAAAGTAACCTACAGATATACTATCTACTCACAGCTATTGGTTCAAAGAACCGAAGATCAATGTCTTTGATGCCACCTATTCAAGTGTTGGTGCCCGATTGCTCTATCGCTCTAGAAACAAGATAATATTAATTTTTGTGAGCTAACATTATCGCAAATTTACATAAATTAGCCCCAATTCAATAAAATCCCCAAATTCTAAAATTCAATAAACCTAACAATATTCCTAAAATAATCAGAAATTTCAATAATTTAAACGGAGTAGTTTAGGAGCTAATTTACCACTTGTAGTGTAGAATTGGTGAAGAAAATCACTCCAATTCTTCCTAAACTTCAAACTCTCTCAAATGGAGTTAGAGAGAGAAAGTGGAGGTGTGAGGAGAGAGAGAGCAGTTATGATGGAGAGGATGTGGAGGAGATGATGATAATAGAGATAGTAGTGATAATTGTTGATGATGGAAGCAAAGATGATGGTGAAGAATGGAGATGAGGGAGAAAGAAAGAAAGAAGTGAAGAGGAAGAAGGGAGGAGGGGGTTACGGGAGGGAGAAAGAAAGAGAAAAGAGAATTATGGGGAAGAAGGGAAGAAGAGAATATAAAAAAAAAGAGAGAAGTATATGGTGGTCTATACCACTTAAGGTGCACGGTGGTCCTCACTTCATTTTTTAATTTTTTTTTTATGGTCATCACACAAATAGACCAAGCTTCCACTAGTGTTGTTGTCACATAACAATGAAGACAAATCTGAAAATTTATTTTCAGAGAGAAACAATACTGAAGCTTGTCGCAAAAACAACGGAACAACACCCTCAAATTGATTTGAATACAAATATATAAATGCTGGGAACGAAAGCTTTAATGGTAAATTTGGAATTGCTCCTCTGAAATTGTTGTGAGACATATTAAGCCACCTAACATGTTGCAAGTTATTCCAAAACCACTCAGGTACAGAGTCGCTAATCTCAGCTTGGGAAATATCCAGGTATGCTAAGTGACTTTGAGTTTGGAGCCAACTTGGAAAACTAGGACCCAACTTGCAAGATGCTACTCCCAAGGAAATTAGTTGAAAAGGAGGAAGCCAACTGGGGACAAAATTTAGAGACAATAAGTTGTATGATAAATACAAGAATTTTAATTTGGACAGGTTACTGAGACTGGATTCAGTGATGTTACCCTCCAAAGAATTTCCATGCAGGGACAAAAACTCCAATTCAGATAGCAATTCGATGTTTTCGGGTAGCGTGCCAGTAATTCGGTTTTGAGACAAGGACAAACCACGAAACACATGTCTGTTGCACCATGAAGAATTTTGAATGAAGCTTGAAAATTTTCCACTCAAGTTGTTATACGACAGGAGTAGTGTTTGCAATGTGCAAATATTCCCCACGGAAGCAGGAACCTCGCCTTGCAATGTGTTATTGGTGAGGTCGAGATATTCAAGAGAACTCATCACTTTGCCAAAATCGTCGGGAATGGGACCTTCTAACAAGTTGTTATCAAGATAAAGGGTGCGAAGATTGGTGGTGAAGTTAAAGAGCCAATTGAATATAGTCAATGAGGTCAACATGTTAAAAGAGAGATGAAGGCCAACAAGGGAAGATGAAGAATTCATGGTTGAAGAAGATGACACAATCGAAAAACTCCTATCCGTTAGACTACAATCTCGTAGATAAAGCTCTTCAAGTTTAGAGCTGAAGTTGAAATTACCTTGAGATATTGATGATGTCAAATTATTATAAGACAAGTCGAGGATCAAAAGGGAAGGAAAGTTTGGGTACAGAGGAGACAACAAAACAATATTATTATCTGAAAGATAAAGCTCTTGAAGATTAGTGCTGAAGTTGGACAACAACTGAAATGTCAGTGATGTCAGCATATTATGAGACAGATCAAGGATGGTAAGAGAAGTGGAAAAGTTGGAATAAGAGTCAAACAAAGATCGAATATCTTTATCTGAAAGACGACAATTTGTTAGCCTCAATTCTCTTAAATTTGGAACACGCTTAATGATCATCTGAAGCCAGTGATGAGAGTATGCGTGGTTGAGAGGGAATGACCTTAAGTCAAGATTTGTTAATGACGAGAGATTAGACAGCCACTCTACATCTTTAGTTTTGATATCAAACTCACCATCAAGCTTGAGAGTGTGCAACATTGGAAGATCCCCAGTCTGAAAAGGGATTGCTCCTGAAAGATCATTACCACCAAGATCTAGATACTGTAGTTGTCCCAGATTTCTAAGTTGATATGGGATTCCTCCATCAAGATAGTTGTTGCCGAGATCCAGATACTGCAAATGTGCAAGCTTCCCCAGTTGATAAGGAATACTCCCACCAACTAAAGAACCTGAAAGGTTGAGATATCTTAATTTGGAAAATGAGCCAATGAGTTCTGGGATATGGCTGAGATAAAACCAATTTGAACTGAGGTCAAGATATTCCAGATTTTGCAGGTCAATCAAAGAGGATATATAATTGATTGAACATATCAAATAATTTCTATGCAAACCAAGAAGATGCCAGCCGCCACGAAGATCAAGCTTAAGCACATGACCTGTTTCATCGCTGCATTCAATCCCCTTCCATTTGCAACAATCACTATTATTCTGGTCGTTCCTCCATGTAGATAGAACGCCCCAAGCATCATTGAGGACTTGTTGAAAGCTGAGGAGTGCTTGTCTCTCCCTCTCTATGCACTTCACTTGTTCAATCTTGCTTGGCCAGTTGTTTCCAAGGATAGATCCTGCATCACACAATATAAGCAACACCAGTGCATAAAAAAATTTGAAAAAATACTTGTTCATCATAAGTTTCCAGGTACGAAATATCTGCAATAAATGTGATAAGAGTTAAATAAGATAGACAGTTTTGGTAATATTGTTTCTCTGCACTTGCTTTGTGCAAAAACTGATAATGGAAGGCAAGATTTATATAGCTGAAGCGAATATCCATTGCAACGTTTAGTTCTTTTTTGTCGCCACTTTTCTTTAATTAATATTCTTCCTTAGCTCTCTAAAAATATCTTTAAATTATTTACTAGAAGACTGGAGTAATTAGATGCTTCATGAAAAGAACATGATTGTTTTAGGACAAGAACCAAGAAAAAAATAAATAAATTTATAAGGATGACTTCGGACTTCGAGCAGTGATAACCCCCACAAAAACTTATCGCTTTTTATTATATCAGAATTTTGAAGATAATGATTTTTAAATTTATAATTTCATGGACGTATGCTATCCAAATCCTTTATTATTAACTCAATTCTAATGACTTCTATCAAAATTTAATTTAAACATACATGGACTTAATTCATTTTTTAAGGGGAATTGAAATTGCACTTTATTTTTTGCATTACATATTAAATGCATTTTATTAGCCTATATATTTTAAAAATATGTAGCTGGACCCTTGAAGTATTTTGAATATACAAATTGATCATTTTATTAATTTTTCTATCAACTGTTAATAAAATATCACAATTTTAATAAGAAATTTTAAGATGTCAAGTTGTATATTTAAGAAAATTTAGGGGGTTAAATGGTTAATTTACATATATTTTAAAATTTAGAGAATATAGAATATTTACTTTGATTAAAGTATATATTTATGAAAGTTTGAAGAATCATATTGTATTTTTTTAATTTTAAAGATTAAAATATACTTGGCTTACAATTCAAAATGCAAAGTACATTTTTTCATTTTTTTTAAGTTGATTATTCATTGATATTGTTTTTCTAACCCATGTTCTAAGTTGGAAAATTAAGTAGCTAAGTTAGTCCCATCAAATTGGAAAAACTGAAACTGCTACAAAGGCATGGAATTCTTAGTCCTCTTGTGAATCTGTCAAATCGAGTCAAAATCAGGCCGATATATTTATCTTTGAAACTTAAAACATATTTGAATTCTGTGGTTGCTTGCAGCAAGGCTATTCGAATCCTCTCTAGCTTGCCCAGTAAGAGACTGCCACAGAGAGATAGTAACAACTGTCGGCAATTTATTTTTTAAAATAAAAAATTAGAATAAAATTAAGAATTTAAAATAACAATACATGTATTAAAGGTATATATGTATATGTATACAACGTAAAAGAGTATTATACACTGTGTATTATTCAGATAAATTAAAAAGAGGAATACAAGTCCAAAGACATCTGAAATTGAAGGAGCCCAAAAAGAGCCCTAACCCTGCGTTGACAGGAAGGTTTGCTGCAGTTCCTGCGTTGACACTCCCGGGACCAAGCAAGCAGCCACCTTTAATTCAGGTTGCTATGTAAGGACGCAGGTTCGAAAGAAAAGATGGGCCAGGAGACCAGGCCAGTGCTACTCAACAATTGGTTTCACCTTTCTTTTTTTTCCCTGAAATAATGGGCACGAGAAATGCAGTAGTCACATCCTTTCAAAGATTCTCTATTTTTTGTGCAAGTTCCTTCGCGAGATCTGGGTAGTGGTCCAGGGAGAATGCAGTGTGGATTATGAGACATCGATTTCAATTAGGGATCTTGGATTGAGAATGTATTGGGGTTAGGGTTTATAGATTGGGAATGAAACGAGATTAGGATTCTTTTGAGCTCCTTCAATTTCAGATGTGTTTGGGTCTTTTTTTTTCCATTTGATTTGAAAAATACACTATTACGTTGTATCATATACATTTATATCATTAATACATTTATTATTATTTTAAGTTCTTATTTTCATTCTAATTTTTATTTTAAAAAATAAATTGTTGATAAGGATTATTGTCAATCTATTGTTGGACCAACTAGTGAGGGTTCTATAACCTTGCAAATCTATGGGTAGCCAAGCAACCACAATTTAAATTAACCAATTTTCAAATCAATTCATTTTATCTGGGGATTAAATGGGTCAATCCACCATTGGAAAAAAAATTATTCTAAATTATTGAGAAAAGATTTTTACATTTGTTTTCAAAATATAACTATCATAGACAACTATAGTAATTGGATTTGTTGGGATTGAGGATGACATTTGAACATAATAAATAGCTATTATTCTATTGAGGGTTTTACTAACTAGTATTCTAAAAACAGTAATTAAAGATGCTTAAAGTGGAAAGTTATAAATTTTATGATGATTTTTATGTGTTAAAAAATATAAAATACATCTTTCCAAGGTAAATTCCCTCTTTTGTGTGGCTAGGTATGTTGGCTTTTGAAAAAAAATTAAAATTTCAAAAGTTGATTTTATTTTTTATTAAAAAGGAACATTTTATATAATAATTGAGGTAATGTGCAGAAAGTACATCACACGAGAGTGATGATTTATTATGAGAGTGAAATGTGTTGCTCTTAACCATTGAATCTTACTTGAGTGATCGAGACTAAAACATACAGCTATGTAATTTTTTTAAATAAGCATATCAATATTAATTATTATTAATTAACTTTTATTCTTGATAATCCATGTAATATGTATGATTATATGACCCAAGATTTTTTTTCCTCTTACTTTCATAATAAAGTACTCTCTCATATGATACGCCCCGAATATGCATACCACATAAAGATGAAAATGACATAAGAAGCAACGACAAATAAGAATTCGAATTGTGATGGTTGGAAAATAAAAAGAAAAAATAGTTTTTCCAATTCATTGCATTTACTCAATTTGTTAATTTGATTTCTCATATTTTTAAAAAAATTAATTTAATCTCAAATAATTGTTCTCCCACATAACTAATGAAAAATATTGATGTAGCGCAAGTTTTAATGTTGTATCCTTGTATTAGGACGAAAATAATTTTCAATCTATTTTTTGTTTTTAGAATTTCATAAAGAAAATAGTGAAAATTAAAAATAAAAATTAAAAAGTAAAAATTGGATTTTATAATTTTATGATATTCTTCATAAAATATTGAGAGATAAACTGAAATCAGAAAATGAAAATGAAAAATTATTTTCTGAAAAATAAAATTATTTTTCATTGACAAAGAATACTCCACGCAACATAATTGAGATAGTGCACATACTGCATGAAGAAAAAATGACATTCCTAACTGTTTCTCTTTTTAATTTTTGTTAAAATACATTGTTAACTATAACAACAAATATTTAAAATGCCAAAGTATTTAATAACGTAAAAATACTAAATAATACTGATTATTTTAAATTAAATATTTTATATTTAGAATGGAATTGAAACTGTGTTAATTAAATGATAAAAAGAAATTTTGGTATCCTATCTTTATTTTTCTAATATCTTGACCCTTTTTTCATTTTAATCTCTTTTGTTACAAATGGTCTTTTTTTAGGTTATTGTAACAAATGGTCTATAACTTAATATTCACTCAATTTTTCTTATGTCACATCAGCTTTTTTACGGAAAAGCAATTAAGATGAGATTGAAGACAATTTATAACTTAAGAAATCAAATAGAAAATTAAAGAAAATGTATAAGTTAAAAGTGCAAATGAAGATATATACGTGGAAAAATCTATTTTGCCCCTCAAAAAATTTATATAATTTCAAAATTTTGAATATATATATAAATGACTTGTCTTCCGATCACATCTCACCCACTACTGATACTGATTCAACATCGCACCTAAAAGAAGCAATATAAACTCAGACAAGGAAGGCCTAAAAGGTGTCCTTAAAATTCTTGCAATATAAACTCTCAAAAAAATTATACTATATCCTCTTAAATTTAGTCCAATTTGACAACTTTTATTTACAAAATTATCATAGATATATGAAATTTGTTACAATTATATTGTTATTGATGATTCGTTAATTCAAGTGGCAAACAATATCATATGACATATTTATACATAATTATTAATGAAAAATTATGATATTTTAATTATACTTAGCATATAAGTTATTAAAATATTATTTTCATGAGAAATTGTTATAATTATGAACTTCACCTTCAAGAGATAAAAAAGAATATTTTATCTATATGTCATAATTCTCTCTCTCTAGAATAAAGCATATTGTATGTCTTTAGGTTTGCTTACATTCACATCTCATCTAAGAAAATATAGGCAATAAATCTCTAGAAATGGTTATAGAAGAAACCATGTAGGAAAAAACATGTTATGTCTTTATCTTTATATCATATCTAATCTAAGAAAATACAACCAATAAGTGAAGGATAATTATTGACTTCGTGCAATGATAACCCTAAAGAAAAAACGTATGGTTTATAATACTTGGCATGATCCATATCTTTTTTGTTTTCTAACTCATTTCGTAAGTTAGAAAATTATGCAGAATAGCCACTTCAAATTAGAAAATTGAAACTCGTGCAAAAACTTGGAATTGGTCATCTTGCTAGTGACGTCTCATACCAAGTATACATCCATGAAGTAGTGAAACTTCCAAGTAATGCCTCTCGTATTTAGGTTGGATTTTTTAGAAAGTTAAAAACAAGAAAAAATAAATGATCAAAATATTACATATTAATCTTCTTTATGAAAGTTTTTATCTTATTTTTACTTTCACTGAAATAATGTGACATTATTTTTAATCTTTAGATTGAATAGTGATTTTTATTTATTTGACTTCTCATCTATTTTCTTTAAATCTTACTATCCCATTATGACTTTATTGTTTAGATGAGGGTTAAGCTATTTTTGGCGTTAGAAGCACATGCAAAGACAACAATTGATTTGGCAGACACTCATGCCTATTGGGAATAGAGGAAGGAGCAAAGCACTAATGCTTTTTGGACCGCGGACGAAACAATCACTATGGCAATTTTGGAACATGATATGTAATATTTATGAAATATTTTATTTTCATAGGAGGGTGAAGAGAAAAATAGAAACAAAATATTTATTGAATATTTTATTTTTATAATGATAAACCCTGATTGAAAAAATCTTATACTATGAATCTAATTACGTACAAATTTTTATACTTGACATGATCATTTCTTTCTCTTCACCAACCTCTACCTCATCACTTCTCTCTCGCTCTCCTCCCATCTTTTTGTAGCTTAAAAAAAAAAGTCCCTTTCTTTGACAATTCCATTAATTAATTATCCTCACCAAATAATGAACTTCTTCTGGTATAAGAGAAGAGCTCTGTCTCCATCTCTTACTGATTCTAAAACAAACTCCACTGCCTCTTTACCAAGCATGCATGCGTAGCTTCTTGCAACATCCTTGACTCAACAAAAAGATTCATATCTATGCGAAAAGATTTAGGAGATTATATTGTTCTTATGGATTGGGGGAACAGGATAACATTTGTAGGTTTTGCATCTCGTAGCAGTGGCGTGGCCGAGCAGGTTAGAAAGAATAGAGAAAGCTAAAATTGTAGATTTTAAACGAGAAAAAAAAATACGGAAGTAGTTTAAACCACACGCATTGCGCATACCACATAAAGATGAAAATGACGTAAGAAGCAACAGTTAATAAGAGTTGGATTTGTGATGGTTGGAAAATAAAAAGGAAAAATAGGTTATTCAATTCGTTATATTTACTCGATTTGTTAATTTGATTCCTTGTATTTTAATTTTTTTTAATTTGCTCTCAAATAATTTTCCTCTCACATAACTAATGAAAAATATTGATATAGCACAAGTTATCAATATCATATCCTTGTACAAGGCCGAGTCTTTCCCTCATCCCAAAAGTTTGTTTGGGTTTAGAAAAAAGAAATTCAATCAATTTTCTATTTTCAGAATTTTATAAAGAAAATAGTAAAAATTAAAAAAAAATATTGAATTTTATAATTTTTACCATTTCTTTCATAAAATGTTGAGAGATAAATTGAAATCAAAAAATGAAAATGGGAAATTATTTTCTGAAGAAAAAATGTTTTTCATCGACAATGATTATTCCACGCATAATTGAGATAATACACATATTGCATAAGGAAAAAAATGACATTCCTAATAACTGTTTCTCTTTTTAATTTTTTTTATCAAAATATATTGTTAAATATAACAAAAAATATTTAAAATTCCGAAGTATTTAATAACTTGAAAATATTAAATAATAATACTAAATAATACTGTTTATATTAAACTAAGTATTTTATATATATAGAATGGAATTGAAACTGTGTTAATTAAATGGAAAAAAGAATTTCTGGTCTCATATCATTATTTTTTTAATATTTAGACCCTTTTTTCATTTTGATCTCTTATGTTACAAATGGTCTTTTTATAGGTAATTGTTAAAATTAAATGGTCTTTAACTTAATATTTAGTCAATTTTTCTTATGTCACAACAACATTTTCTTGACAGAAAAGCAACTAAGATGAGATTGAAAACAATTGATAACTTAAGAAATCAAATACAAAATGAAAGAAAATACGTAAATTAAAAATGAAAATGACAGGAGAAAAGTCTATTTCACTTCACCCAAAAATAAAAATCTATTTAGCTCCTCAAAAAATTATCTAATTTTAAAAATAGGTTATATATATATATATATATATATATATATATATATATAATTTATTAATATATGACTTGTCTTCTGGTCACATCTCACCCACTACCGATACCAACATGACATCTCATCCAAAAAAGGTGATATACACTCAGGAAGACATAAAAGGGCACCTTAAAGGTCTTGCAATATAAACTCTAAAAAAAAAAAAAATACATTATCTCCTCTCAAATTTAGTGCAATTTGACACATTTTTTCACAAAATTGTCATAGATATATGAAATTTGCTATAATTATACTGATATTGATTCATTAATTTAAACAAAAAATATCATATGACATATTTATATATAATTATTAATGACAAATTATAATATTTTAATTATATTTAACATATAAGTTATTAAAATATTATTTTTATAAAAAATAATTATAATTATGAACTTCACCTTCATGAGATAAAAAATAGTATCTACTAAAAACAAGAGATAAAAAGAATACTTTATCTATATGTCACAATTTTCTCTCCCTATAATAAAGCATATCGAATCTCTTTATCTTTGTATCACATTCACATCTAATCTAAAACAATACCCACAATAAATCCCTCAAAATGGTTATAGAAGAAACCATATAGAAAAAAACATGTTATGTCTTTACCTTTATATCGCATCTAATTTAATCTAAGAAAAAACCAATAAATGAAGGATAACTTTTGACTTCATGCAGCGGTAATCCTATAGAAAAAATGCATGGTTTATAATACTTGGCATGATTCGTGTCTTTTTTATTTTCTAATCCATTTCTTAAATTAGAAAATTATGCAGAATAGTCACATCAAATTAGGAAATTGAAACTCATGTAAGAACTTGGAATTAGCAGTCTTGCTAGTGATTTCTCATACCAAGTATATATCCATCAAGCGGTGAAACTTGCAAGTTATGCCCCTCACATTTAGCTTGGATTTTTTAGGAAGTTAAAAACAAGAAAAAATCAATGATCAAAATATTACATATCAATCTTTATGAAAAATTTCATCTTATCTTTGCTTTCATTGAAATAATGTGACATTATTTTTAATCTTTAGACTGAATAGTGATTTTTATTTATTTGATTTATCATCTATTTTCTTTAAACTATCCTATTATTACTTTATGGTTTAGATGATGGTCAAGCTATTTTTGGCATTGGAAGCACATGCAAAGAAAGCAATTGACTCTCGAACTCATGCCTATTGGAAACAGAGGAAGGAGCAAAGCACTGTTGCCTTTTGGTCTGGCCCGGCGATCAAACAATCACTATGTTAATTTTGAAACTTGATATTTAATATTCATAAAATATTCCATTTCATAAAAAGGTGGTGCCAAAGATTAAAAATAATATATTCATGAAATATTTAATTTTATAATAACAAAAATCTGATTCAAAAAATCTTATACACTGCGTAAACCCAATTACAAATTTTTATACATGATATGCATGATCATTTCTTTCTCTTCCCCAACCTGTACCTCATCTGCTCTCTCTCACTCTCCTCCCATCTCTTTCTTAGCTTTAAAGAGAGAAAAGCCCCTTTCTTTGACAATGCCATTAATTAATTACCCTCACCAAATAACAAACTTCTTCTGGTATGCTGGAAGAGCTCTTTCTCTATCTCTTATTGATTCTAAACCAAACTCCACTGCCTCTTTACCAAGCATGAATGCGCAGCTTCGTGCAACATCCTTGACTCAACAACAACTTTCATATCTATGCGAAAAGATTGGGGAGATTATATTGCTCTTATGGATTGGGGGGACAGGACAACATTTGTAGTTTTTACATCTGGCGGCAGTGGCGTGGCCGTGTAGGTTAGAAAGAATAGAGAAAGCTAAAATTGTAGATTTTAAACGAGAAAAAAATATGGAAGTAATTGTCCCCCCGACCCCTGTTTTTGGGAATGGTTGGTATTCAGGAACAAAGTAGTTTCTAGTTTATGTTATGAAAGACAAGAGTACCGATTCACCTGTTGGAATTTCAGAGATAGGATGATATATAATAAGCCTATTATAACCTGCTGCAGCAGAATGTTTCATGAACTTTTATGAGAGAAAAATTGAGTGATTTTTTTTTCGTAGAATGTATATAAAGTATTTATGTGTTCATCTTTGGCATACGTTCCATCTCAACACATGAAAGCACTCGTATTAGATTCTATGAGTCTTTTGTTCTGTTGTCGTGATCATGTAATCAGTGCTGAAATTGTGGTTGTATATTCAGATGAGTGAAGGTTCAGGAAATGCAATAATGCTCTTAAAGTGGTAAAGAAATGGGAAATAAGTAAAGTTGTGAGGAGGTCAAAATCTTTGACTGTCACCTACTCTTTAGAGCCTCTATAATGGTTTTGAAGAGAATTTCAATTTTGTAATTGTCTTGTTATAGAAACCAAGGGTTGATATAATTTTATCTATTACCAATTACTCTAGATTTTCAAACTCCTAGATTCACTTATGCCTTTATTTATCAACACCAAGAAGATGTAGAAATTCAGACCAAAAAAATAAACAAGATGTCAAAATCTACGTTCTAGTTTACAGGTTCAACACTTCTTTGGATGAGAGCCTCTTTAATTTTTTTAGGAGAATTTTAATTTTGCAAATTGTATTGTTGTAAAAGTCAATCAACAATATTATTTCAACGACCAAATTTTCAATTACCCTAACATACTTCTTATAAAATGCATGAGACCCACATTATTTTATCTTCTCTACTTATTTTCTCTCATCATCCTCCCATTTTTTTCTCTTGAGGTATAAGGTGTCTACCTCAAAAGAGGTATTGGAATATCATTATTCATAATTGAGGGTTGATGTAATTCTATGTGTGACCAATAATTCAAGATTTTCCTACCGCAAGAGTTGCTTATCCTCGTATCTATCTTTACGAAAATTGAAAACAATTTCACAAATTTGTGAAGACCAGCTACAACCTGATACTTGATACAAATGTCAATGCAATGCCTGGATTTCGGTGTAGCAGAGTCATTGAAGTGTATGAACAAGGTTTAACATAAATAAACTACGAACACCTGCGGTATTTGGCATTCAGATTTGTGGTTAGATGTGGCAACTAGGAGCATTGTTGAATGTAGAAATATTAAGTTGTATATACCACTAGTGTTCAACATTTATGGAAAAGAAATATCATCACTAAAGTAATTTTATTTTTGGGTGTGCATGAGGACCGAAGCCCATCATCACAAAAGTATTTTTATGTAATAAAACCCCATCACAAAGTGAGCTTTCTTTTTTTTTTTGGGTCCGCGGCGGCCTCCGGGGGGGTGGGTTTTCCACAACTAAACCATCTGATCCACGCCTCCTGTGCGAAAGTGAGCTCCTTCACACAGTTATTTGCAACCCCACATAATAATCAACCCAAGATGGTTTAATTCTTGATTCTTGATTCTTGCTGATTTAAACTTGTATCAACCCAAGTTGTCTTTGTTCCAGGTAACAAACGAGTACGCATCTGTAATAAACTGCAATTATTCTATCATGTGGAGGGAAAAAAAAAAGATTTTCAGTCTTGAATAAATAAAATTGATAAGGTATCTAAATCTAACCATTTAATGATGAACTAATATTTAATGTTAATAAAACACCATCTAGGAAGTTCAAACATTAGAAAATACATCTTCAATCAAGTCAATTTCTCTGAATTATACACAACAACTGCGATAGCTATGAAAACCACATAATAAGTAAACAAAAAAAAGTTATAATCATACTTGCGAATCATCTACCGAAAAAAAGAATTAATTTGGTGCGAATAGAAGCAAAGCCTACCAAATCACCCAACCTCGGTGACTGAATCCCTTATATTACATAGTAAAAAGATAATATGAAAAATTTACCGCTTTGAATGTGAAAACATTGTGACCCAAAAAAGAAAAAAAAATGAAAACGGTGGAGTATATATTCCTTGCAAATAAAATCAACAGAAGTGCTATATTTTATGAAATGGTTTTCATAGAAAAGCCACGAACGTGTATTTGTCATGACTACTTTCTATGTTTTAATAAGTAAAAAATTAAAACTTAAAGAACTTAAGGAAATCAATGGCTTTGATCATCCCAGCTGAATTCGTACCGCATGAATTCAAGCCATAAAGCATTTTACTAAAATTATTATAAAATTGGTGTAATTTGGGTCATATATATCTGTGTTTACAAGACAAAGTTTGTTTTACTAAGATCCAGAAAACCTTGTCTACATCCCACTAGGATTGAAATTTTTTTTATAGTAGACACGAGACTATGGATTCAAAGTTCATAAATTTTAAATATTTTGATGTACAGAAAGCCTTGTCTACAAAGTTAAATTTTAATTAATTTTATATTACTTAAAAACCAGGAGCAAATCCATTCATCACATGTTGGGGTCTCCTGTCCTACTAAAGTTTGAATATTTTTCTTGAAGCTATATAAGTACGCATATATTTTGCTGGTATCATTTTATTAAGTTTAATCTCATATTAAGATAAAAAAAAATTATGTAAAACTTCTTATTATGTTTATGTATTGTTTTTGTCTTTATTGTCTAAATATTCTGGATCCAGCGAAGAAAAATACTAGTGAGTTAGCATTGAACAACCGTAATGACTTTACAATTTCATGCATGCGTGCTGTTGTTTGGCTCATATCATGAGCAAGAATAATTAAAACAGATAGAAAAATAATTGGAGCAGAAATTTGGCTAGAAACTAAACTTGAAATGAAAAAAAAAAGTTAATTAATCACTATATCAAGGATTTAATTGGAATAAACTGACAATGTAAAAAAAAATTTTACACATTTATTAAATGATATAATAACACATAAATAAATATGGTTATTTTTAATCCCTATTACTTAAAAAAAAAGAGGAGAGATTTGATGTCAATACATCAAAATTAACCTCCTATATCACTGCAACCATATCTAAAATAAAAATAAAGAATTTAGACAATTCAAATCAAAGAGTTATCCATTAAACAATCATAAAAGAAATTAAGCATTTGTTTGAAAAAATCAATAACACTTTAAAAAAAAAAGAATTTTTCATCGCTTTTTTCCCTCTTTTTTTTCGGATGTGTACCTCAATTAAAGCAATAAATGTTGTCATACAGGGAGAAGAATGAAATTAGTAACTATAATTTTGGCGATTCATGTCAATTTGAGCTTTTATTTCTTTGCTTGATTCTAGATTGATATAATTGGGGTGCAAAAAAAGAAACTAAGAACTGGATAGTACAAACTATATTACATTCACATACCTGCTAGTTTTTGAGTACCCTGCGCCACTTGGTCATATTCACTGCCACCATTACATATATATAATCTGTCAATTTGTTCAATAACCTTATGTAAGTGCTTCTCCAAGGCCTCCAAAGCAACATTGGTCCTAAAAAGCCCCAAAAGCCTGTGAAAAATCCTAGTCCCATGTTCATGTATAATGCTTCATAAAAGACTGAATCATCATCTTCATCATGTGTTGCTGGTTCCTGGGGATTTACTACAGGACAACTTTTGTTAAGTTGTTCACCACAAAGATCAGGATTTCCTTCAAAGTAAGAGGCATCAAATGTTTGAAAGTGTCTTCCAAATGGGATTCTTCCCGAAAGAGAGTTGTTTTACAAGTCTAACTTGCCTAAAGTGTCAATTTTGGTAAGAGTGGAAGGAATGGTGCCAGATAAATGGTATTTTGATAAGTCCAGGGAATTGAGTGAAGTTAAATTTCCAATCTCGAAAGGAATTTTTCCACTCAAATTGTTTTTTGACAAATTCAAAGAAACTAATCCAACTAAATATCCAAACTCTTTCGGGATTTCACCTGTTAAATGATTGCTCGAGAGATCAATGATAAGTCTCAATTCTGGATCCTTGATCGAACATTCTACCCCTTTCCACGTTAATGTAATGTTAGGCTTACGACCAATATAGAAACTAACCCTGTTTTTGGTATGATGGTAATATATACTAGTAAGAGCTTGATCATTTGAATTAATACTCTTTGTGGACATTGCAGTAAAATTCTTTAAGTAAGTTGGAATTCCATTTGATAAGTTATTCCTTGAAAGATCTAATTCGTTTATTTGCCTTAAGTAACAGAGATGCATAAGAAGATTTCCAAAGAAATGATTCTCTTCCATGCTCAAGACCATCAATTGTTGTAGACTTTCTCCAATCCATGAGGGTATTAGACTGGATAACAAATTTTTTCCCACATCCAACACGAATAAATTGCTACAGTTCTTCAAAGTGGAAGGTAGTTCCCCAATCAACTTATTGTTTCGTAAAACCAAAACTTCCAATTTAGAAAGGGTGCCCATGGATGGTGGAATCTTCCCTGACAATTTGTTATTCCTGAGATCCAGGAATGATAATGAGTTTACAGATCCCCAACAATCCGGCAGTTGTTCCTCTATTTGATTGTTTGCTAAATCCAAATAGACCAAGCTTCCGGTAGTGTTGTTGTCACATAACAGTGAAGACAAATCTGACAATTTATTGTCAGAAAGAAACAATGCTGAAGCTTGTAGCAAAAACGACGGAACAACACCCTCAAATTGATTTGAACACAAATATATATATGCTGGGAACGAAAGCTTTAATGGTAAATTTGGAGTTGCTCCTGTGAAATTGTTGTGAGACATATTAAGCTGCCAAACATGTTGCAAGTTATTCCAAACCCACTCAGGTACAGAGTCGCTAATCTTAGCTTGAGAAATATCCAGAGATGCTAAATGACTCTGAGTTTGGAGCCAACTTGGAAAACTAGGACCCAACTTGCAAGATGCTAGTCCCAAGGAAATTAGTTGAAAAGGAGGAACCCAACTGGGGACAAAGTTTAGAGACAAAGAGTTGTACGATAAGTACAAGAATTTTAATTTGGATAGGTTAGTGAGATTGGATTCAGTGATGTTACCCTCCAAAGAATTTCCTTCAAGGTTCAAATACTCCAACTCGGATAGCAATTCAATGCTTTTTGGCAGCGTGCCAGTAATTCGGTTATAAGACAAGCCCAAATCACGAAACACGTGTCTGTTGCACCATGAAGAATTTTGAATGAAGCTTGAAATGTCCCCACTCAAGTTGTTAACTGACAGGAATAATGTTTGCAATGTGCAAATATTCCCCAAGGAAGCAGGAACCTTGCCTTGCAACATGTTATAGGACCTTCAACTTTGCCATCAAGATAAAGGCTACGGAGATTGGTGGTAAATTTGAAGAGCCAGTGGAATATAATCGATGAGGTCAACATGTTAGAAGAGAGATGAAGGTGGACAAGGGAAGATGAAGAATTCATGGTTGAAGAAGATGACACTATAGAAAAACTCCAATCAGTTAGACTACAATTTTGTAGATAAAGCTCTTCAAGTTTGGGGCTGAAGTTGAAATTACCTTGAAATATTAATGATGTCAAATTATTATAAGACAAGTCAAGGATCACAAGGGAAGGAAAGCTTGGGTACGGAGGAGACAACAAAACAATATTATTATCTGAAAGATAAAGCTCTTGAAGGTTATTATCAGCATATTATCAGAGAGATCAAGGATGGTAAGAGAACTGGAAAATTTGGAATGAGAATCAAACAGAGATCGAATGTCTTTATCTGAAAGACTGCAATTTTTTAGCCTTAATTCTCTCAAATTTGGAATACGCCTACTGATCATCTGAAGCCAGTGATGAGAGTAGTTGAGAGGCAATGAACTTAAGTCAAGATTTGTTAATGACGAGAGATTAGACAGCCACTCTACATCTTTAGTTTTGATATCAAACTCACCATCAAGCTTGAGAGTGTGCAACATTGGAAGATCCCCAGTCTGAAAAGGATTGCTCCTGAAAGATCATTACCCCCAAGATCAAGATACTGTAGTTGTCCCAGATTTCTAAGTTGATATGGGATTCCTCCATCAAGATGATAGTTGTCGCCGAGATCCAAATATTGCAAATGTGCAAGCTTTCCAAGTTGATAAGGAATACTCCCACCAACTAAAGAACCTGACAGGTTGAGATACCTTAATTTGGCAAATGAGCCAATGAGTTCTGGAATATGGCTGAGATAAAATAAATTCGAACTGAGGTCCAAATATTCCAGATTTTGCAGGTCGATCAAGGAAGATATATAATTGATTGAACCTATCAAATAATTTCTAGGCCAACCAAGAAGATGCCAGCCGCCACGAAGATCAAGCTCAAGCACATGACCTGTTACATTGCTGCATTCAATCCCCTTCCATTTGCAACAATCACTATTATTCTGATCGTCCCTCCATGTAGATAGAATGCCCCAGGCATCATTGAGGCCCTGTTGAAAGCTGAGGAGTGCCCTTTCTATGCACTTCACTTCTTTAATCTTGCTTGGCCAGTTGTTTCCAAGGATAGGTCCTGCATCACACAATATAAGCAACACCAGTGCATAAAAAAATTTGAAAAAATACTTGTTCATCATAAGTTTCCAGGTACGAAATATCTGCAATAAATGCGATAAGGTTAAATAAGATAGGGAGTTCTGAGTAATATTGTTTCTCTGCACTTGCTTTGTGCAAAAACTGATGATGGAAGGCAAGATTTATATAGCTGAAGCGAATGTCCATTGCAACGTCTAGTTCTTTTTTGTCGCCACTTTTCTTTAATTAATATTCTTCCTTTGCTCTCTAAAAATATCTTAAAATGATTTACTAGAAGACTTGAGTAATTATATGTTTCATGGAAAGAACAAGATTGTTTTTGGACAAGAACCAAGAAAAAAAAATATAAAGCTAAAACTGTATATATTTTAAAGATAAAACAAAAAAAAATCAAATTTTCTTATATAAAATAAGATAAGAAACTTATGCCTTTTAATAAAATTTATTGAAACAACAATATATGTAGAGTATAGAAGCCTATAACGATATAAAATAATGAGTATCTTACAAAACTTATATTTTATCTTTTTTTTATAAATAAAATTATCTCATTATATATATATATATATATATATATCTTAAAAATACATCTCAAGAAATACATATTATTATTTTCTTTATTATGCAATGAATTTTAATATAGTCAACAGGTCGTGATACACAGCTTAAAACTTTGAGATTGAATAAAAAAAAATTAAAATATTTCAAGAAAAACATAAATCTTTCAAGTGTGAATTGGATATAGTGTGTCGAACAACGTTGAATACTATGGTTCATCGCTCTTTATATATTCTAACTCATTTTTAAAGTTAGAAAGTTAAGGAGATTAGTTAGGTCGAATTGAAAAATTGAAACCGAAAAGGGACTTGGAATTATCAGTTTGTCCAGGAATTTCTCACAAATGATTTATCAACAATCAAGTGATGGTGGGACATTGAAGTAGCCCCACTTTCTAGAAAATCTACTTATTTTCATCATCAGTCGCGTCCTATCTTCTTCGATTTTTATTGTTTTTATTCTTCCAAGCCGTACAATTCCTTTTGATGTACCCTTAAATGCCAGTAATGGTAACATTTGAACCTCCTTCTAGACTAGGACTGTGATCGATCTTTTAGTTTTTAGACCGCCTCTGCTCTTCGCTTCTCCCCCTATTCTCTATGACAAGGGCTTAGGAATTATTTATTCTCACCAAGTCTTTCATTCTGGTTTCTTTGTTGAACATACTGTCTTTGACTTAAACCAAAGACGGCTTTCCACTTGAAGCCTAGTTGTTTAGTGATACCACCAAGATCTCCTAGCTATTCAGCAAAAAACTCAAAAGTAATAGTGCTTGTAACTCATCATCCAACACTATCTATATAGTGCTTAATTAATTCACCATATCTTGTAAGTCACTCAAGTGTTTAGCAACAGATCTTCCACGTCTGAACTTCAGATTTACCAGCTTCTTGATTGCGAAAGCTTTATTTTGTACCGTCTTTCTCTCATAGAAATCTTGTAGATTCTTCCATAAAGTATGGGCATTCGTTTCTGTGGCCATATGATGGAACACACTAATATCCACCTACTACCTAATCAACCCAATAGCCTTTCAGTGCATCTTTTTCCAATCTTCTATTGCCATATTTGCCGGCTTTGCATCTTCCTTCTCTATAGGATCATACAAATCCTTATAGAAAAGTATATCTTCCATTTTTAGCTTTCAGAGATGGACTAATTTGCAGCTGTCAGCTTGATCATGATATCCATATTCTCCTCTATTTAATTTACACAGCACAATCATGCGCTCAACTTGTACTCTAATACCACTTGTTGGATTCAGAGATAGATTTATAGTGTAATTAAATGATGTCAATGTGTGACAATGAGCATCAAAATAAATCTGATAGAATTAAATTTACCAATCGACATATCGTAGTGAAAATAAATATCAAGATGAATAGTAATTCATGGTGGGACCTGCTTGGCACTATTCACATGAACAGTACTTAACAGAGGAACTGTGTCACTATTTTCGTGAATAGTATAATCAGCATCACTATTCACTCGAGTAGGACTTATTTCACTATTGACACCACCAAAATAGATTAAGAAATTTGCACATCAAATTTTTAACGTGAAAACTCTCAAATATCTAAGAAAAAGCAGCAGTGGACTTTTAAAAAATATTCTATTATATTTAGGAAAATAATAAAATATCCTTACCACATCGTTATACCCAAAAGATAAATATAATGTATCATGGTGAGAATCCTTCTATTTAAATACTATAATTTTATAGTATCAAAAAATAATAGAGATAATATTTAAAATATTTTCGACATATTTACCCATTCCCTACGGCTTTAGAATTTACTCTTTTTTCCTCTCACTAATCACGCATTGAAAAATCATACATAAACAGTAATTTTACTGTTTACACATTGAAAATTCTACACCCAATTTTCATCACGCGTGAACGTTGAAATCTCTTCTCTCCCCCCTTTTCTCTTTCTCTTTCTCTTTCGCTATTCACGCATTAAAAATTCTTTCTCTACACCCAATTTTCATCACGCGTGAACGTTGAAATCTCTTCTCTCGCCCTTTTTCTCTTTCCCAATTTTCGGCTGGACCCACACTTTTGCCATCAGATTCTGTTAATCCCTCGCTCAGCTCGAATCGTGACTTCCTTATTTTTGCACAATATCTGTTGAGAATGAGACAATGCATTCTGATTCAGACACATCATCACACATACAAATTTGTTCTCATTTATAATATTCCAATAATATCTTTGTGCTTATTGTACATATCGCTATATAAACAAATCTAATTCTTACACGATTGCTTTCATTGAAGATTCTCAAGCATCAAAATTCATTCTTCTGAGTGTATTTCTTTCAAATACATTCCATTGAAAAGTAATTCTTTACAGCTTATATAAACACATCCATAGTTCATTGCCAAAAAAAAAAAAAAAAATCCATGGTTACCGTATATCCAAGTTTAGAGTTTGGGGTTTGAATTCATAGTTATAAGCTGATGCAACTATTTAATTTCAATTGTATGAACCTTGTTTTCTTTTCTCATGTATAGGTAAATGGGGTGTGGAGGGTACAAGTTCATGCTTTTATTCTTGTATTTGTTCTTGATTTTAAGCCCTGGTTATTTAAGAAGGAACAACTCTATGAAGATGTTGACTGTTGAGCTTGATCGCCATCAGGTGTGATCTTTTAGATGTATGCCAATAAAAGACAAACCGGGTTTATACATTTTGTTTGTCCATTAGCCGTTGGTTGGAAAGAAATAAATATTTCAAAAAAAATGTAATAGCGGTTTTTTTAATATTCATCACTTGACAGGTATATGGATTCTATGATGAGTGCCTCCGAAAATATGGTTCAGTCAACGTTTAGAATATTGTTTTCCACTATTTACTAATATACATATCCGATAGATCACAAGATTCTATATGTTCATACGTGAAACACGTGACAACACCTTGCAACGCGTAACAACAACGTAAAATTAAACACCCATTCCTTGGCTTTCTTATCCTTTTCTTCCACGTTTTCCTAGCTCTAGCTTTTGCACATATAAATGACAATCAATCTCCACTCCTTTCACTTCTCAGCAGGGCCGACAAACTTACTCCCTCCCATGTTCAGACCTTTGGAGTTTGAATCCTCAAAATGGTTTTTGACGCACCAAAGTTCCATGCAACAGCCTCTTAAGAATTCATGAGCCTGATCTTTGAAGAACATAAACCGCAATTGTTGGATTGGATTTTATAAACTTGATGTTAGAGGTGATTAAATTTCATAAACTTAAACGTGGGTTTCAATTATGTTTGGAAATTTAGTTCAGAAAAGTAATTTTGACATGAGAAATATTATTTGAATAACATTGATCAAATAATTATGAAAAGAATATAAATTTCTTTCATTTTTCCTATATTATATCTTTCCATTTTAGGTTTTTGTTTAGGTATCCGATTACACTTTGTGTAATTAACAATTGTGATTTAATGGATTTCAAAATATTTGAGTTAGTGAGAGGTGTCTCATTCTTTATCATCATAACTAAGAGGTACTAATATCCTTGAATTTTATAAGAGTATAGGAAAAATCTCTCTTTTAAGCATTGTTGAATGTAGAAATATTAAGTTGTATATACCACTAGTGTTCAACATTTATGGAAAAGAAATATCATCACTAAAGTAATTTTATTTTTGGGTGTGCATGAGGACCGAAGCCCATCATCACAAAAGTATTTTTATGTAATAAAACCCCATCACAAAGTGAGCTTTCTTTTTTTTTTTGGGTCCGCGGCGGCCTCCGGGGGGGTGGGTTTTCCACAACTAAACCATCTGATCCACGCCTCCTGTGCGAAAGTGAGCTCCTTCACACAGTTATTTGCAACCCCACATAATAATCAACCCAAGATGGTTTTTTTCTTGATTCTTGATTCTTGCTGATTTAAACTTGTATCAACCCAAGTTGTCTTTGTTCCAGGTAACAAACGAGTACGCATCTGTAATAAACTGCAATTATTCTATCATGTGGAGGGAAAAAAAAAGATTTTCAGTCTTGAATAAATAAAATTGATAAGGTATCTAAATCTAACCATTTAATGATGAACTAATATTTAATGTTAATAAAACACCATCTAGGAAGTTCAAACATTAGAAAATACATCTTCAATCAAGTCAATTTCTCTGAATTATACACAACAACTGCGATAGCTATGAAAACCACATAATAAGTAAACAAAAAAAAGTTATAATCATACTTGCGAATCATCTACCGAAAAAAAGAATTAATTTGGTGCGAATAGAAGCAAAGCCTACCAAATCACCCAACCTCGGTGACTGAATCCCTTATATTACATAGTAAAAAGATAATATGAAAAATTTACCGCTTTGAATGTGAAAACATTGTGACCCAAAAAAGAAAAAAAAATGAAAACGGTGGAGTATATATTCCTTGCAAATAAAATCAACAGAAGTGCTATATTTTATGAAATGGTTTTCATAGAAAAGCCACGAACGTGTATTTGTCATGACTACTTTCTATGTTTTAATAAGTAAAAAATTAAAACTTAAAGAACTTAAGGAAATCAATGGCTTTGATCATCCCAGCTGAATTCGTACCGCATGAATTCAAGCCATAAAGCATTTTACTAAAATTATTATAAAATTGGTGTAATTTGGGTCATATATATCTGTGTTTACAAGACAAAGTTTGTTTTACTAAGATCCAGAAAACCTTGTCTACATCCCACTAGGATTGAAATTTTTTTTATAGTAGACACGAGACTATGGATTCAAAGTTCATAAATTTTAAATATTTTGATGTACAGAAAGCCTTGTCTACAAAGTTAAATTTTAATTAATTTTATATTAGCAAAAACCAGGAGCAAATCCATTCATCACATGTTGGGGTCTCCTGTCCTACTAAAGTTTGAATATTTTTCTTGAAGCTATATAAGTACGCATATATTTTGCTGGTATCATTTTATTAAGTTTAATCTCATATTAAGATAAAAAAAAATTATGTAAAACTTCTTATTATGTTTATGTATTGTTTTTGTCTTTATTGTCTAAATATTCTGGATCCAGCGAAGAAAAAATACTAGTGAGTTAGCATTGAACAACCGTAATGACTTTACAATTTCATGCATGCGTGCTGTTGTTTGGCTCATATCATGAGCAAGAATAATTAAAACAGATAGAAAAATAATTGGAGCAGAAATTTGGCTAGAAACTAAACTTGAAATGAAAAAAAAAAGTTAATTAATCACTATATCAAGGATTTAATTGGAATAAACTGACAATGTAAAAAAAAATTTTACACATCTATTAAATGATATAATAACACATAAATAAATATGGTTATTTTTAATCCCTATTACTTAAAAAAAAAGAGGAGAGATTTGATGTCAATACATCAAAATTAACCTCCTATATCACTGCAACCATATCTAAAATAAAAATAAAGAATTTAGACAATTCAAATCAAAGAGTTATCCATTAAACAATCATAAAAGAAATTAAGCATTTGTTTGAAAAATCAATTACACTTTAAAAAAATGTTAATTTTTCATCGCTTTTTTCCCTCTTTTTTTTCGGATGTGTACCTCAATTAAAGCAATAAATGTTGTCATACAGGGAGAAGAATGAAATTAGTAACTATAATTTTGGCGATTCATGTCAATTTGAGCTTTTATTTCTTTGCTTGATTCTAGATTGATATAATTGGGGTGCAAAAAAAGAAACTAAGAACTGGATAGTACAAACTATATTACATTCACATACCTGCTAGTTTTTGAGTACCCTGCGCCACTTGGTCATATTCACTGCCACCATTACATATATATAATCTGTCAATTTGTTCAATAACCTTATGTAAGTGCTTCTCCAAGGCCTCCAAAGCAACATTGGTCCTAACAAGGGCCAAAACCCTGTGAAAAATCCTAGTCCCATGTTCATGTATAATGCTTCATAAAAGACTGAATCATCATCTTCATCATGTGTTGCTGGTTCCTGGGGATTTACTACAGGACAACTTTTGTTAAGTTGTTCACCACAAAGATCAGGATTTCCTTCAAAGTAAGAGGCATCAAATGTTTGAAAGTGTCTTCCAAATGGGATTCTTCGAAAAGAGAGTTGTTTTACAAGTCTAACTTGCCTAAAGTGTCAATTTTGGTAAGAGTGGAAGGAATGGTGCCAGATAAATGGTATTTTGATAAGTCCAGGGAATTGAGTGAAGTTAAATTTCCAATCTCGAAAGGAATTTTTCCACTCAAATTGTTTTTTGACAAATTCAAAGAAACTAATCCAACTAAATATCCAAACTCTTTCGGGATTTCACCTGTTAAATGATTGCTTCGAGAGATCAATGATAAGTCTCGGTCTGGATCCTTGATCAACATTCTACCCCTTTCCACGTTAATGTAATGTTAGGCTTACGACCAATATAGAAACTAACCCTGTTTTTGGTATGATGGTAATATATACTAGTAAGAGCTTGATCATTTGAATTAATACTCTTTGTGGACATTGCAGTAAAATTCTTTAAGTAAGTTGGAATTCCATTTGATAAGTTATTCCTTGAAAGATCTAATTCGTTTATTTGCCTTAAGTAACAGAGATGCATAAGAAGATTTCCAAAGAAATGATTCTCTTCCATGCTCAAGACCATCAATTGTTGTAGACTTTCTCCAATCCATGAGGGTATTAGACTGGATAACAAATTTTTTCCCACATCCAACACGAATAAATTGCTACAGTTCTTCAAAGTGGAAGGTAGTTCCCCAATCAACTTATTGTTTCGTAAAACCAAAACTTCCAATTTAGAAAGGGTGCCCATGGATGGTGGAATCTTCCCTGACAATTTGTTATTCCTGAGATCCAGGAATGATAATGAGTTTACAGATCCCCAACAATCCGGCAGTTGTTCCTCTATTTGATTGTTTGCTAAATCCAAATAGACCAAGCTTCCGGTAGTGTTGTTGTCACATAACAGTGAAGACAAATCTGACAATTTATTGTCAGAAAGAAACAATGCTGAAGCTTGTAGCAAAAACGACGGAACAACACCCTCAAATTGATTTGAACACAAATATATATATGCTGGGAACGAAAGCTTTAATGGTAAATTTGGAGTTGCTCCTGTGAAATTGTTGTGAGACATATTAAGCTGCCAAACATGTTGCAAGTTATTCCAAACCCACTCAGGTACAGAGTCGCTAATCTTAGCTTGAGAAATATCCAGAGATGCTAAATGACTCTGAGTTTGGAGCCAACTTGGAAAACTAGGACCCAACTTGCAAGATGCTAGTCCCAAGGAAATTAGTTGAAAAGGAGGAACCCAACTGGGGACAAAGTTTAGAGACAAAGAGTTGTACGATAAGTACAAGAATTTTAATTTGGATAGGTTAGTGAGATTGGATTCAGTGATGTTACCCTCCAAAGAATTTCCTTCAAGGTTCAAATACTCCAACTCGGATAGCAATTCAATGCTTTTTGGCAGCGTGCCAGTAATTCGGTTATAAGACAAGCCCAAATCACGAAACACGTGTCTGTTGCACCATGAAGAATTTTGAATGAAGCTTGAAATGTCCCCACTCAAGTTGTTAACTGACAGGAATAATGTTTGCAATGTGCAAATATTCCCCAAGGAAGCAGGAACCTTGCCTTGCAACATGTTATAGGACCTTCAACTTTGCCATCAAGATAAAGGCTACGGAGATTGGTGGTAAATTTGAAGAGCCAGTGGAATATAATCGATGAGGTCAACATGTTAGAAGAGAGATGAAGGTGGACAAGGGAAGATGAAGAATTCATGGTTGAAGAAGATGACACTATAGAAAAACTCCAATCAGTTAGACTACAATTTTGTAGATAAAGCTCTTCAAGTTTGGGGCTGAAGTTGAAATTACCTTGAAATATTAATGATGTCAAATTATTATAAGACAAGTCAAGGATCACAAGGGAAGGAAAGCTTGGGTACGGAGGAGACAACAAAACAATATTATTATCTGAAAGATAAAGCTCTTGAAGGTTATTATCAGCATATTATCAGAGAGATCAAGGATGGTAAGAGAACTGGAAAATTTGGAATGAGAATCAAACAGAGATCGAATGTCTTTATCTGAAAGACTGCAATTTTTTAGCCTTAATTCTCTCAAATTTGGAATACGCCTACTGATCATCTGAAGCCAGTGATGAGAGTAGTTGAGAGGCAATGAACTTAAGTCAAGATTTGTTAATGACGAGAGATTAGACAGCCACTCTACATCTTTAGTTTTGATATCAAACTCACCATCAAGCTTGAGAGTGTGCAACATTGGAAGATCCCCAGTCTGAAAAGGATTGCTCCTGGAAAGATCATTACCCCCAAGATCAAGATACTGTAGTTGTCCCAGATTTCTAAGTTGATATGGGATTCCTCCATCAAGATGATAGTTGTCGCCGAGATCCAAATATTGCAAATGTGCAAGCTTTCCAAGTTGATAAGGAATACTCCCACCAACTAAAGAACCTGACAGGTTGAGATACCTTAATTTGGCAAATGAGCCAATGAGTTCTGGAATATGGCTGAGATAAAATAAATTCGAACTGAGGTCCAAATATTCCAGATTTTGCAGGTCGATCAAGGAAGATATATAATTGATTGAACCTATCAAATAATTTCTAGGCCAACCAAGAAGATGCCAGCCGCCACGAAGATCAAGCTGAAGCACATGACCTGTTACATTGCTGCATTCAATCCCCTTCCATTTGCAACAATCACTATTATTCTGATCGTCCCTCCATGTAGATAGAATGCCCCAGGCATCATTGAGGCCCTGTTGAAAGCTGAGGAGTGCCCTTTCTATGCACTTCACTTCTTTAATCTTGCTTGGCCAGTTGTTTCCAAGGATAGGTCCTGCATCACACAATATAAGCAACACTAGTGCATAAAAAAATTTGAAAAAATACTTGTTCATCATAAGTTTCCAGGTACGAAATATCTGCAATAAATGCGATAAGGTTAAATAAGATAGGGAGTTCTGAGTAATATTGTTTCTCTGCACTTGCTTTGTGCAAAAACTGATGATGGAAGGCAAGATTTATATAGCTGAAGCGAATGTCCATTGCAACGTCTAGTTCTTTTTTGTCGCCACTTTTCTTTAATTAATATTCTTCCTTTGCTCTCTAAAAATATCTTAAAATGATTTACTAGAAGACTTGAGTAATTATATGTTTCATGGAAAGAACAAGATTGTTTTTGGACAAGAACCAAGAAAAAAAAATATAAAGCTAAAACTGTATATATTTTAAAGATAAAACAAAAAAAAATCAAATTTTCTTATATAAAATAAGATAAGAAACTTATGCCTTTTAATAAAATTTATTGAAACAACAATATATGTAGAGTATAGAAGCCTATAACGATATAAAATAATGAGTATCTTACAAAACTTATATTTTATCTTTTTTTTATAAATAAAATTATCTCATTATATATATATATATATATATATATCTTAAAAATACATCTCAAGAAATACATATTATTATTTTCTTTATTATGCAATGAATTTTAATATAGTCAACAGGTCGTGATACACAGCTTAAAACTTTGAGATTGAATAAAAAAAAATTAAAATATTTCAAGAAAAACATAAATCTTTCAAGTGTGAATTGGATATAGTGTGTCGAACAACGTTGAATACTATGGTTCATCGCTCTTTATATATTCTAACTCATTTTTAAAGTTAGAAAGTTAAGGAGATTAGTTAGGTCGAATTGAAAAATTGAAACCGAAAAGGGACTTGGAATTATCAGTTTGTCCAGGAATTTCTCACAAATGATTTATCAACAATCAAGTGATGGTGGGACATTGAAGTAGCCCCACTTTCTAGAAAATCTACTTATTTTCATCATCAGTCGCGTCCTATCTTCTTCGATTTTTATTGTTTTTATTCTTCCAAGCCGTACAATTCCTTTTGATGTACCCTTCTGTGCCGTAATGGTAACATTTGAACCTCCTTCTAGACTAGGACTGTGATCGATCTTTTAGTTTTTTAGACCGCCCTCTGCTCTTGCTTCTCCCCCTATTCTCTATGACAAGGGCTTAGGAATTATTTATTCTCACCAAGTCTTTCATTCTGGTTTCTTTGTTGAACATACTGTCTTTGACTTAAACCAAAGACGGCTTTCCACTTGAAGCCTAGTTGTTTAGTGATACCACCAAGATCTCCTAGCTATTCAGCAAAAAACTCAAAAGTAATAGTGCTTGTAACTCATCATCCAACACTATCTATATAGTGCTTAATTAATTCACCATATCTTGTAAGTCACTCAAGTGTTTAGCAACAGATCTTCCACGTCTGAACTTCAGATTTACCAGCTTCTTGATTGCGAAAGCTTTATTTTGTACCGTCTTTCTCTCATAGAAATCTTGTAGATTCTTCCATAAAGTATGGGCATTCGTTTCTGAGGCCATATGATGGAACACACTAATATCCACCTACTACCTAATCAACCCAATAGCCTTTCAGTGCATCTTTTTCCAATCTTCTATTGCCATATTTGCCGGCTTTGCATCTTCCTTCTCTATAGGATCATACAAATCCTTATAGAAAAGTATATCTTCCATTTTTAGCTTTCAGAGATGGACTAATTTGCAGCTGTCAGCTTGATCATGATATCCATATTCTCCTCTATTTAATTTACACAGCACAATCATGCGCTCAACTTGTACTCTAATACCACTTGTTGGATTCAGAGATAGATTTATAGTGTAATTAAATGATGTCAATGTGTGACAATGAGCATCAAAATAAATCTGATAGAATTAAATTTACCAATCGACATATCGTAGTGAAAATAAATATCAAGATGAATAGTAATTCATGGTGGGACCTGCTTGGCACTATTCACATGAACAGTACTTAACAGAGGAACTGTGTCACTATTTTCGTGAATAGTATAATCAGCATCACTATTCACTCGAGTAGGACTTATTTCACTATTGACACCACCAAAATAGATTAAGAAATTTGCACATCAAATTTTTAACGTGAAAACTCTCAAATATCTAAGAAAAAAGCACAGGACAGACTTTAAAAAATATTCTATTATATTTAGGATAATTATAAAATATCTTTTCCACACTCTTATACCCAAAAGATAAATATAATGTATCATGGTGAGAATCCTTCTATTTAAATACTATAATTTTATAGTATCAAAAAATAATAGAGATAATATTTAAAATATTTTCGACATATTTACCCATTCCCTACGGCTTTAGAATTTACTCTTTTTTCCTCTCACTAATCACGCATTGAAAAATCATACATAAACAGTAATTTTACTGTTTACACATTGAAAATTCTACACCCAATTTTCATCACGCGTGAACGTTGAAATCTCTTCTCTCCCCCCTTTTCTCTTTCTCTTTCTCTTTCGCTATTCACGCATTAAAAATTCTTTCTCTACACCCAATTTTCATCACGCGTGAACGTTGAAATCTCTTCTCTCGCCCTTTTTCTCTTTCCCAATTTTCGGCTGGACCCACACTTTTGCCATCAGATTCTGTTAATCCCTCGCTCAGCTCGAATCGTGACTTCCTTATTTTTTGCACAATATCTGTTGAGAATGAGACAATGCATTCTGATTCAGACACACATCATACACATACAAATTTGTTCTCATTTATAATATTCCAATAATATCTTTGTGCTTATTGTACATATCGCTATATAAACAAATCTAATTCTTACACGATTGCTTTCATTGAAGATTCTCAAGCATCAAAATTCATTCTTCTGAGTGTATTTCTTTCAAAATACATTCCATTGAAAAGTAATTCTTTACAGCTTATATAAACACATCCATAGTTCATTGCCAAAAAAAAAAAAAAAAATCCATGGTTACCGTATATCCAAGTTTAGAGTTTGGGGTTTGAATTCATAGTTATAAGCTGATGCAACTATTTAATTTCAATTGTATGAACCTTGTTTTCTTTTCTCATGTATAGGTAAATGGGGTGTGGAGGGTACAAGTTCATGCTTTTATTCTTGTATTTGTTCTTGATTTTAAGCCCTGGTTATTTAAGAAGGAACAACTCTATGAAGATGTTGACTGTTGAGCTTGATCGCCATCAGGTGTGATCTTTTAGATGTATGCCAATAAAAGACAAACCGGGTTTATACATTTTTGTTGTCCATTAGCCGTTGGTTGGAAAGAAATAAATATTTCAAAAAAAATGTAATAGCGGTTTTTTTAATATTCATCACTTGACAGGTATATGGATTCTATGATGAGTGCCTCCGAAAATATGGTTCAGTCAACGTTTAGAGATATTGTTTTCGACTATTTACTAATATACATATCCGATAGATCACAAGATTCTATATGTTCATACGTGAAACACGTGACAACACCTTGCAACGCGTAACAACAACGTAAAATTAAACACCCATTCCTTGGCTTTCTTATCCTTTCTTCCACGTTTTCTAGCTCTAGCTTTTGCACATATAAATGACAATCAATCTCCACTCCTTTCACTTCTCAGCAAGGGCCGACAAACTTCACTCCCCTCCCATGTTCAGACCTTTGGAGTTTGAATCCTCAAAATGGTTTTTTTTTTGACGCACCAAAAGTTCCATGCAACAGCCTCTTAAGAATTCATGAGGCTGATCTTTGAAGAACATAAACCGCAATTGTTGGATTGGATTTTATAAACTTGATGTTAGAGGTGATTAAATTTCATAAACTTAAACGTGGGTTTCAATTATGTTTGGAAATTTAGTTCAGAAAAGTAATTTTGACATGAGAAATATTATTTGAATAACATTGATCAAATAATTATGAAAAGAATATAAATTTCTTTCATTTTTCCTATATTATATCTTTCCATTTTAGGTTTTTGTTTAGGTATCCGATTACACTTTGTGTAATTAACAATTGTGATTTAATGGATTTCAAAATATTTGAGTTAGTGAGAGGTGTCTCATTCTTTATCATAAACAACTAAGAGGTACTAATATCCTTGAATTTTATAAGAGTATAGGAAAAATCTCTCTTTTTTAATATCAATGTTACATTTTTAGAATAAAAATTCATTTTAATCTTTTAAGTTATATCTGTAATTCACTTTCTTAAAATTGAAAAGTTAACAATTAAATCTTTATAATCTCCAAAAACTAGTCCATGTGAATATTATTCTAAGGGTTAACTTAAATAAATTTTTTCAATCTTAAGGCTAAATTATTAATTTCTTATGGACTAAGAAGGTACGTGAATAATTGATTTAGAATATTAATGTATATTTTTTATAGTAAAACTTCTTGCTGAATTCATCTTTATGTACAACATTAGCAAATAATTTTTATTTTTATAACATTAATATTCTTAAATTAATAGTGGAAAAGTATGTATTTTTTATTAACAAAATATTGCAAAATACTGTTACTATCAATAATTTATTTTCTTAATATATTAATTATTATAAGAGTAAATTAAATCAAGTGTATATATTATATGCCGCATATCTTTTATTTTATTAAGAAATAATATATGTAACCATTATTAATGGGCATCTTGGTTGAAAAAAAATACACAATAAAATGGAGAATTAACGAAAAAAATTAAAAATAAATTAGAATGTAGCTTATCTTTATTTTTAGAGGAAGAAAGTATGTATTTTAGAAATTGACAAAAAAAGAGTGCAATAATATTATCTATCAATGAAAAGGTTATATTTTACTTTTGAAAATTTGTGATTTGTTATGCATACAAATGTGATATCAATTTTGACATTATGAATAACAACTGAGATTCTTTGATTTTCTCTAGGGTTAGAATTCACTTTGAAAGATCAAAGTGTTCAAAAAAAAATGCTACAATTAAATGAAGGGAGCGGCCATTGCCACTCTCAAATGGCTATTGTCACACTCACTTAATTACTATTTATTTATTTTCTCTAAAATACCCTTTTCTTATCATTTCTTGTCCATTTTTTAAAAATTGATTGAGAAAATATTTTATTAATTCAAATAAAAACTTCTAACTTTTTTGGGAGGAAATATATTTAACATATCTTGACTCAATAAAAAATAGAGGATTAATTTTTCACAAAAAAAAATTGAAAAGTATGAACATAAGAGAATATCTTAAAAAGTTTATGAAAAATATAAAAAATTGTTGCTTCAATGATATACATGTACTTCATGCATTATCATATATTAATTTTTCTTTATTATTTTAGTCATTGTTAAATATATTACTTAGATAATTAATATATTTAAAATAGATTAAAGAATTCAATTTGATATTTTAATGTAATAAAATTGCGCTAAATATTATAAATGTGTTGGATTTTATATATAGGTCGTATAATACGTATGTGTTCTATTTTTAATATTCACTTTAAACAAAACAATGGATTTATGTGTCATATTTTATAGTATACTAATTTTTTTTACTTTGATTAGCGTTATTTTATTATTATATTATATATAATTACCAAATTGATAAAAAATTGAAAAGGTAACTCTATTTATGTCCATAATTGTATTTGTACGTTAGTTTTATATAGAAATGATAAATTGATAAAAATAAATTATTTTGAACAAGTCAAATGAACTTATATATTATAACTAGTACTTAATAATAGATTAGTGTCAATTGACAAATAAAATAAAGGATATTTTAGAGAAATTCAAAAGATAGTGATTAGGTAGGAATGGCAATAGCCATTTGAGAGTGACAATAATTGTTCCCTTAAATGAATAATTAAAATTTAAATAGTTGTATTTAATAATTTGAAATAAATAAAATTTTAATGGTAACTGGGAATTGACAATTTTTTATCTCAAATCCTTACCTCCAAACTCTTCCAAAAAATATCTTTTTTTCCCTTCTTCCTTAGCTTTTATTTTTTTTCTTTTTTCATTTTAGGGAGTTTCTAGGAAAAATAAGAAAGGAGATGAGTAAATGAGAATAGAATCCTTTGGGGTCTATGATTCACGGAATATTTGAACACACGCCCTTTATTTAATGCCAAGAAACCTCCTTTTTCCCTCGAGACAAGAATAATGCCATGTGACATGAAGATCATTGGATGGTGACTCGACCTCAAAATATTGAATTCTTTTTTTTTAAACTACATTTTTGTTTTCAAATTTAACTATTTCTTACCTCTTCTAGAAATTGCACTTTCCATTTGACAATCGAAAAGCCAAATTGTTTTGGGCATTGTTCAAATGATTAGCCTAAGAGAACAGACCCAACTTCATTGATGGTACTAGTATGTGAGGTGGCTGATTTGGTCTTGCTGGTTTATGAGCTCCACCCCATCTAATAATGTTAAAAATGCAACTTCAATTCTACAATTGTGTTGCCATGGAAATAAATTAAAGGACTGATATAGTTGTGGTGGTTACTGCTGCTCTAACATATATATATATATATATATATAGGCTGTGAATAAGGTTACTGTTGTTATGTATGGAGGGGTTTCGGATACTGTGAAGTAGATTTTGAGGGAGGAAAGGGTGGGTTGGGCTGTCCTTGCTTCTCTGCGTTGGGTTACTTTGCTTTTGAAACTGCCAGGCTTGCTGTGCTCCAACACTGTCTTAGGAGAAAGGAGAAGTTGACTGAAGAAATCGCTGTTTCTCCTAGCTGATTTGATATTATGCCACTCACGGTATTTCGAGTTTTGTTTGGTTCTCTCCTGCTTAACTTTTTTTCTTATCAAGAAATTAGTTGTCTTTGTTTTGTTTTGATATCTCTCAGTTGTCATAAGTAGTTGCTCTAGTTACATTAGAATTTTTCTACTGGAAAATAATTGTCTTGAGGCAGCATGATAGAGTAATTATTATGGCAAATTTTCAACTACCATGGTATATACGCATCTAGCTAGTTACTATCATGTTACCTTACTAGGTCATGTGCTAGAAATTTGTTATAATGATTCCAATTTAAAGTGATCATGCCAATTTTTAGTCTTGATGCAGCAAGTGTAGGATTGGCCACAACAACTCAACTTTTGTATGCTTTTTGGTTCTTTATTGTTCATTGCTTCCCTTTCAAATCCTTAAGCTCAAACTTAGTTTCACATTTCATTACTCGGTGGTCTTTTAGTTGATGCTAACTCTCAACTCTTCTTTTTCTCTTATCTCTCTCCCTTTTTGACATTTTAAATTTGATTCTAAGATAAGTTTTTCACTTCCATTTACAATCCTATCTTAAAATGATGTAAGATGTATTAGTTTTGGGCCAAGGGCTAGGTTAGATGTAGGTCAATAAAAAGAATTTGGATTAGTGTTGCACTAGAAACATTGTACTACTTTGAAACTTGGGCAATTTTATTTCCATATTTCCCTCAATAGGGCTTAGTCTTATAAATTAAATAGTATGATAGTCTCTCCTGAATCAAACATTTCTAAACCCAGAGCTTGATATAATCTTTCTTGTGAAGTCTTTCTGGAATATTCCATTGACCATTTCTGTGCATAGCGCATGTACATGTATGACCTCTCAATGGTAGGGGTGAAGACTTCCTATCTTTTAAAAGTTCTAAGTTAAAAGGAATGACGATTCGACATAAATTACCTTAAAGCAGTTTTTAGTTTATGTTGTGAAAGAGAATGGTACTTATCCACCTATTGGAGTTTTCGAGATGAGATGATACACGAGCCTATTAGGACCTGCTGCAGAATGCTTCATGAACTTTTGTGAGAGAAGTGAATATTTTAAAATTTTGAGGGATTTTTGGTTGAATAATGTATTATGTGTTCATTTTTGGCATAGTTAGTTTCCATCTCAACATGAAAGCATTCCTTTTAGATTCTATGACCGTCTTGTTCTGTTGTGAATGTCATGTAATCCCTGCTAAAATTGTGGTCATAATTCAAACGAGTGAAATAACTTGGCAATGGCAGGTAGTTAATTCTAGTGTTGAGGAGATAATACTTGAGAAGTGGGGTTTAAAATAACATGGCAACGGTAGGTAGTTTATTCTAATGTTGAGGAGATAGTGCTTGAGAAGTGGGGTTTAAAATGCTTATAGGAGCTCGTGATCAAGCATGGATTTTTAAAGATTTTGACTTATGTCTATAAATCCTTGGCCTAGAAGTTGATTTAGTCGCATAGCCAAGGGTGCTTTGTGTGTTATTTGTGGGTTCATGAAAGGGAATGCTCTTAAGATGGTAAAGAAGTCAAAATCTTTGACTTGTACCTGTAGAGCAATACAAAAATGTATTCAATTGTTTTACATAAAATGATGAAGAATTAGTAAGTCTATGGATTTGCCTACGCAATTAATTTAGATTAGACCTACGCAAGAGTTTCACCATGCAGGAGTCCTCTCAATGTAACTATTCATATGTATGGCATTTTTCTTTTTATTAAGAGTTTATTTAGTTGAGGAGTAAAAATGTAATGTAAATTTCTTTAAATGAGTTTCATTTCTAAATTTACATATGAAACTTATTTATGAAAATTTATATATTATTTTTACTGATCAACCAAACATACACTAAAAGTTTGAGCTTTCTCTGTGGAGCTGACTTGTACCTATCCATCTTGGGCCAATGTAACCCCATCAAATTCTATGCACACAAACCAAATTGTATATCACTAATGTTACAACTTACAACACATGAAAAAGACATATCATCTAACTCAAAAAAAGAAAGGAAAAAAAAAAAGGAATACCATCACAAGCTGATTATGTAAAGAAAAAAGAGAAAACACCATTTGAATTCTTCAAACAATAACTTTACAGTAACTTTACAGCCTCATATGACAGAAACCAAATCCATTAATTTCAAGGTCCAATTCTACATATATCTTCATTCTTCCACTTGCATCTAGATTTCATTCTAGATCAGAAGCGAGAAGGAGCAGTGCATCTGCAATGAATTGCAAATTTACTTTCATCATGTGACCCAAAAAACAAGAAATAGAGACAGACTTATAAATATTTAACTTTTCTGTGTTGATAGTGTAAATTTTTTTTTACATAGTCATCAAATCACATATAGTCATACTGACTTCTCAATTTTACAAGCATGATACTGCTTGGCACATGTCATGAGCAAGAATCGGGTCTTATACATAAATAATTGGACTAGTAATGTGTCGCAATTTGGCTAGTAACGGAACATGAGAGAAGGAAAAACAATTGTTTAGAAAGGTTGTTAACATTCTGAAAATGATTTCTATAAATTTTCTTAAGAGGTGTACCCGAGATAAAGCAGTAAATAAATGGGGTTAGGGTGAAAAATTAAACTATTAACTTTAGTTTTAGCAGATAAACTTATGTTATATAAGCTATTATTTCTCTGTTCCATAAATAAGCAGCAATTCTTAATTTGTATAACTAAGATACAAGGAAAGAAATTAAGAAACAGAAATATAGAAGCTATTACATACAGACCTGCTAGTTTCTGAATAACTTGCCACACTTGTTCGGGAACATGAGGTATGTAGTCAGTCTATTAGCTTGTTCAGGAACATGAGGTAAGCGCTTCTCCAAGGCCTCCAAAGCAATATTGACCCTAAAAATCCCCAAAAGCCTGTGAAAAATCCTAGCCCCATGCTCATATATAATGCTTCATAAAAGATTGAACTCTCATCTTTGTCATCTACTATTGGTTCTTGAGGCTTTTTTACTGTCATGTCTTCTGAACAACTTATGTTAAGTTGGTCACCACAAAGATCAAGATTTCCTTCAAAACTAGAGGCCTCAAAGGTCTGCAATTGTCTTCCAAATGGGATTCTTCCAGAGAGAAAGTTGTATGACAAGTTTAACACACTTAGACGATCAATTTGAGAAAGAGTTTGAGGAATTTTGCCAGATAAATTGTTTCTTGATAAGTCAAGGAAATCCAGTGAAGCTAAATTCCCAATCTCAGAAGGAATTTCTCCACTCAAATTATTTCTTGATAAATTTAAAGAAACTAATCCAATCAAATATCCAAGCTCTTTCGGGATTTCGTCAGTTAAATGATTGCTTGAGAGATCAATGCTATTAAGATTCAACTCTGGGTCCTTGAACCCATGTTCCATGCCTTTCCACATCAATTTGATGTTAAGCCTGTAATAGCTAAAATAGAGATAATAAAAACTATAATCATCAATAATATCAGTACTTTCACCGGAACTCAGATTTTCCCCATATATAGAATTTAGAGTGTCGGTTGAGTTGATGCTGTTTGTAGACATTGCAGTGAAATTCTTTAAGCATGTTGGAATTTCATCTGATAAGTTATTCCTTGAAAGGTCCAACAGTTGAATTTTCCTTAAATAACATAGATGCATAGGGAGATTTCCAGAAAAACGATTCCCAACCATGCTCAAGACTATCAATTGCTGCAAACTTTGACCTATCCATGAAGGTATTGGGCCGGACAACAAATTTTCACCAACATCCAACAGATATAAATGGGTGCAATTCTTCAAAGTGGAAGGCAGTTCTCCAACCAATCTATTATTTCGTAAAACCAAAGCTTCCAATCTAGCAAGAGTGCCCATGGATGGTGGAATCTTTCCTGACAAGTTGTTATTGCTTAGATCAAGAAACAATAATGAGTTTACATGTCCCCAGCAATCTGGTAGTTGTCCCTTTATTTGATTGTTTGCTAAAATTAAAGCTGCTAAGCTTCCAATAGTGTCGTCACACAAGAGTGAAAACAAATCTGAAAATTTATTTCCAGAGAGATCTAACATTGAAGCATATTGTAGGAACGACGGAACTACACCCTCAAATTGATTAGAATTAAAAAAAATAGATGGTCCATAGAGAAGCTTTGGTGGTGGTAAATTTGGAATTCGTCCTATGAAATTGTTGTGAGACATATTCAACACATCAATATATTGCAAGTTGTTCCAAAACCATTCTGGTACAGAGCCATTAATTCCAGCATCAGAAATATCCAGGTATTCTATGTGACTTTGAGTTTGCAGCCAACTTGGAAAGCTAGGACCCAACATGCATGATGCTAGTCTCAATCTTGCTAATTGGAAAGGAGGAACCCATCCGGGGACAAATTTTAGAGATAAAGAGCTGTATGATAACGATAGGGTTTTTAATTTGGAAAAGCTGGTGAGATGTGATTCACTAATGTTACCCTCCAAAGAATTCCATCCCAGAGACAAATATTCCAACTCAGATAGCAATCCTATGCTTGTAGGTAGCATGCCGGTAATCCGGTTATAAGACAAAGACAAAGTATGAAATACGTGTCTGTTGCACCATGAAGAATTTTGAATGAAGCTTGAAATGTCCCCACTCAAGTTGTTATTGGATATGTTCAGTGACTGCAAGGTGCAAATATTACCAATGGAAGATGGAATCTGGCCTTGCAATTTGTTGTTGGAGAGGTCCAAATCTTCAAGAGAATTCATAACATTGCCAAAATCATCTGGAATTGGGCCTTCTAAGAAGTTTGAATAAAGATTAAGGCTGCGAAGATTGGTGGTGAAGTTAAAGAGCCAGTGGAATATTGTCGATGAGGTCAACAAGTTAGAGGAGAGATCAAGGTCGACAAGAGAAGATGCAGAATTCATAGTTGAAGCAGATGGCACAATAAAACTCCTATCCAATAGACTGCAATTTCCTAGATAAAGCTTTTCAAGTTTGGAGCCGAAGTTGAAATTACCTTGAAATATTGATGTTGTCAAATTGTTGTAAGAAAGGTCAAGGATCAGAAGAGAAGGAAAGTTTGGGTACGGAGGAGACAACAGAACAATATTATTATGTGAAAGATAAAGCTCTTGAAGATTATTGCTGAAGTTGGACAACAACTGAAATGTTGATGATGTCAACATATTATCAGACAGATCAAGGATGGTGAGAGAATTGGAAAAGTTGGAATGGGAATCAAACAATGATCGAATATCATTGTCTGAAAGACTACAATTAGTTAGCCTCAATTCTCTCAAGTTTGGAATAAGTTTATTGATTATTTGAAGCCAAAAGTGAGAGTTGCCAAGACGCAATGAAGTCAAGTCAAGATTTGTTAAAGAATAGAGATTAGACAGCCACTCTGCATCTTTAGTTTTGAGATCAAACTCACCACTGAGCCTGAGAGTACGCAGCATTGGAAGACTTCCAGTCTGAAAAGGGATTTCTCCAGAAAGATAATTACTACCTCCAAGATCAAGATACCGTATTTTTCCCAGATTTATAAGTTGATTCGGGATTTCTCCGACAAGATAATTGTTGCCCAGATTCAAATATCTTAGCTGTGTAAGCTTCCCTAATTGATGAGGGATTGCTCCAACAAGATTATTATAATTAATATCAAGATACTGCAACCGTGACATATTTCCAAGTTGATAAGGAATGCTCCCACTAACTACAGAATCTGACAGGTTGAGATATCTTAATTTAGCAAATAAGCCAACGAGTTCTGGGATATAAGACAGAAGAAAACCATTGTGACTGAGGTCCAAATATTCCAAATTTTGCAAGTCAATCAATGAAGAGATATTGATTTGACCAAGCAAATAATGATCATGCGACCCACGAAGATCAAGGTTGAGTACATGACCTGTTTCATTGCTGCACTGAATGCCTTCCCATTTGCAACAATCTCCATTACTCTGATTCGCCCTCCATGTAGACAGCTTGCCCTCGGCATCAAGGATCCTTTGCTGGAAGCTGAGGAGTGCTTGTTTCTCCCTTTCTATGCACTTTACTTCTCCATGCTTGCTTGGCCAGCTGTTTCCAAGGATAGATCCTGCATCATACAATATAAGCAGCAGTAGTGCATAAAAAATATTGGAAAAATACCAGCTCATCATAAGTTTTCGGATTTGAAATATCTGCAATATTTCAATGAATTTAATACAAGCAAGACAACAAAGACGGATTTATGACAAGTGTTTCTCTTTACTTGCTTTGCATTGAGAACTTGCAAGCTAGATGTATATATAGATGAAAAATGGCTGGTCCCCAGGTACAAGGTGAAGAGTATTCCACGTCACAAACAGGTCTCAGAATTACTGTATATACGTATTAAATTAATTAAGAGTAGGGTGCTATTATTTGTTTGACAAAATATTAAAGTATATAGTTTAATATACGTATCAAATTTAATGCATACTATAAATTTATTGTGATGGGATAAGCGGCTTGCTTTTCGTCCTTTGGCCACATAAGTCAAATGTCTGCATGTAGCTAACTGCAAAAGTAGGTGTGCATTGCATTTGTTGCAATGTTTGGTGATGTGATCTCTATCAACTCGCAACTGCAACCTCATTTAAAACATATGAGGTGCATCTTTGCACACGAAGCCAAGAGTACTCATTTGAGCTTCGAGAAGAATCAATACTTGATTTAGTTAAATCTTCTCTTTTAAATATTTTAAACGTTGTGTATTTAAATCATTATTTTCAGTGGGATCTTATTATTGTTGTATTCCTATTATTTAGGGTTTCAATTGAGTAGAGTGTGTCCATTTGTGATATTCCATTTATACCTTTTGAGTCTATCATTTCACCACGTTTATGTAGGCTCATGAATTTATCTTTAACTATCGCTGTCCCTAGTGTGAGTATAACACCCGGCATGCAGATATTATCCTGTTTTGGGGTCTAGCTGGACGCTCTTCATGGATTTGCTTTTTCCTCTCGAAGGAAAAAAAACGTTTGCTTGGAAGAGGTATTTACACCCTTATAAGGCATGCTTCATGCCCCTATCTAAGCAATGTAGGACTAGTTTCACCCTTCCTAATGGAGGGCCAATATCCTCGCTGGCTGGCACACCAATCCCAGAACCTGTTCTGATATCATCTGTAACATCTGCCACATCTAGATGCGCTACTTATCACCGTCCCAGGTATAAGTGTAACACCTGGCATGTAGATATTGTCCGCTTTGGGGCCTAACTGAGTGCTCCTCATGGATTTGCTTTTTCCCCCTCTTAAAGGAAAAATGCGTCTGCATGGGTGTTACACTCACACTGGGGACGATGATGCATAACGAGTCCAGACATGACAGGTGTTACAAGGGGGTGTCTAGCGACTTTTAATAAGACTATGTATCTTAGATCACCTCCATTTATTTTCAGATCACCTCTATTTATTTTTTATTTTATTGTTTTATAGGTTTCTAACTCTCTATAGTTTTACTTAATCTTTATTTAGACTCTTATAATTTAAAAACTTATAATTAGGCCCTATAGTATATAACATTTTCAATTAGATCCATGTCATTATGAAAACTATAGAATATTTTATTTTCATTTTCATCTCCCTCTTTATCCTTTCATTAAAATGGAATATTTCATAAATATTTCATTTCTTATAATGGCAAATCTTGATTAAAAAATCTTATACACTATAAGAATATAATTACAATGAAAATTTTTAAACTACAAGAATCTAATTAAAAATTGAATAAAATTATAGGAACTTACAAAATCATGATACATCTATTATAAGAAAATGCAGAGTTCATTTTAAGGATGACTTCGGACTTCAAGCAGTGATAACTCCTACAAAAACTTTTTGCTTTTTATTATATCAAAATTTTGAAGATAATGATTTTTAAATTTATAATCCCTTGTACGTATGTTATCCAAATCCTTTATCATTAACTCAATTATAATGACTTCTATAAAAATTTAATTTAAATATACATGAAATTAATTCATTTTTTTAAGGGGAATTGAAATTATATTGCACTTTATTTCCTGAATTTCATATTATATACATTTTATTAAACTATATATTTTAAAAATATATAGTTTTGACCCTTGAACTATTTTGAATATACAAATTGATCATTATGTTAATTTTTCTATCATCATTAATGAAAATATCACAATTTTAATAAGAAATTTTAAGATATCAAGTTGTATATTTAAGAAAATTTAGGGGGTTAATTTACACATATTTTAAAATTTAGAGGATATAGCATATTTACTTTGATTAAAATACATATTTGTAAAAGTTTGAAGAGTCATATTGTACATTTTTGAAGTTTAAAATTCAAAATGTAAAGTACAATTTTTCATTTTCGTAGTTGATTATTCATTGTTATCTTTTATGTTTGTGAACCCATTTTCTAAGTTAGAAACTTAAGTAGCTACGCTAATCACATCAAATTGGAAAAACTGAAACTGGTACAATGACATGGAAATGTTAGTCCTCTTACGAATAGTGAAATCAAGTCAAACTTATCAAACTATCTATTTATATTTGAAAGATTCGGTGAGTCAAATTTGAAAAATCCTAAACATTGGTGGTTGCTTGAGTACTTACAGATTTGCAAGGTATTGGAATCCTCACTAGCTTGCCGAGTAATAGACTGCCACATAGAGTTAGCAATCACTGTCAACAATTTATTTTTTAAAATAAAAAATTAGAATAAAAGTAAGAATTTATAATAACAATACATGTATTAAAGGTGTATATGTGCATGTATATACCTTAAAAGGGTATTGCACACTCTGTATTATTCACGAACTATCATAATGTATGGGACAAAAATATAGTAACTGGATTTGTTGGGATTGAGGATGACTTTGTGCATAATTTATTCTGTTAACGGTCTTGCTAACTAGTGAGGATACTTAAAGTGGTAAGTTTCTAAACTTTATGATAGTTTCCATGTGTTAAAAAAATAAAAATGTATCTTTCTAAGGTAAACTTCCCTCTTTTGTATGGGTAAGTATATTGAATTTTCAAAGGCAAGAAAAAATAAATTTTCAAAAGTTGATTTGATTTTTATTAAAAGGAACCTTTCATATAATAATTGAGGTAATGTGCATAGTGCATATTTGATGAGAGTGATGATTTATTATGAGAGTGAGATGAATTAATCTTAACCATTAAATCTTACTTAAATTATCAAGATTTGTTATGACTTAATTTGGGAATGTGACAGACATGTCAAGAATCTGATTCTCACGTAAGTCTCATAGTTGCTGACTTGTACTATATGCATAGTTTACTCATGAAAATTCATTTTGAATCATAAATCACTTGCGTTTCCAAATCATAACTAAGAGCATAAATTCATTTCATAAATTAACACTGAATTCATAATTATAATATATAATGAAATCAAGTTGCTCACTACACAAAAGAATCATCAAACTATGAATTCATAATTACAATACAAATCACTATGCAAAACAAAATACGTATGGTCCAGGACCTTATCAGTATAACACCAAGTTGAAAGCTACAACCGCTGGGAAGGAGGCTGTGGAGGATCTGATGTAGCAGTTGTATCTATAATGGAAAAGAGAGGAAATGAGTGAATTTTTTCTAAAAACTCAATGAGTGGATTCTCACCCATAACCTCACATAAGACAACAAGAAAGGATAAATATAAATAATAAAGCAAGAATCAAAATCTTTTCTATTCATAAAACATGATAATTGTAATAATGCTAGTTTCATATAAACCATGAGAAGACAAAAACATTCTTCTTGGAAATTAATAGAGAGACAGAATGTCCAATAACTGTAAGGTGATATTCTGTCCCTCATGAACAAGAGGATCTATCTAAAATATAGCGATTAATCACAAACCGCATCTCTCTACAAGGATAATTTGCCCCTCGTGACCATTTGGTATACCAAGGTTAACGAATTAACTGTCGATAACTCATAGCTTTGTTTCTCTCTTTAACACCTTGTTCTAAAATCAAGATATATATATATATATATTACAGACAAACTATTCTATTATTATATAGAGAATTATATTATGATATAGTAGAATTCGTCTTTTTAACTAACTTTTCTACAAAAGAAGAAAAGCGTCCATTATCCAATGGATAGGATAGAGGTCTTCTAAACCTTTGGTATAGGTTCAAATCCTATTAGTCACAAATTATATGGATTATATACAATTGAAATGGATTCTATGAATTTAAATTCAGCAACTCTTTAATTATCGTGCATCAGTTCACTTTCTCAATCTCAATCATAGGTTGCTAAATCTTGTCATCACAGTTCAAGTCTAGAATCATGAGCTAATTCATATTTGAACTATTAGAAATCAAGAACGGTCCCATGCGCTTGGAAATCAATGATTTTCATGAGAAATCTCAAAGCAAAATTTCGAGTTCTTGCAAAATATATATGAAATCCACATCATACTCAAGATAGAAACTTTTCTATATACTCTTGATGCTAAAATATGCATCAATAACAAAAATAAGATCTTAGAATCAAATCCACTCATCTACAGGAGTGGAATGTGAAATGCTAACACCTAAAGAGCTTATGGGAGCAAGAATGATATCAACGTCTGCTAATGAAACAACATAAATACATAAACAATGATAGACTCTCTAAAACAACTATATGGATATTGAGAGAGTACTCAAACTTGACAAGAATAAGGAAATAACAGCCCCCACAACATGGAGGAAGAAGAGAGAAGAGGAATCTATAGTAAACCAAAACTGAATCTTTACCTTGGAGCTAGGAGAAAGTAAGATTGAGTGAGGAAGAGAGTGAGGAGGTAGAAGAATGAGTTGAAATATTTAGGTATAGAATTTTGGGTGTAAAACGCGTATGGGGAGGGTTCATATAGAGATAGATGGTTATTTAAACAAAATTGCATTGTTTTGGGTGTCCGTCAGTATCAGCTCATTGCAGCGAACTTGCTAAACTCCCTACCCGCTGTAGTGAACCTGTCCTGCAAAACATTGTTGACTTCATCATTTACATGGTTTCCAGTGTACCGGAGGGTTCCAAGGTACCTAAAGATTGTGCTAGACTTAGCCAATGACACATGGACCTAAGGCATCACAAGATTAAAACATAAAATCATGTGAATTTTTTAAATGAGCATATCAACATTAATTATCATTAATTAAATTTTAATCTTAACTATCTATGTATGATTATATGGTCTAAGATTTTTTCCTCTTACTCTCATAATAAATCACCCCTATCGTATGATATGCCCCTAATGCGCATACCGCATAAAGATGAAAATGATATAAGAAGCAATAGTTAATAAGAACTGGATTTGTGATGATTGGAAAATAAAAAGGAAAAATAGATTTTTCAGTTCGTTATATTTACTCAATTTGTTAATTTGATTCCTTATATTTTAAATTTTTTTTAATTTGCTCTCAAATAGTTGTTCTCTCACATAACTAATGAAAAATATTGACGTACCACAAGTTATCAATATCATATCCTTGTACTGTGATGAGTCTTTCCCTCAACCGAAGAGTTTGTTTAGGTTTAGAAAACAATTTTCAATCTATTTTCTGTTTTTAGGATTTTATAAAGAAAATTGTAAAAATTAAAAATGAAAAGTGAAATGTGAAAACTGAACTTTAGAATTTTTACTATATCCTTCACAAAATATTAAGAGATAAATTAAAATCCGAAAATGGAAATGGAAAATTATTTTCCAAAAAAAAAAATTGCTTTTCATTGACAAAGATCACCCCACGCACAATTGAGATAATGCAAATATTACATAAAGGAAAAATAACATTCCTAAGTCTTTCTTTTTTTAATTTTTTATCAAAATATATTGTTAACTATAACAACAAATATTTAAAATGCCAAAGTATTTAATAACTTAAAAATATTAAATAATAATACTAAATAGTACTGATTATTTTCAATTAAGTATTTTATATTTAGAATGGAATTGAAACTGTGTTAATTAAATGGCAAAAAGAATTTTTGGTATGCTATCTTTATGTTTTTTGATATTTAGACCCTTTTTTCTTTTTAATCTCTTATGTTACAAACGATCCTTTTTTAGGTAATTGTTACAAATTAAGTGGTCTCTAAATTAATATTCAGTCAATTTTTCTTATCTCACAACAACGTTTTGTTGACGGAAAAGCAATTAAGATGAGATTGAAGAGAATTGATAACGTAAGAAATCAAATAAATTTTTTTTGAAAATATATAAAGTAAAAATGCAAATGAAGATAAAGAGAAAAATCTATTTCGTTTCACCCAAAAACCAAAATCTATTTCGCCTGTCAAAAAATAGTATAATTTCGGAAACCTAAGGTTATATATATTTAATTTATTAATATATGACTCTATGGTCACATCTCACCCAATACCGAAATCGACACAACATCTCACCCCAAAAAAGCGAGATATGCACTCATACAAGGAAGACCTAAAAGGAGACCTTAAATTCTTGCAATATAAACTACGAAAAAAAAATTACACTGTCTCCTCTCAAATTTAGTGCAATTTAATTTGACACCCTTTATTTATAAAATTGTCATAGATATATGAAATTTGTTACAATTATACTATTATTGATTCATTAATTTAAGTGGTAAAAAATATCATCTCACATATTTATATATGATTATTAATGACAAATTATAATTGTTTGATTATATTTAACATATAAGTTATTAAAATATTATTTTTATAAAAAAATTATTATAATTATGAACTTCACCTTCAAGAGATAAAAAAAGAGTAATTTATCTATATGTCATAATTCTCTCTCTCTCTCTAGAATAAAGCATATACTATGATCTCTTTATCTTTGTATCACATTCAGATCTAATCTAAGAAAATACAGGCAATAAATCTCTTGAAATGGTCGTAGAAGAAACCATGTAGAAAAAAAACATGTTGTGTCTTTATCTTTATATCGTACACTTTCGACTTCATGCAGTGATAACCCTATATAAAAAAAATGGTTTATAATACTTGACATGATCCATGTCTTTAATTTTTTATTTTCTAACCCCTTTTGCAAGTTAGAAAATTACGCAGAATAGTCACATCGAATTAGAAAATTCAAAGTTGTGTAAGAACTTGGAATTGGTTAGAAAATTCAAAGCCGTGTAAGAACTTGGAATTGGTACTCTTGCTAGTGATTTCTCATACAAGTATATATCCATCAAATGGTGAAACTTGCAAGTAATGCCCCTCGCATTTAGGCCGGATCTTTTAGAAAGTTAAAAGCAAAAAAATAATAATAAATTATTAAAATATTACATATCAATATTATTTATGAAAAATTTCACTTTTTTTTAAAACTTTCAATGAAATAATGTGACGTTATTATTTTTAATCTTTAGGATGAATAGTGATTTTTATTTATTTGACTTATCATCTGTTTTCTTTAAATCTTACTATGGTATTATTACTTTATGGTTTAGATGATGATCAAGCTATTTTTGGCATTGGAAGCACATGTAAAGAAAGCAATTGACTCTGGCAGAAACTCATGCCCATTGGGAATAGAGGAAAGAGCAAAGCACTACTGCTTTTTGGATTGGGGACCAAACAATCACTACATTAATTTTGGAACTTGACATGTAATATTTATAGAATATTTCATTTCTATGAGAAGGTTAAGAGAAAGATAGAAATAAAATATTTATGAAATATTTAATTTTTATAATAATAAAGAACCGATGAAAAAAAAATCCTATACACTGTATAAACCTAATTGTAAATTTTATACGTGACATGATTATTTCTTTCTCTTCACCAACCTTGCCTCATCACTTCTCTCTCGCTCTCCTCCCATCTCTTTCTTGGCTTCAAAACAAGCCCCTTTCTTTGACAATGCCATTAATTAATTACCCTCACCAAATAACAAACTTAATGTCTTCATCTTTGGCATACTTTCCATCTCAACACCTGCAAGCATTCATATTAGATTCTATGAGTGTTCTGTTCTGTTGTCGTGCCGAAATTGTGGTCGTACATTCAGACGAGTGAAGGTTAGGAAAATGCAATAATGCTCCTATAGTGGTAAAGAAAAGGGAAATAATTGAAGTTGTGAGGAGGTCAAAATCTTTGACTGTCATCGATTGTTGAGGGCCTCTAAAATTTTTTAAAGAGAATTTCAATTTTGTAATTGTCTTGTTATTTTAACCAAGGGTTGATAAAATTTTATCTATTATCAATTACTCTAGATTTTCAAACTCCTGGATTCACTTATGCCTTTATTTATCTACACAAAGAAGATGTAAAAATTCAGAAAAAAAAAATAATAAAGATGTCGAAATCTATGTACCAGTTTACAAGTTCAACACTTTTTTAAATGAGAGCCTCTTCAATTTTTTTAGGAGAATTTTAATTTTGCAAATTGGATTGTTATAAAAATCAAGTAACAATATTATTAACACCCACATTTTCAAAAACCGTAATACCCCTCTTATAAAACGTATGGACCCACATTATTTTATATTCTTCACTTATTTTCTTGTATCATCCTCCCATGTTTTTCTCTTGAGGTGTTGATGTCTACCTCGGATATCATTATCCAAAATCAAGGGTTGATACAATTCTATGTGCGACCAATAATTCAAGATTTTCCTACCGCGAGAGTTGCATATGCTCTGATCTATCTTTACGAAAATTTGAAACAATTTCATAAATTTGTAAAGACCAGCTGCAACATGACACTTGATGCAAATGTCAATGCAATGCGTGGATTTCGGTGTAGCAGAGCCATTGAAGTGTATGAACAAGGTTTAACATAAATAAACTACGAACACCTGCAGTATTTGGCATTCAGATTTGTGCCTAGATGTGGCAACTAGGAGCCTTGTTGAATGTAGAAATATCAAGTTGTATATACCACTAGTGGTCATCATTTATGAAAAAGAAATATCATCACAAAAGTATTATTATGTAATAAAACACCATCACAAAGTGAGCTTCTTCACACAGTTATTTGCAATCCAACATAACCTCAGGCAAATCTTTTAGTGCAAAGTCCAATACTACATATGCCTTGATTCTTGCTGATTTGCACTTGTAGCAACCTATACTGGACCAGAAAATATGGGCCAGCCTCCTTGGCCCAATTTATAAGAGATTGGTTACAGGCCCCAAAGATCGGCCCAGCCCAAATCTCTCTCTTTCGGGGTCCCACCGCTCGACCATGTGGCATGGTATCCCCCATAGATTTATACCGGATTTAGCTGAAGATATCGCATAAATTCCATATAATATCTCTATGTATCTTATCATTATCTTTAATACTGACCAAATCACAGGAATATCTCCTACACTTAAGGAAGATCATAACAGATTTATCACGAGGTAACCTCACATCATATAAGGGGGCTATTGCCCCCCAGGTATGACATAACTTCTATCACATAAACATCTCTCCACTCCTAACACTCTTACTGACTTAAGCATCAGAGTGTCTTCGCAGGTACCCCACCCCTTATTTCCATGGACATCGGAGCTACTTGCATCCTTATCGCTATTCCTAGGTAAGAACATTGGCGCCACCGTGGGCCGGTGAACAAGCCTACCTCACAAACCCCGTTACCCATGGCTGATGCTTCCAGCCAACACACACCCCCAAATAGCCAGCCTATCCCTAACCTCGACCAGTTGCAATAGGAAAACCAAAGACTAATCAAGCAACACCGTACGCTGCAAGAAGAAAATCAATCCCTAGGGATTGAAAACTCAAAAAATCCCAAACAGGGAACCACTAATACGGGGAATACCGAACTTGCTAGCTATGATTTTTGCAGTGGCGAACCCCGACATTCAGACCGTCCAACTTATCACACTGAATCCGACGATGAGCCCGAACCCATTGATTGCGGACCATTCTCAGAAAAACTCATGGCCACCAGCTTACCCTTTAACTTCAGGCTCCTAACCTCACTCCACCCCTATGATGGAACAAGAGACCCCCAATTATTCATCACGATGTTCGGGTCCATGATGCTCATCAACGGAGCCACTGACCGAATCCTTTGCTGAACCATGCCATCCTTCCTGGAGAAGTCAGCACTCTTCTGGTTCTCAACTCTACCTCAAAACTCTATCCATATGTTTGAGGATCTGGCAAAACCCTTTGCCAACAGGTTTGTGTCCTCCAAAATCTACACCAAAACCTCAGACTCATTGGAGCACGTCAAACAGGGGTCTGATGAATCCTTAAGAACCTCTCTGACACGATTCCAAGAGGAAGCATCACAAATCCCATACCTCGACCCCGTCGTCAAACTCCACCAAATTCGAATTGGCCTGCGCTCTAGACCCTTCAAGGAAAACTTGGTGATCAACAGACCTAGGACCATACATGAACTCTGTGAAAGAGCCCTCAGATATATCAATGCCGAGGAGCTTCAAGCTGCGGAGAAGAACCAGAAGCAAGAAAAAGATAGCTTGGCACAGAGGCACAAGGAAGGCAAATCCAAACACAAACGAAACTCACAATCTTCTGAACCAAGATTCAGCACTTACACGCCACTTAATGCCTGAGCAAGCACAATACTAAGAGAAATATTCAGTGCTTGGCTGCTGAAACCAATAAAAGGCGAGCCTTGACTAGGTCCAAAAGGCGCGGATAAAAGCAAAGAGTGCGAATACCATAACACCACAGGACATACAACCAACGAATGTAAAAATCTGAAAGCGCAGATCGAACGCCTTATCTGACAAGGATGCCTAAAGCAATTCGTCAAGGAAAAGGAAGAAGAGAAGAAAAGAGGTCGAGGCTGAGAAAGAAAAAACAAACATCACAACTCTTTCTCATCAGACAGCGAATCCCCACCAAGGCACAAAAAACCCCAAAGAAGAATACGATCTCATACTCTGAAGGAAGCAAATATCCGAGGAGTTATTGATCACATTGCTGGAAGATTTGCAGGAGGAGGAGAGACAAGCTCGGTAAGAAAAGATCACTCCGGGCGATCATGTCACTTGAAGGAGCATCGCACTCATCAAGATTAAAGACCAAAAACCCGATAATATCTTTCTCAGACCCTGATTATAAAGGAATTGATGAAAATCTGCATGATCCTGTTGTAATTTCCATCTTTGCTGGCAATTTTCTGGTCAGGAAAGTCCTGGTAGATCAAGGGAGTTCTGAAATCCTTTTCTATTCCACCTTCAAACGCATGCAACTCTCTGAAAGCTCACTTCTCTCACAGAATGGCGAGCTGGTCGGATTCACGGTAAACAAAGTACAATTACTCGGCTACGTGTGGCTGAGGACCATGTTTAGTACATAACCACTAACCAAGATTGTCAACCTCCAGTACCTTGTCACAGATGCTAACAATCCCTACCATATAATCCTGGGGCGGCCATCACTCAAAGCCCCATGAGCCGTAGTCTCAATACTCTATCTAGCCGTGAAGTTCTCGATTTCTGAATCTAAGGTCAGAGTAGTCCATGCCAACCACAAAGTAGCAAGAGCATGCTACAACAAATTCCTGAAGAAAAAGCCCACTGAGGAATCCAAAATTGAACAGGTGTATAGTGTCTCACACACTGACCAAACCCCTCTTATCTCTGAACTCGACTCTAGAGGAGAGATCCAAAATCGCCCCCAATCAATAGATGACTTACAACCGGTCCAGATAGGAGGTGAAGCCAGTAAAGTGACATTCATCGGAGTCGATCTCCCCCTAAAATTATCAGCTGAACTCACGGCCTTACTCCTAGATAATACTGATCTCTTCACCTGGACTCTAGATAATATGCCAGGGATAAGCCCAGACGTAATCAGCCACAAACTCATGGTCGAAAGCTTGGCCAGTAGCACAGAAGAAGAGAACTCTTAGAGCCAAGTGCCAGAGAGCAGCCCTAGAAGAAACCAAGAAACTCCTCAAGGCCAGCTTCATCAGGGAGATCAGATATACTACGTGGCTTGCAAATGTGTCGATGGTCAAAAAAGCATCTGAAAAGTAGCGCATGTGTGTGGACTTTACTGACCTCAATAAGGCCCGCCCAAAAGATTCCTACCCATTACCTAGCATTGACAAGCTCGTCAACAACGCATTCGGCTACCAATACCTAAGCTTCATGGATGCATACCATGGTTACAATTAGATCAAAATGCACCCACAAGATGAAGACAAAACCGTATTCCTCACTGAAGATGCCAACTTCTGCTACTGAGTCATGCCTTTTGGTCTGAAAAATGCAAGAGCCACATACCAAAGACTTATGAACAAAGTCTTTGAAAAACAGATCGGCAGAAACGTCGAAGTGTACGTCAACGACATGGTGGCAAAAACCCTGCAACTAGAAATCATATTGATGACCTGGGAGAAATATTCGGACAATTAAGAAAATACAACATGAGACTGAACCCAGAAAAATGTGCATTTGGAGTTCATGGAGGAAAATTCCTCAGATTCATGCTCACAAACCGGGGAATAGAGGCCAACCCTGACAAATGTTGAGCAATATTGGAAATGAAAAGCCCAAGCTCAGTCAAGGAAGTACAACAGTTCACAAGTCGACTAGCAGCCCTATCTCACTTCTTGTTGAGATTGGCGGAAAGAGCAGCTCCATTATTCAAAACACTAAAGAAGCAGACATCATTCGAGTGGTCCAAAAAATGCGAAAAAGCCTTCACCGAACTCAAAGAATTCCTCTCTACACCACCCGTCCTCACCAAACCCTACCCAGGGAAGACCCTCTTCTTGTATCTGTCGATAATTGAACATGTAATAAGCTCGTTCCTGGTAACTGAACGAGATAGAGAACAACAACCTATTTATTTCATGAGCAAAATGCCCCAAGAACCCAAACAGAGGTATTAGAAGATTGAAAAACTAGCCTTCGCTGTAGTGGTATTTGCAAGGAAGCTAAGACCATACTTCTAGAGCCACCACATCTTCATCCAAACCAAACAACTAATCAGACAAGTTCTGATCAAACTAGAATTGGCGGGAAGAATGATCTCATGGTCGATTGAACTCTCAGAGCACAGCCTAGAATATCAGCCCAAAGGGCCAATCAAGGCTTAAGTCTTGGCTGATTTCCTTGCCGAGCTCTTCCCCATCCCCGAACAAGAACTTGGCTCCTGGATACTACATGCGGGTAGACCATCTAACAGGAAGGGAAGTGGAGCAGGGATCACTCTCGAAAACGGTGAAGGGATCTTAATCAAACAATCTCTCCAATTCCAGTTCCATGCCACCAACCACCAAGTAGAATATGAAGTACTCATAGCTAGCCTTAAACTCGCACAAGAAGTCGGAGCTCAAAGGCTCATTATCAAAGCTGACTCACAGCTAGTTGTCGGCCAAGTCATCGGCACTTTCACAGCTAGAGACCCTCTCCTGGAAAAATATCTAACACTAGTAAAGAACTTAATGTAACACTTCGATTCATGCAAAGTGACGCATATACCTAGAGAGCACAACACCAGAGCCGACATCCTCTCTAAGCTTGCCAGCACTAGCAAGTCTCAGAACACCAAATCTGTGATTCAAATAAAGCTCCAGAAACGGAGCTGCCTTCAATCTGAAAGCTGTAACACAGAAGTAGGAGGCCTTGACTGGCGAACTCCACTCTTTAACTACTTGACTTCTGGAGAAATTCCGAGATCGACACCAGACGAGAAGAAATTCAGAAGACAGGCAAGCTATTATACCCTTTGCGAAGGATTATTGTTCAAAAAGGGGATACTCGCTCCCACTCCTAAGGTGCCTAGGCCCTTATCAAGTCAACGACGTCATGGCCAAAGTACATGAAGGGTTCTGTGAAAATCACATTGAAGGCCAAGCCTTAGCTGCCAAAATACTCCAAGCAGGATATTTTTGGATTACCATGAAAACTTACTACACAGACTTTGTGAGGAGATGTGACAAATACCAAAGATTCTCCGAAGTCTCACAGAAATACCCAGAACCTTTACACTACTTTGAAGCCAGCTGGCCCTTTTACAAGTGGGGAATTGACCTCTTTGGCCCTTTTCCCCTTGCACCAGGACAGCTCAAATGCTTAGTAGTAGCCATAGACTACTTCACTAAGCAGAACCTCTGTCAAGGATTATTGCAGAGAAAGTTAGGAAATTCATCTGAAAGAGAATCATATGCAAGTTTGGATGCCCCAAAGTATTGATAACTGATAATGGCACACAATTCACAAATCGAAGACTGAAGAAACTCTGTGACAATTTTCAAATCAAACACATCTTCACCTCTGCAGAACATCCTCAGACCAACAGGCTAGCAGAAGCTGCTAAAAAGCTTGACAAAGCCAAGGGTATCTCCCCGAGATCCTCTGGGGTTATCATACAACTGCTCAATCCTCAACACAGAAGACACCATAAACTTGTCTTTGGCAGTGAAGCCATGCTCCTAGTAGAAGTCACCCAACCTAATGCCCATCGACTAGCATTTGTAGATACGACAGATGAAGAAAAATGACGAGTAGAATTAGACCTCCTAGAAGAAGACCGAGAGCTAGCCCACATCAAAGAACAAGCAACCAAACAAAGGGTAGCTCGAGTCTACAATAAGAAACTCAATTCAAGAGCCTTCCAAGTTGGAGATCTGGTCCTACGTAAACTCGAATGCAAAGAAGGCCCCCAAGAGAAGGGAAGTTAGCTCCGAACTGGGAAGGACCATTCCGAATCACTCAAGACATCGGCTGAGGAGCTTACAAAATCGCCGAACTCTCAGGACATGACCTCCCATGGACATGGAATGCCCTGTCCCTAAAAAAATACTATAGCTAGTAGAAAGATGCCTCAAATCACACTCGATGGGTGTACTCTTTTTCCTTTATTAGGTTTTATCCAACGGGGTTTTACCAAAAAGGTTTTAACGAGGCATGATCGGATGTGACCCGAGCACTTCGGTGGCAAGAAAATTACAAGTGTAATTCCTTTTTTTAATATAATATTTGTCTTCTCATATTATGCCCCCACAAATGTTCATACACAAAATCTCAGTCGTACAAGAAGCCGCCATACTTACAGTAAATCTCAATATATTTGAGTCGTGAAGGTGCACCTAAAAGCCGCCATACTCACAGTAAATCTCAGTACATTTGAGTCATGAAGGCGCATTATAAAGCTGCCACACCTCATATAAGCCTCGGACCACAAAACCGAGCAATGAATGGCACACAAAAGATCGCCATGTCCCTAGTCGAGTAGAAAAACACACCAAAGATAGCACAACTGAAGTCTTAAAAACATACTTCAAATAGCAACACCCTAGTACCAGCTACTTCATAAGCATATCATTATTATATTACCCAAGTTGTATTACTTGATCCAAGTTATATTACTTGTCCAAGTTCATTACCTGATATGGGTTTATAACAAACTCATAATGATTTGAGTCTATGACACTTGATCCAAGTTTATAATGGTGAAATTATAATGACCCAATTCCATCACACGAGTTTATCATGCTTAGTTGGAATTCACCATACCCGGTTCGAACTTTACTTCGTTCGAATTTATACTTGATCTATTACCTTACTTAAATTTACTTGATACAATATTATCCAAGCACAAAAACAGAAAACACAAGAAATATATGATAAAAATAAAAAATTCAAATTACAAGCTATTTGTCCGAGTATAAAATAATAAAAAAAAAGTACAGAGGCCTCAATTATTAGCAACAACTCTAGCCTCGTCAGGAAAAATAACTTGAACAAGTTCCACAATATGAACCTCATTGCCTCCTTCCTCAGCAAGTCCACTAACTTGAGCACCCCCGTTAGCCTCCTTGGCGGAGAGATGGTCAATTAGCACACCATCAACAACCTCCTTGAAAGAACCACATCGAGCTAAGTCCAGGTCCCTATGAAAGAACTAAACTTGCTCAAAGGCCTGGTCAAAGCCAGCTGTGTACTGATCAACCATCTCATCCTTTAGAGAATCGACTTTCGCCTGAAGACCCTTGAGGCAATCATTCTCCTTGGACAACCTTTTACCCTTATCCTCGAAGAGCTTCTTCTTGACCTCAAGCTCTCGGATATTCACAGTGGCTGCCTCAGCATCAATCCTAACTCAGGCCACGAAGGAGTCGATCTTCTTCTCTCCTGGCTTCTAGCCAACCCCTCTTTTCCTCAGCTAATTTGGCCTCAGCTTCCTCCTTCTCAGCCTTGAAGTCCAGGGCAACCACTATTTCAGTCTTCAGCTCCCAGAATAGAGCTCCTGTAATGCCTCTCAAGAAACTGGCAAATTGCTGCCTAGCGAAGACCCTGGATCTCTAGATGACAACACAGGCCAGGAATACCTACCTTCTCCATAAGAAGGGTATCTTTAGGATGAGCAAACTGTTGATCAATAGACTCGGGATAAACTCCTTGCTCCAGAGGCTTGATCGACCAGTAGTATCAAGGAAGTCCTTCATCTCCATAGCTTCTAGGAGAGCAGAGGGAGAAAGTGAGGGGATCGACTTAGGAGCCGCCTGGGGGCCAGTAGCTACCCTAGTCCTCTTCCGAGGCCTCAGTAGGTTGGGATCTGTGGGAGTACCCGAACTCGACCTACCAGCAGGAGATAGAGGGACAACTCGGTTTTCAGTTATAGCTACCTCCTTCTTCGCCTTGAAAGCGGCCAATTCCTTGGGACCAAGCTTGGGAGCCATTTCGCCCATACAAACAAGATCAAGCCAAAAATAACAAATATATAAAATACTACCTATATGACTGAGGACTCATCTGTTATCATAATCCCACTCCAACAAAACCGCACAGGATAACAGGGAGCTCGGACTCACGTACTCCTCCAAGAAGGGACCCTAACATCTAACTTCTCAAACCAAGTAAAAAGGACCCTAACATCTAACTTCTCAAAAAAAAATATACATACATATAGATAAAGTCAACCTCACCATCCCCTTCCCTATACTTACAAACCCTGTCCTTAGCACCACAAGGAAGACATTCCACTCTTTTCTCATTATCAGAGGACACTAGACATGCCCTCCTAACCCTACGAAGTGACTCCCTATCATTGAAAATGGAGACTACCTCCCTAACCTCCCTACTGACCTATCCGTAAGGATTGTACTCAGCGTCTACTAGCTCTTTCCCCTTTTCAGAAATAGAAGAACCCTTCCTCTTTGCCGTCAATAAATACTTAAACAAAGTCGATAGACAAAAACTCAAAAAAGGGAAAGCAGGCATGAACACAAAAAAGCAACAAGCAGCCAACGAAATCTCCTACCCTAGGATTCAGAACACAATAAACTGTTCAAACGAAAGGAAAAGGAGAGAATAATCAAATTCACCGATTGAAAGTAGAAGAAATCAAACTTCGGATGATCAAACTCAAAGCATTGTTGAATGTAGAAATATCAAGTTATATATACCACTAGTGTTCATCATTTATGAAAAAGAAATATCATCACAAAAGTATTATTATGTAATAAAACACCATCACAAGGTGAGCTTCTTCACACGATTATTTGCAATCCCATATAACTTTAGCCAAATCTTTTAGTGCAAAGTCAAATACTACATATATCTTGATTCTTGCTGATTTGCACTTGTAGCAACCTGTACTGGACTAGAAAATATGGGCCGACTTCCTCGGCCCAATTCACAAAAGCTCGGTTATGGGCCTCAAAGATCGGCCCAGCCCAAATCTCTCTCTCCTGGGGTCCTACTACTCGACCGCGTGGCATGGTATCCCCCATGGATTTACACTGGATTTAGCTGAAGATATCACATAAATCCCATATAATATCTCTATATATCTTATCATTATCTTTAATATTGACCAAATTACAGAAATATCTCCTACACTCAAAGAAGATCATAACAGATTTATCACGAGGTAACCTCAGACTATATAAGGGGGTTATTGCCCCTCAGGTATGACATAACTTCTATCACATAAACACCTCTCCACTCTTAATGCTCTTACTGACTTAAGTATCGGAGTGTCTTCATAGGTATCCTACCCCTCGTTTCCACAGACGTCGGAGCTACTTGCACCCTTACCGCTATTCCCAGGTAAGAACACAATCCAAGATAACTTTTTTTTAATACAACCCAAGATGAATTTGTTCCAGGTAAAAGGCGAGTACACATCTACGATGAACTGCACTTGTTCTATCATGTTGTGTATAACTCAGAGAAATTGACTTGATTAAAGATGCATTTTCTAATGTTTGAACTTCATAGATGGTGTTATTAATATTAAATATTAGTTCATCATTAAATGATTAGATTTAGATACTTTATCAATTTTATTTATTCAAGACTAAAAATCTGTCTTTGCTCAACAAGATATATACAACATACTAGAGACTATCACTTGTATAATTCAAGAATCAAGCATACATAATCCTTAATTTGTAATTTTGCACAATTATTTCAAGTCATATAATTTTCAACCAAATCACATAAACATGGCTTTCATAAGATGTCATTCATATTAACCTTATCAGGATAGTAATATTTACACTTAAGCCTCAAAGGGATCAAAATTGCACATCACCTAACAAAAAAGAATTAATTTGGTGCGAATGGAAGCAAAGCCTACCAAATCACCCAAGCCCGCTAATGTTGGTGACTGAATCCCTTATATTACACAGTAAAAGAATAATATCCAAAAAAAAAAAACTGTTTTGAATGTGAAAACGTTCTGACCCAACAAAAAAAAAATGAAAACGTTGGAGTATATATTCTTTGCAAATAAAATGATCAGAGGTGCTATATTTTATGAAATGGTTTTCATACAAAGTCACGAACTTGTATTAGTCATGACTACTTTTTATGTTTCAATAAGTAAAAAATTAAAACTTGAAGAACTCAAGGACATCAATGGCTTCGATCAGCCCAACTGAATTCGTACCCCATGAATTAGAGCCATAAATCATTTTACTAAAATTATTATATAATTGATGCAATTTGGTCTTACTAAGATCCAGAAAACCTTGTCTATAAGCCACTAGGAGTATCCATGTGACTATAGTTTCAAATTTCATAAACTTTTAATATTTTGATGTACAGAAAGCCTTGTCTACAAAGTTAAAATTTAATTAATTTTATATTAGAAAAAAACAGGAGCAAATCCATTCATCATCACATGTTGGGGGGCTCCTGTCCTACTAAAGTTTGAATTTTTTTTTCAAAGATATATAAGGACGTACGCATAGATTTTGCTAGTGTCATTTTATTAAGTATAATCTCACATTAAGATAAAAATTATGTAAAATTTCTGATTATATTTATGCATTATTTTTGTCTTTATTTTCTAAATATTCTGGATCCACAGAAGAAAAAAATAATATTGAGCGAGCATTGAACAACCGTAATGACTTTACAATTTCATATATGCATGCTGTTTCTTGGCACATATCATGAGCAAGAATAATCAAAACAGATGCATAAATAATTGGAGCAGAAATTTGGTTTGAAACTAAACGTGAGAAAAAAGAGAGTTAGTCACTATAACAATGAAACGATATCTAAATTAAAAGAAAGAATTTAGATAATTCAAATCGGAGAGTTATCCCTTAAAGAATCATAAAAAAAAATAAAGCATTTGTTTGAAAAAAAAATCAATAACATTTTGAAAAAAAAGTGATTTTCATTGCCTTTTTTTTTCAAATGCGTACCCCAACTAAAGCAATAAATGTGGTCATAGAGGAAGAAGAATTAAATTAGTAACTTTAATTTTGGCAATTCATGTCAATTTGATCTTTATTTCTCTGTTCGATTTGATAAGCAATTCTAGATTGATATAATTGGGATGCAAGAAAAGAAACTAAGAATTGGTGTAACATCCTAATTTTTAACCCAATACTCTAGAATATAATTAGGTTAATCATTAGTCTGTTACTTCATAGTTCTCATTTTAACTTTGAAATACTTAGCGGAAAATACGGGTAAATTTTAAATTTTTTTTTTTGAAATACAAAGTGAGAGCCGCGTGTGCGATATAACAAATAACGGGCAAAACATACATCTCATAACGTCATATCATAAAGCACATAAAGGCACATCATGGGAAAACACTGAATATCATCTTATATATATATATAACTTGCCCACTTATAAGGGTGGGATTTAATTTGGTACAACACGAGTAATACAATCTAAAAAGGAAATACAAGAGAAAATGCAACGGAAACTATAAAAACAACTCCCCTACCCAAGTGCAACTAGCAGGATGACCTCTAATACAAAAGAAGGTTCATCTCCATCTAAGTGTGTGTGCTCTACCCGGGTACTCCGTCGGTCGATCGTCACCTCCTACTGACGTCCATCTCGCGAACGAGGCAAATATCCGGGAAACTGGGCGAGCTCCTCGGGCGTGAAAAGGCGGAACGGGGATCGAGCGTGACCCCCGCGGTGTGGCCGCATCCCCGGTCGTCGTGCAAGCCATGGCTGAGTCACGGTATCCTCACTGCCCTCCCTCAATGGTGGGGGAGATGGGGCAGAGCTCTCGCTATACGGATGGGTAGGCGGGTCCTCGGACGGGTCGGTCTCCAAGAAGTAGGTCCGGGGCATGTAATCGGGATAGTCTCGCATGGCTAAGGCGGAGGTGTGCATACGGAGCACTCTCTCGTCAGACGCTGGCAAGGCTCAAAAACCCACTCGTCGTCGCCATAGGGTGCAGTCGGGGAGAAGCGATGGGTGTGCACAGGATGAGCGAAGGGGCGTCCTACGAACATGAAAGCCCGCACCGAGCACTGACCCTCAAAATGGTATGACCCGTAAGCCGGGTCATAGTGCACCTCCCATGTCGGCGTGTCCACGAACACTACGAACGTCGCCATTTGAAGACGTGACGGAAAGAAAGAGATAGAGGGAGTGAGAATCTTGCTAAAGAATCTCAGTAGGGCCTCCTACTACCTAGGTGTCATCATCTACGTCCTCAGGAACCTTGGGTTTAATTATACAAAATGACTGAACATGCATTAAGTTCATTTTAATCTTTAAAATATACTTTAGCCAAGGTCCATTCATTTTAGGATGATCTTAATGTCATGAATGCAACATAATAGAAGATGTATGCATGGCACTACCTAATGCACATACATAAACATAACATCAAGCATCATCATAATCAGTGGCATAAAGTGGCAATAGTAACGTTCATATGGGACAAACTTAGTGACATAATCATAATCATGAAACATCTCTTCCTCATGGGCCACCCTAAAAGACAATCGAACTGGGAGTGCTCGGCCGAACCGGTGTCACCCAGAACGTGTCACATATCTAGGTTATGAGCTCATACCTTAACTAGTCGTCACTAGTTCTTACTTACCACTTAATGATAAGCGTATCATAAATCATAAATCCCGACTATCTGAGTACGGGTTAGGGGGCAAACCTCTTAGGGGTGCTCGGCCGAACCGGTGTCACCTAAGAGTATAAAATGGTACCGATGTCACATGAGTTCTATGGAGGTGCTCGGCCGAACCGGTGTCATCCTAGAACCCATCTTAGTACCTTAATTTTCAAAATCTCTTTAAGTCCCCAAATTTGTTGGGAATTTGGCGGCACAAAGGCATTACGCCGAATTCCTTTCAAATTTGCTTTATGCCACATAAACATATATCCTCATGAATTCCTCATATGAATAACATCATCATCATTTACATACCACATGCATCATCATGGAACATTCAACCGTTTATCCTTACGGTAGCTTAGGCTTTGACCCTTACGGGTCTTACTCATGAGATATGGTTCTCTAACATCCGTTGCTCATATTTTATGCACCTAAGGGCTCACAATTAAACATCATCCATAATCCTCATGTTCACACTTAAATCTGAATAGCATAGGGCAGAATTCCTAACTTGTGATTACGGGGTTCTAGAACTTACGTTTTAGACCCTTTCTCGGTTCCGTCTTTGCCTAAGGTGCTATGAATTAAATCTAAATCAATTATGAGGCATTCCTATGCTTAAGGACTAATTATTAATCACGTTTATCATGTTGTAAGGGTGCTGGACAGAATCCAGAAAAATAAATGTTCTAAGAGTTCTAAACTTGCACTTTTACGGTTTTCTAGTTACTAGTTTCCCTATAGGTGCTAGAATTCTATTCTAATCCCAATGTTACCAAGTTTTTCATGTCTAAACAATCCTAATCTGATTATGCTCCCATTAAAACAGTTTGGATAAGTTCCATAAACAAATGGGTCAAAACTATGTTAAATTCTAGCTTTACGGTATTTCTAGTTAGCTAGTTTCTTACCTATTATGCATAGAATCATTTCTACATCATCATATGATATTTTCACACATTCTAACACATCAAAACATCATCATACAGCACCACATTCATCATATCAGAACCGAAAACATTTAACTTCAGTAAAGGATTTAAATTGACATTTCTAGGTACATAAGTTGACTAGTTTCTCTTGGGATCAATTTAGAATTTCTAAAACTCTTTGCAAATTATTTTAATTCATCAAGAGGCTAAGAGAAGCCTTAGATCAATGACCAAAATATATTTCATCTTCTAAAAGGGAATAAAGTCATCTCTCATGATAACATAACCTTGAAAAGCTTTGTAAAGCTTTAAGGAAAACTTAGAACATAGACTATTGGTCCTTGTACCTAGATGAAAACTTATTGCAAGTCCATCATCACTACTTGGCCGAAAATATGCATTCAAAGAATGGTTTCACATTAAACTTTAACTTGGAATGAAATAGGCAAGTCTTTGAGCTCTAGGTTCTTAAGTTATGCCATAAAATAAACGTGCTCATACTTTTCATTTTTAATCTTTGCTTACAAAATGAAGTGATGACGTAAGATAAATATGCAAGGCATAAACTTAAACGTGCAAGCTTGAAAGTAAATATGCGAGGCATAAACTTTAAACGTGCAAGCTTGAAAGTAAAGATGCAAGGTTCAATTCTTTATTTTAGTGCTCTTGGCTCAACAACAATCGACTTTAAGGCCGAAATAGATAGGCATTCGAGAGATTAATTAGGTGATGATGCAAGTTCAATTCTTTATTTTAGTGCTTTAGGCCCAACAACAATTGACTTTAAGGCCGAAATAGAAAGGCTTTGAGAATTAAATTAAGTGATGATGCAAGTTCCATTTTAATCTTTATGTTCTTAGGTGATAGCTTGAAAGTAAAGGTGCATAGCAAGAACGTAAATATGAGTGCAACCATAAATTAAATTATGCAAGTTCATTTTATCTATCTAGAGCCCTTAACAAGACTTTAAAGGAACTTAAACCTTAACCCAAACTCATCAAACCAAGATAAAGTAAAGTCTAGAGTTCTTAGAACTCAACATAACATTTTTAGAAAATCAAACCATAAGGCATATAAAAGGAAAGGAAATGGCCGAAACATCTAGGCAAGAAAAGAAATATTTGAAACTCTAGAGTCCATGGTCTTGGTGATATATTGACACCAACACCATGAGCCCTCATCATTGAGTTCATAGAATCATTTTAAAACATCATCAAAGCTAGAGTTCTCAAGAGTTCAAGAAAGGAAGAACTAGAAACATTTTTTTTTTGCTCAAGAACAAAGATCAAGCTCTAGAGTTGGTTTCAAGTGATGGACATCATCATGAAACTCTCATCAACAAGCTCTCATTCCTTTGTTCTCCAAGGCCTATGTCCGAAAATGAAAAGGAAAAAGAAGTGGAAGAAAAGTTCTAAAAAGAAACAAGAGAAACTATGAACATCAAGCTTGAAACAAGAACTTTAAAGAAAAGAATACATGAAAGGAAATCCCTACTTAGTGTGATGAACTTGAGGATGGAAGAAGAAGGTGAAGATGATGAAGAACTCCAAGAACTTGAAGAACACAAGAACTTTTGAGAGAAAAAGAAAAGCTTTGAGTGTTCCTAAACTTAGCAAATGATCTAAAAGTGGTGCAAGCTCCTCAAGGCATTCTATTTATAGAGAAATGAAACAAATGAAGGGTGTGAATGGGGGGGAGTGCTTCGGCCATGTGTGCAGATTGGAGGGCATCCCATGAGTTCCATGAGGTGAGATAGTGTGGTCTTGAGGCATGGTGAGGTATGGCTCAAAGTATGGTGAGGTATGGCTCAAAGTATGGTGAGGTATGGTTCAAGGTATGGCTCAAGCATGGCTCTTTGAGTGAGAAAACAATTTAATATGTGTGGTAATTGGGAGAGAGGTGGCCGAAACTTCATCAGCCATGGCGGAGGGTTCTTTGCATTTTAATTGTGTTTTAGAGTTGTGTTTAGGTGTATCTTTGATTATGCTTAAGGTTAAGAATTTGTAAGAAAGTGTTTAGGTAAGGAAAATGGATAATTAGGGTGGTCTAGACATAATTAAGGAGTGGTCTTGCACCATTAGTGAGTTAGATCCTCAATTTAGAGTCTAAACAACTCTAGACACACTTCCTTGATTTAAGGAATTGGAGAGAGAAAACACTATTCAAGATTCCAAGACTAGGAATCTTGAGTTCTAAAAAGGGATTTAAGTTTAATTTAAGCAATTTTAGGTTCTAATTAACTTTAATAAATTATTTTGACTCTAGATTAATTAGGGAAATTAATTAATCTTCGTTTAGAGCCTAATATTGCTTAGGTTTGCTTAATCACATCATTAAGCTCAAAAACACTATTCTAGGGGTAAAATCGTAATTTTGCACTAAAACTGTCCGAGACCATCGAGACTTGAACAGAGACCTCTAGACACATGAAAACATGTTTTTAAACCTCTGGGGAAAGTTTCGGGCTCAAACGGCACTTCTACCCGCGTAAAAACGCTATAGGGGTATTTTGGTCATTCAATCCCCTTCAAACATTGAGTTGACCCTTCGAGGACGACCGAGTTGGTTGTCCTCGAATTCGGGTCAGGAAATGACCTCAGGGGCATTTTGGTCATTTCCCTCAGACAGAAAAATCGGGGTGTTACAATTGGACAGTACAAGCTATATTACATTCACATACCTACTAGTTTTTGAGTAACTTGCACCACTTGGCCATATTCACTGCCAGCATTACATATATATATAATCTATCAAATTATTCAATAACCTTATGTAAGTGCTTCTCCAAGGCCTCCAAAGCAACATTGGTCCTAAAAAGCCCCAAAAGCTTGTGAAAAATTCTAGTCTCATGCTCATGTATAATCCCTCATAAAAGACTGAATCATTATCTTCATCATGTGTTGCTGATTCTTGCGATTTACTATTGTCATGTCTTCAGGACAACTTTTGCTAAGTTGTTCATCACAAAGATCAGGATTTCCTTTAAAGCAAGAGGCACCATATGTTTGCAAGTGTCTTCCAAATGGGATTCTTCCTGAAAGAGAGTTGTTTGATAAGTCTAACATGCCTAAACCGTTAATTTTGGAAAGAGTTGAAGTAATGTTGTCGAATAAATGGTTTTTTGATAAGTCAAGGGAATCCAGTGAAGTTAAATTTCCAATTTCGAAAGGAATTTTTCCACTCAAATTGTTTCTTGACAAATTCAAGGTAACTAATATCCAAACTCTTTCGGGATTTCATTAGTTAAATGATTGCTTGAGAGATCAATGCTAAGTCTCAACTCCGGGTCCTTGATCCAACATTCCACACTTTTCCACAGTAATGTTAGGTTAAACTGATAACCACCAATATAAAAACTAGCAGGGTATGTAGTATGATAGTAATATATGCTAGTAAGAGTTTCATCATTTGAGTCGATACTCTTTGTGGATATTGCAGTAAAATTCTTTAAGCGGGATGGAATTCCATTTGATAAGTTATTCCTTGAAAGATCTAGCAGTTTTATTTGCCTAAAGGAACAAAGATGCATTGGAATATTTCCAAAGAAGTGATTCCCTTTCATGCTCAAGACCATCAATTGTTGCAGACTTTCTCCAATCCATAGGGGTATTATTAGACCGGAAAATAAATTTTCTCCCACATCCAACATAAATAAATTGCTACAGATCTTCAAAGTGGAAGGCAGTTTCCCAATCAACTTATAAAAACATTTTATAAGTAATTAATTATAAAATATAACTTATGTAAAATGAAATGATAAACACTTGATTGTTAATTTTACAGGATCAAATACTAGGAATTTAGAACACCAAATTAAGGAATATCATAAACCACATGAAATGCGTACCTCTCGAAACCATGGATGTCGACAGTGTATGCACGTGTGCTATATATCAGGTACAGGAAGCTTATTTATCTCCTGTGCCAGACAATGCCTTGATGGAGTAGCAAGGTCAAGAGATACAGACTAAAGTGGGGACCCTGTCAAAAAAGAAAATATATTGTAACCAGGCCGTGTCCATCATGGGCTTGAGTTACTGCAGATTCACACCCTTCAGTGCATTCACAATTGAGCCCAAGCCCAATAACACATGGTGAATCCCAAACCCATAATTAGATCATAAGATAATATTAAATGGGTTTCCAAAGAACAATTAGGCTGTCCATTCAACCCGTTTTATAAAATTAAAATACATATCAATTAATAGTAGCCCAAACCTGGAAAAATTCTAACATTCTCCCACTTAGGCAATATTGATTGAGTTTTTGCTTTATATTTCTAAAACATTTTAAAAAATGACTCTCGGGTTGAACAACGGTAGCCACAAAATACAGCCTAAAATATCACCACAAAATAGATCACTTCAATTAATAAGGCTATTAGCTAAGAGTTATAGGTCAAATGATAAACTGTAAATAGTTCTCTTTACCCATGACCACATAACCAAATAACCTCACCAACAATGATCCACAAACATGATTGCACAGGGTATATACACATCATAGTATAACATGTGATCCTATCAATACTATTATGTATGGATCCTCATTGTGTCTTCCCAAAAAACACAACCAACCTCCAACAAGGAAATTACAACATGTTTATCATGAAACACCATTCCCTTTTTTTCCATAGAAAGACCATTTTCCTATAGAAAATATATTCATATCTCGAGATACCTATATAAATAGATTGGTGGTACCAAAGGAAACAATTCCATAATATGCATAACTTCACAATCCAAATTACATAAAATCCAATGTAATCACATGAACATAAAGCAAAAACAATAAATAAAACAACTCTCACTAACCAATTACATTAAAAGACCTCACAAGACCCATACTCTTAACATGTTTCACAAACCCTATGGGCCTAAGTCCCTTAGTTAGAGGGTCAGCAAGCATATCCTCAGTGCGAATGTACTATACTAGAATCTCTCCATTCTCAGCCATCTCCCTGACCACAAGGAATTTAATCCTAATATGTTTGGAGGCAGAAGTTGTTCTGTTGTTCTTAGTGAAGAAAAGAGCAAAACTATTATCACAATAAATCGTCAGAGGTTTGGCAATGGAGTATACTATCTCAAGAAAAGAAATGAAATTCCTCATCCACACTGCATGTGATGCTGCACTATAACATGCAACAAACTCAGCCTACATGGTAGAGGAAGTAGTTATAATCTATTTTACACTCTTCCAAGAAATAGCACCATCAGCTATCATGAAAATGTATCCAAAAGTATACCTTTTATCATCTAGACAACTAGCAAAATCTAAATCAGTGTAACCAACTACATCTAGGTCCTCAACCTTTCTGTATACAAGCATGTAATCCTTTGTCTTTTGCAAATACCTTATTACTCGTTTGGCTGCAACCCAATAAGTATGTCTTGGAGTACATAAGAATCTTCCCAGCACACTAACAATAAAAGGCTACCCACTGCACTAGCATAAGGAACATCTTTCATAGCCTTCCTCTCAACATCATTCTTGGGACATTGATCCTTGCTCAATCTATCCCCTTTGGCAATGGGAGTATTAAAAGGCTTATAGTCTCTCATATCAAATCTATTCAAAACTTGATCAATATAAGCCCTTTGGGTCAAACCCAACAGTCTGTGTGACCTATCCCTATGGATCTCAATCCCTAGAACAAAGAAGGCTTTCCTAAGGTCCTTCATGTTAAAACACATGGATGACATGCTATTCATCTCAACAAGCATATCATAACTACTACTGGCAAGCAATATATCATCTATATAGAGAACAAGAATAATAAACTAACTCTTACTGACCTTGAGGTATACATGAATGCACTTTGTTTTGTACAAAACCCATAGAAGTAAAATCTCATCAAATCTGAGATACCACTGTCGTGAAGCCTATTTCAAACCATAAATTGACTTCTTCAGCTTGCATACCAAGTGCTCTCTCCCACTTTCTATTAATCCTTGAGGTTGTTGCTTGCATACTTCCTCATCAAGATCCCCATTCAAAAAAGCTATCTTTAATCCATTTGATGCAGCTCTAAATCAAAATGAGCCACCAAAGCCATAATGATCCTAAGGAAATCCTCAGACAAGATAGTAGAAAAAGTTTCATTGTAATCAATACCTTCTCTCTGAGTGAAACTTTTAGCCACAAGTCTAGCTTTGTACCGTTCCACATTACCATTGGAGTCTTTCTTAGTCTTAAACACCCACTTATAACCGATGGGCTTAAGATTTTCAGGAATCTCTACAAGCTCCTACACACCATTATGACTCATAGAAAGAATTTCATCATTTATAGCCTTATTCCACTTATCTCCAAGAGCACTAGACACAGCTTCATTAAAATTCCCTAGGTCTGGCATATATCCAATCTCTGACTCTCCAAGAAAGGTATAATAATCATCACAGTTCATTGGTCTTCTCTGCCTCTGTGATCTCCTAAGAGGAGGATCCTCAATAGGTTGTTGTGGAGGTGGTGGTAGGGTATAGCTTCCTATTGTGGGTCCTCAAGAATCCTCTCAATCTGTTAATACACCACCTTTTCTTGTACAATAGGAATTGGTACCATGACATGTTAACTGCTAGAACTTGAACTATCATTAATGGAGATATCAAGATTTCCCAGATCATTCTCAAGAAACTTAGTAGAAATTACCTTAACTATTCTTGTTCCACGGATAGGACAGTAGAATCATAGCCTTTGGCATTGATGGGATAGCCAATAAAATAGCATCTGATGGTTTTAGGACTTAACTTTGATGCAACAGGGTCATAGAGTCTAACCTCAACAGGACAACCCCATACATGAAAATGGCTAAGGCTAGGTTTCCACCCCTTAAATAGCTCAAAAAGTGTTTTGGGAACAAATTTGGAGGGTACTCTATTTAGGATAAACATGGCTGTCCTAAGGGCTTCACCCTAAAGGGAATCTGGTAATTTGGTTTGACTCATCATAGCTCTCATCATATCCATTAGAGTGCGATTTCTCCTCTCAGCCACACCATTTTGTTCAGGAGTCCCAGGCAAGGTATATTGGGAAACAATCCTACAGTCCTCCAAAAATTTAGTAAAAGGTCCTTTCAATTGTCTAGTCTCTCCATGCTTACCATAGTATTCACCACCCCGATCTGACCTTACAATCTTGGTGGTTTTACCACATTGGTTTTGTACCTCAATCTTAAAAATTTTGAATTTTTTCAAAGACAAAGATTTGTCATCAATCAGATAGACATAACCAAAACGTGAAAAATCATCAATGAATGTGATAAAATATTTATTTCTGCATAACGTTGGTTCTAAAGGACCACAAATGTCAATATGGATAATTTCCAAAAGGTCACTACAATGAGTAGAGCCTTTCTTAGTCGTCTTGATCATTTTTCCTCTCATGCAATCCATACATTCTTCAAGATTTTTGCAATCAAGTGAAGGTAAAATTTCATTTTTCACAAGTCTTTCAATTCGATCTTTAGAAATATGACCAAGACGCCTATGCCATAAGGAAAAAGAATTTTCTTTAATCAAAGGCCTTTTATTACCAGCTACGTGAACATGTAGGGAATTATAGATGTTAGAATCAAGATTTACACGGTATAAATAATCATATTTAATTGCTTTACCAACAACTTGAGAATCATGAGACAAAAGACAAACTCCATCTTTAAAATTAAAAGAAAAACAACAATCATCAAGTCTTGGCACAGAAATCAAATTTCGTCTCATGGACAGTATATAAACAACCTTTTTCAAAAGCAAAATAAATCCTAATTCTAACTTCAGTTTGACAGATCCTATGAACGGGACATCAACCTTTATTCCATTTCCTACGAACACATTGACTTCATCATCACTTGGTTTTCACTTGCTCTTGAACCCCTACAATGTATTTACAACATGAACAGATGTTCCAGAATCAATCCACCATGAGTTAACAAGAACATCTACTAAACTAGATTCAAAGCAAACGAAAGCTAGTGACTCACCTTTGGCCTTTTGGTTCTCAATGAAAGATTTGAAAGCTTGGCAATTTGATTTTTTATGACCTACTGACTTGCAAAACCAACATTTTAGCTTACCTTTCTGAATGTAAGGTCTTGGGCTAGGGGTCTATGAAACGAACCAGCTTTTTTATCAATATTATCATTACCTTTAGGCTTCTTTCCTTTCTTTTTGAAAAAATTCTTTTGGCTTAGCTGAAAAGCCAAATTCATACTTTCAGATGGAATATGGTTCAATTTGTCCTCCTCTTGTGAACATATGGATATCAAGGTGTTCATGTCCCACTCCTCCTTTTGGGTATTAAAGGAAGTTTTCAGTGCATCAAATTTGGCAAGCAAAGTGCTAAAGGCATGGTGCACAAGGAGCTTATCATCTACTGGGCACTTAAGGTCTTTGAGTTTGGAGGTTATGGTTACCATTTTCATGATGTATTGCCTAACATCACCATTCCCACCATACCTCATGTTGATAAAGTTGTCCATCAATTGACCAACTTCGGCCTTACTAGAAATTGCATACCTTTCCCTAATAGAATCAAGAAAAGTTTTGGCTTTCTCTGATGTGGGAATTGCCTTCACAAGAGCTTCATCAATGGATCACTTGATTAACATCAATGCTTTCCTATTTGCCTTCGCCCACTCCTTATGATAGGCTTTTTACTCTTCAGTACTCTCATTAGCCAAAGGAGGTTCATACTCCGTGATAGTCATGTTGATATCCAACAACATAAGAGCCAACTCAATATCATCCTTCCACCTCTTATAATTATTTCCAGTAAGGATCTCGACATGGTTAATAGTGTTGTCCATGAAAAAAGCCACAGGAGCTGAAAAACAAGATAATTAATTATATGGGCAATAAACAATAATACATATATTACCAAAACTGGCATGTAAATATATAATATAAACTCGCCTGTAGGCAGAGACTATATTATACAAAACAACAGTTACAAAAATCCAACACTTGTGGGCAGAAGGATTTTCCTGTCAAAAAATCATCCCAAATCCATGTCATGCCAAATTAATTAATAAATTAACTACCCGTGGGTGAGCCAATTTATAACTAACTTAGGTGACACATCATGTCACATCAGGATTGATTAACGAGTAAACTACCTATGGGTGAGTAAATTCTTAATCAATCCAAGTGACAATCATCCCAAACAAAATCAATAAGTAACTCCATTAATTTTATGAGTAACCCACTGTGATGGTGAAACCCACTCAACTAATAGAGTCCTCAACTGGTATTAAATAAAATTGCCCAAATAAATAATCTCAATCCAACTCCAATTTTCCAAATACAACAATAATAAGAATACGAAAGAGATTAAATATATATAAATATATTTCAAATCCTATTTCTATAGAATTCTAGGCCAATATCTTATACATTAGAATACTATGAGAACTAAACAATTATGATCCTAGAGTCAACTTCACAATGGCACATTGCTCAAGTTATGGAAACTAAATTATTTATATCTAAAGTGCTACATCGCACCAGAACCATCATCACCTATATTCCTTTATTCATATTTTAATATTATTCTTTTTCTGTTGAAAGCTTATGGCAGAGCCCACATGGCCCTTTCACCTTCTTCTTCCTTTGCCAACGCACTAACAAGGAACGGAGGTAAGCCATTGATAACTACCATTAGCACAACCAAAGACAACAATGGCGATTGGCACAACAATCTCTCTTCAAAAATGATCCCTCTCAAACAGTTTCAAAACCAAACAGCAACATGAAACATCATTTATGAAGAAAAGTGCTATGCGCATCTTCATGTTTTTAGGACGGCCATTCGCACACCCCTTGTACAGTTATCGCTTCTCCCCAGCATCCCCCTATGGTGACCCCGCGATCTTTGAGCATGCACGGCCACGACATGAGAGGAACCTGCGGACCCACTCTGCCGGTTCAGCGGACACGCCGCAGTATGTGCCATCATCGCAGCACTCAGAGGAGGACCCTTCAGAGGATTCCCCCATGGACCATGAGGGCTCTGCCCCCACTCCGCCGCGCAAGCATGCAGCAAATGAGGAGTCACCACTCAGCCGTTTGGAGGGCTTTGGCGTGCCCGGACCACGACTCGACGTGGGACGACACGCTCAAATACAGGGCATGCTCGCACTGCCGAGCTCCGCCCGTGGATTGGCTACGTTCCTCCGTACCCGTGAGTCTGCTATGGAGATTAGAGGGTAGTCCTTAGTGCACGCACGTCACATAGTATGGATGATACCTCTTTTGTGTTGAGGTTATCCATCTTAGGTTGCACATGGGTAGGGATGCTTCTTTCCAGTTCTTTTCCATGTATTTTGTTTTTCTGCCGTATTCATGTTACTATGTACTTGAAGAGTCCTGCCCTGTAGGGTAGGCATATTTTATCTATGAGGTATTTCAGTTATGATTGATGTTATGTTCGATGTTATGGTTTGGAGCCAATCCTATGTTATCGTTCGTATACTATGATATCTTGACTCGTAAAGTTACTGTGGCTTCTATTTTAAGTAACGATTTCAAAAACAAAAAAAAGTTGGCTCGTATTTTCGTTAAGTCTATTTTCTCAAGAAGATGAACCATGCCAGTAAGTAACGTCTAATATTTGGCCTAAGTACGTACTAGTAGTATTGGGTTGAATATTAGGGTGTTACATTTTGGTATCGAGGCGATTCGGTTCTCACAGAGCACGAGGATTGGGTGACTATGCTTCTTAAGCATATTCCGCTAGAAATGTCATGAATAGGAAGTTTTAGGATTAAGTGATACATGACTTCGTTTGTTGCACGCCATGGTAACTTGCTCACTTTACTAGGAGGATTGAGCCCGATCAACTCGATGTTCTTTGTTTTGTGTGTATAGGGACCAATGGCACCGCTGACGACAGCGACCTAGGACTACACCAAATGTTGACCAAGACAATGCGATCGGGCCGCCATTGCTCGGCCGATGGTCGCGACCATGACACGACTGCTCGAGCGAATGGACCAACGTGAGAATCCGTACCACTCCCCTGCCGAGATTCCGGAGCATGTTCGCCGCGAATTTAGAGGGCGAATCCACCCACCTTCAAGGAGGCGCTAACCCAAACCATGCCGAAGAGTGGATCCGAAACATGGAGAAGATCTTTGGCGTGATACCGTGCTCTGAGGAGCAAAAAGTGAGGTTCGCCACATACATGCTCGAAGGTAACGCCCGATTCTTTGGTGGATCGAGCCAGAGGTCGCCGGAAGCGCCATCGAGGCCATCAATCGGGAAGTATTTAAAATTCACTTCTATGAAGTACTTCCCAGTCCGTTTCGCAACGCCAAGGAAGTGGAGTTCATGCAATTGTTCCAGGAAAATCGGACGGTTGCACAATATACCGCCAAATTCGAGGACCTCATCAAGTTCTCAAGGATGTACCAGGCCAACCCTGACGAATACTGGAAATGTCTGAAGTACGAAGCGGGGTTGAGAACGGAGCTCAAGGTAGCGGTCGCTCATCTAGAAATCAGGGACTTCCCAACCCTGGTGAACAAATGCCGCATTATTGAGGAAGGGCAGCGGGAGTTGAATGCAACAAGGTCCGGCAACTCCAGCAATAAGAAGCTGGCACCTCAAGGCCAGCAGTTCAAGAAAAAGGGGTCGCAAAAGTTTCAACCCCAACAGAAGTCCCAATCCGGGTCCAAGCCTCAGGGACCTCGGAAGGACTTCAAACCGAAGGACAACAACAACAGCCACAACAACAACAAGAACAAGCCTGCGAATAATAAGGGGAAGGCACCTCAAGGGACATCTTCCACCCCACATGCGGAGTGTCCCAAGTGCGGCAGACCCCATGGAAGCCTGCCGTGTCGGGCCGGGTTAGACGTTTGCTACAGATGTGGAGAATCGGGACACTACTCCAAAAATTGTCCCAAGAGGAACCAGCCAACCCCCAACCCGAAGCCGCAACGTCAAGGGAGGGTCTACACCCTCAATGCGGAAGAGACGACAACGTCCCCAGATCTCGGTAAGTGTGAAATGAACGGTAAAAACCTAGTTGTACTGTATGATTCTGGCGCAACCCATTCCTTTATATCATATTCTTGTGTAGAGACCCTAGGTTTGACTGTGTCTGAACTCCCCTTTTATCTTGTTGTCTCTACCCCCACTGGGAAACCAGTTAGAACTAGCAAATGTTGTTTGGAATGCAGTTTCATTCTAGAAAATAGACCATTTGTTCTAGATTTCGTATGCTTACCCATGAAAGGACTAGAGGTAATTCTGGGCATGGATTGGCTTTGGGCCAACCGTGTGTTGTTAAACTGCTATGAGAAAACCATCACCTTTCTCCCCATTCCCCCTGAACCTAGGGAAACCATGAGAGTATACCTAAATGTCAGAGACCTAAGCTGTGGTAAGGATGAAAAAGGTTACATTCTTTTAGCTGCTAGTGATGTCGACTTTGAGCAGAGCAACGAGGAGATACCCGTAGTAAGGAACTATCCCGAAGTATTCCCAGATGAAATTCCAGAATTTCCCCCTAAGAGAGAGATTGAATTCTCAATAGAGTTACTCCCAGGTACCGGACCCATATCCATAGCCCCATATAGATGCCCCCTTTGGAATTGGCCGAGTTGAAAACCCAGTTAGAGGACCTTTTGGAAAAGAATTTCATTAGGCTGAGTGCATCACTGGGAGCCCTGTTGTTTGTGAAAAGAAGGACGGAAGCATGAGGATGTGTGTCGATTATAGGCAATTGAACAAAGTAATGATGAAAAATAAGTACCCTTTGCCTAGAATTGACGATTTGATGGACCAGTTGAGAGGTGCGGTAGTGTTTTCTAAGATTGACTTGAGGTCTGGTTATCACCAAATTAGAGTTAGGGATGAGGATATACCCAAGACGGCTTTTCGCACTCGATATGGACATTTCGAGTTTGCGGTTATGTCTTTTGGATTGACCAATGCTCCAATTTGTTTTCATGGATTACATGAATAGGATCTTTAGACCCTATTTGGATAAGTTCGTGGTTGTCTTTATAGATGATATACTCATTTATTCAAGGACCCACGAAGAGCATGAGCAACATTTAGTCATAGTATTAGAGATTTTGAGGGAGAAGAGACTTTATGCCAAGTTGTCTAAATGTGAGTTTTGGTTGGGAGAAGTGAAATTTCTAGGGCATGTAGTGTCTAGAGGAGGAATTGCAGTCGATCCTAGTAAGGTGGAAGCAGTGATGAATTGGGAACAACCTAGGACCGTGACGGAGATAAGGAGCTTTTTGGGATTAGCTGGCTATTATCGTAGGTTCATCAAGGGATTTTCCCAGATCGCACTACCTTTAACCAAGCTTACTAGAAAAGACACTCCTTTGTCCTGGACCCCAGATTGTGAGAAGAGTTTGAAACTAAAGCATAAGTTGACTTCCACCCCAGTCCCTAGTTCTCCCGACCCTAAGGATCCTTTTGTGGTATCCTGTGACGCTTCCGGTAAAGGTCTAGGTTGTGTCTTGATGCAAAATAGGCAAGTGGTAGCCTATGCATCGAGGCAACTCAAGCCACATGAAACAAACTACCCCACCCATGACCTAGAATTGGCAGCGGTTGTGTTTGCTCTGAAGATCTGGAGACACCATTTGTGCAGGGTGAGGTTCGAGGTGTTCTCCGATCACAAGAGTTTAAAGTACCTTTTGATCGAAAGAGCTTAACATGAGGCAAAGGAGGTGGATGGAGTTCTTGAAGGATTATGATTTCGGATTAAACTACCATCCCGGAAAAGCTAATGTCGTAGCCGATGCCCTAAGTAGGAAATCCTTACACCTATCCCACTTAATGATTAAGGAGGATGAATTGATCGAGGCTTTTAGAGACCTGAACCCAGGAATAACCATAACCCCTACGGGTATGAGAGTTTGCCACCTTAGTGTGTCAAGTGAATTCCGTGGGAGAATCACTCAAGCCCAAAGGGTAGGCAGCGAGTTTCAAGAGACCCTAAGGGCAGTAAAGGCGGATAAACTGAAAGGTTTTGTCCAAGGAAAGGATGGTATGTGGAGGTTTGAAGGACGTATATGTGTAACTGCTAGTGGTGACCTCCGGAAAGAGATTCTTGAGGAGGCCCACAAGAGCAATTTTTCAATTCATCCTGGTGCCACCAAGATGTACCAAGACTTGAAGAAGATGTTTTGGTGGCCTGGATTAAAGAAGGGTGTTTACAATTGGGTTAGTAAGTGCCTAGTATGCCAGAAGGTGAAGATAGAGCACCAAAAACCCTCTGGTATGTTGCAACCCCTATCGATTCCCGAATGGAAGTGGGATAGCATCTCAATGGATTTTGTGACTGGACTACCAAGGACCCAAGCGAATCATGACGCTATATGGGTAATAGTGGATAGATTGACGAAGTCAGCCCACTTTCTACCTATTAAAGTGACATATTCCTTGGATAGGTTGGCACAATTGTATATCCAAGAGATTGTGAGACTACATGGAGTGCCGTCGATGATAATCTCGGATCGGGATCCGCGGTTTACATCACGGTTTTGGGGAGCCTTTCAGAAGGCATTTGGTTCGAAGCTGTGCTTAAGCACGGCCTACCACCCACAAACAGATGGCCAATCTGAGAGAACAATCCAAACTTTGGAGGATATGCTTAGGGCGTGTGTTCTAGACCAGAAAGGGAGTTGGGACAAATACCGCGCTAATCGAATTTGCGTATAACAACAGTTACCACGCAAGTATCGGTATGGCACCGTATGAAGCCCTTTATGGACGAAAATGTCAATCACCCCTATGTTGGTACGAACCTGGAGAACAGAGTCTACTCGGACCAGACTTAGTGAGGGAAACGACGGAACAGATTAAAAGGATTAGGGATAGGATTCTTACTGCTCAAAGCCGACAGAAAAGCTATGCGGACAAGCGGCGTAAGCCGATTGAGTTCCAAGTAGGGAACACGTTTTCTCAAGATAACCCCACCACGGGCATAGGTCGAGCTATGAAGGTGAAAAAGTTAAGCCCTGCATTCCTTGGCCCATTCGAAATCCTCGAGAGTAGGGTGTGTAGCATACCGCATAGCCCTACCCCCAAATCTATCCAATCTCCACGATGTTTTCCATGTCTCCCGATTCTGAAAGTACGGTCGACCCAAGTCATGTGCTAGAGTCAGAACACGTACAATTAAGGGATGACCTGACATTTAACACCGCCTTCCTACGAGAATTGTGGACCGAGGAGTCAAACAGCTGAGAAATAAGTCAGTGCCGTTGGTCAAGGTCGCGTGGGGACGCAGGAAAGCGAAGATTTCACATGGGAGTTGGAGGCCAACATGCGAGCACAATACCCCGAGATGTTCTCAGGTAATGAATTTCGAGGACGAAATTCTTTTTAAGGAGGAGTAATGTAACGCCCGATTTTCGCTAAACTTTCATAATGACCAAATTGCCCCGAGGTCATTTTTACCCGAGACACGAGGACGGCTGGCTTTGGCCATCCTCATAGGGTTCATATGTTATATGAAGGGGATTGTATGAGCATGAGTGCCTAACAAAGCGGGAAAACCTCATTTACGAGATTTCAGCGTAAATGACCAAAATACCCCGCAATGCAGAATTAAGGCGATAAGTTCCGTTTTGACCGGACTTTGTTCTGAGGTTCAAAACCATGATTTTAAGGCATAAACTATGTTGGTTTAAGTCCCGGAGATCCCGGCAACTTTTGGTAAAAATTACGGTTTTGCCCCTGCATATCGCATTTTCGGCTTAATGAGCCGTTTAACTCCAAACCTAAGCAATATTAGGCTCTAATTAAAGGTTAATTAATTTCCATAATTAATCTAGAGCCAAAACCATCATTTAGAATTAATTGGAACCTAAAATTGCTTAGAGAAAATTCAAATCTCATCATAGTCTTATTCTTTAAAAAGGAAAAAGAATATGTGAATAGTGTCGAATAGTGTTTCCACTATTCACATCAACTTTTCTTTCTGAGACAAGTTGTCACACTCACATCACTAGTCCTAGAGGTGTTGACTCCCTAATCCTTCTAGACCACCTCTAAACCTAGGGATTTATGGTTTTAATCAACCTATTAGTGCACTTAAGTACCTACTTAGCAATTTTTAATCCTAAGCCTAATCTATGTCACACCAAAACACACTTCTAGAACATGGTTTAAGGAGATATTTCTCCTCCCCAAGGCTGCCAAGAATGGCACCATTTTCTCTAGAAATCATCAAAAAAAAATTAATCTATGTGTTCAAGCTATCTTGTGACATGTGTCTTGAACACTTTCAATCAATGATCAACTTTCAAGAAAAATTGTCACTCAAGACTCAAAGAATATTTTATATGGTCAATCAAGGTTTTCAATTCATTTCTAAAATGAATTAAATTATGTCTTTCAAATTCAAAAAGAATGATTTGTTTTTGTGGTCATTCAAGCTTTCTATCAAACTTTTTCAAGACAACATGTCTTACAACACATTACCTATGCTTTGGGAATTTAAGTCTAGAAAATTTTCTCCTCTTTTTGGGCATGAGAAGCATGGTTTCTCTTCAGATTTTGCAGCCCAAAATTTTAAGTTTTTATGTATTTTTAAAGGTTTGAAAATAAGGTACATGCTAGCCATACTTTAGGACATGCATAGCTAGACTTTTCACCATGCTTTGAATAACTTTACACCATGCTTTGAACAAGATTTTTCCTCCCTCATGTGGCTGAAAAGGTGGCCGAAATTCTCCCCCCAAAAGGCCTCCAATATTCAATTCATTTCACTTCTCTATAAATAGGTAGCTTAGGGAACTTGAAGCACCTTTGTTCATTTCACTAAAGCTTTGAGTTAGAGCACTTTGAGTTCTTTTCTCTCAAGTTCAAGAGCTCATCCTCTCCAACCTCTTCATCTTCTTCACTTCCTCTCAAATCTCAAACTCTAAGGTAGGGAGCTCTTCAAGAATGCTTTCTTTTACTTTCATGATCAATGTTTATCTTGTTTGAAAGTTGTGTTGTTAGCAAGTTTTTCTCTCAAACATTTTCGGTTTCTTCTTTTCTCTTCCTCTTCATTTTCGGCCTTAAGGCCATGGTAGTGAGAGCTTGATGATGAGTGCTCTCAAAGATGAAACCATGAGTTCATCTTAAAGTGAGGCCTCTAAAGCTTGAACCTTTCTTAAGAAAAAGTTCCATCCTTTCTCCTTTTCTTTCATTTTCGGCCTCTAGACCAAAATGAGGAGAGCTTGATGATGAGTGCTCTTTTGGGATGACCATGTGTTCATCCTAACATGAGACCTCTAAAGCTTGAGTTTTGTTTGAGAAAAGTTTCATCTTTTTCATGTCTTGGGTAAGACAAGGCTATGTTTTTCATGAAAACTCTTTTTGAGCTTTTGTTCCTTGATGTTTTCGGCCATGAAGGCTTAAAGAGCTTGGAAAAATGGTAGCTTTGTAATGAGCACTTCATGTTGGCCTTTGTCACATGATCAAACTCTAAAGTTTGAGTTTTTCCAAGAAAGGTTTCTCTTTTCAAGTCTTGGTCAAAGAATGAGTTATGTTTCTTTGATGCCTTGAAACTTTCCTTTTCTTTTGTTAGTTTTCGGCCATGAAGGCCTCTTGGACTTGAAATATGAGGAGCTTGATGATGAGAGTTGTGTGATGATGTTTGTCACATGAACAACCTCTAAAGCTTGAGTTTTCTAAAAATAAGTTTACTATTTTCAAGTTTTGCTCAAAACATAGTTATGTTTCTCTTGAACCTTGAAAACCTCATTTCTTTTCCCTTGAGTTTTCGGCCTTGAAGGCCTTTGGGACTTAGAAAAATGGTAGCTTGATGATGAGGGCTTCATGTTGATGTATGTCACATGAACAAAACTCTAGAGCATAAATTTGGTTTCTAGGCCAAGTATGTTTTGGTTTCTTTCCTTTATGTTGGTCATGAGTTTTGTGTTGTTAATAAATGTAGAGCATTGCCAAAAATACTCAATGATGAGGACTTGAGATGTTGGTGTTTGAATCACCAAGATCTTGGTCCCTAGAGTTCAAAAATAAGGTTGTTTCCTCATGATGAGGATTCGGCCACCTCATGGACTTTGAGGATATGGTTTTCTTTTATACAACTTAGCAACACTAGTATTTTCTCTTCTTGTGAGGATGAGTTATGGGTTGAAACCTTGTTTCCTCTAAAGTCTTGCAAGAGCTCTAAACAAGATATAAAAGAAGTTGCATCCACGTTTACGTTTATGCTTTGCATTAGCACGTTTATTTCTTATGCCATCACAAAGACCCAAGATAATGAATGAACTTGCACAATGCACGTTTATGTTTCAAGCTTTGCATCTCATTTTATATTTCAAGTCATCACTAAACTCTAAGAATAAGAATGGAGATGCATTTCATCTTTACTTTGTGCTATCACTTTATTTTCTAAAGGACTATAAAATGAAATGCATAGCACGTTTATTTTATGTCATCACTTGAAACTTTAGAGCTCAAAGATTTGCCCATTTCATCTTAAGAAAAGAATTAAATCAAGGAGGTATCTCCTTGAACATCATTCGGCCATGTGGTGTAAATGGCTCTAGGATGAGTTTCATTTAACTACAAGGGCCCATAATGCATGTCTTAGAATTTTTCTAAGCTTTGATGCACTTAACCAAGGTTTTAAACATGTTTTTAAGTTTTAAATCCTTGCCAAGAGCAAGCCGAAATGGCTGCTGCCCCTGGTGTTCCATGATGAGTTTTGGAAAAATAAACTTTGATCTTACATAGTCTTGAAGTCCCAAAAGGGTTCCAAGAGAAACTAGCAAGTTATATGGTTGAAAGAAAGGTTTTTCTCATGATTTTATGCCTTAAGGATTTCGGTTCTGCCTTAATAACTCCAGCACCTTAAATTCTGTTTTGGGTGGTCTAAATATGTTGTAATACCTTGCCAAGTATGTGATAATTGTTCTAGACTCGTTAAAGCATTGTTAGTGACTTTGTTTGCTTAATGTGTGAATTCTAGAACTATAAAGAATGGCAAAATGAGTTTCTGCCCAGCCTTGATAAAATATTTAGAATCACATTAGATTATGTCTAGATGTGTGGGAGTGACTCATAATTGGCTTAGGTATTAATTATTGCACCATAGAAAAAGTCGGATGCGAGAAAGGGCTTAAAACGCATTTTCTAGAACACATAATTCATCAAATATGAACAACTACATAAAGCTGTCCAACCATAATTAATTAGGATTTAGAACCTAAAGGATTATGGTAATGAGGTTAATCAATCCCATAAATATACTAGAAAGTAATGGGAAAGTTTGAGGTTACCCGATTTAGGGATTTTTACCTTAAGGGATGATTATGCGCTTCTAAGTTTGATGATGAATTGATGTGTTAGCTCATGACGTGTATGGTGCCATGTTAACTATTATCCCTATGTGATAGCGTGTACTAACATGTTATTATTATTCTTTAAAAAGGACTTAAAGATGCCGAGGTAGTAATTATGTGTTATGCATTAATTATGTGGCATCTTAAAGAAACATGTTAAACTTAGGATGACTTAGAACATCAGAATGCAATCCTTTGAAACCACCGAATTAAGGGTGGGGACAATGTGATTCTAGCCCCCTAAACCCGTACTTAAAGTCGGGAAGTTGACTTATCCAAATGGATAAAGTCTAGATGCTAGTGACGACTAGCGTGGTATGAGCTCATAACCTAGAGTTTTCTCAAAAGGCAGAAATATTAGAGCTGCCTGGCTAAGTAAAGGTTCTTATGTCACCTAAGTAAACCAGTTATATGATTTACGTTCCATGTACCAGTTATATGATTTATGTTCCATGTACCAGTTATATGATTTATGTTCCATGTACCAGTTGTATGATTCATGTTCTACGTACCAAGATACATGATTTATGTCTATGATTTTAGTATATAGCCTATGTAACACAAGTGCCATGTTAAAAAGAACGGATTCTCGGAAAATGAGATTTTGGAAAACTCATAATTGAACCTATGTATGTCCATTATTTTATAAATAACCCGAGATTCCTGGAGACGTATATGATGACACCTAGGATAGAAGGAAAACCCCATCGAAGTTTTTTAGTAAGAATCTCACTCCCTCTATCTTTTCCTTTCCATTACGCCTTCGTGAGCGAGATGGCGACCTTCGCCCTATTCATTGACACGCCTACTTGGAGATCCACCATGACCCGAGCATGGGTCATTTCATTTTGAGGGCTTGCATCGCGGCGCATCTTCATGTTTTTAGGACGGCCATTCGCACACCCCTTGTACAGCTTATCGCTTCTCCCAAGATCCCCTATGGTGACCCCGCGATCTTTGAGCATGCACGGCCACGACATGAGAGGAACTCGCGGACCCACTCACGGCTCAGCAGACACGCCGCAAGATGTGCCATCATCGCAAAGACTCGAGGAGGACCCTTCAGAGGATTCCCCATGGACCATGAGGGCTCGCTTCACTCCGCCTGCGGCAGACAGGCAATGAGTCGAGTCACTCGGCGTCGGAGGGCCGGTGCGGACCACGACCCCGACGTGGACGACACGCTCACCACGGGCATGCTCGCACCGCCGAGCTCCGCCTGTGGATTGGCTACGCCTCCTCCGGCACTGCGTGAGTCTGCTATGGAGATTAGAGGGTAGTCCTTAGTGCACGCACGTCACATAGTATGGATGATACCTCTTTTGTGTTGAGGTTATCCATCTTAGGTTGCACATGGGTAGGGATGCTTCTTTCCAGTTCTTTTCCATGTATTTTGTTTTTCTGCCGTATTCATGTTACTATGTACTTGAAGAGTCCTGCCCTGTAGGGTAGGCATATTTTATCTATGAGGTATTTCAGTTATGATTGATGTTATGTTCGATGTTATGGTTTGGAGCCAATCCTATGTTATCGTTCCGTATACTATGATACTGACTCGTAAAGTTACGCGCGGCTTCTATTTTATGTAACGATTTCAAAAAAAAAAAAGTTGGCTCGTATTTTCGTTAAGTCTATTTTCTCAAGAAGATGAACCATGCCAGTAAGTAACGACTAATATTTGGCCTAAGTACGTACTAGTAGTATTGGGTTGAATATTAGGGTGTTACATTATTGGTGGGTAGATGTCATAGGTATGTACATATGTAAATTGACATAGGTTTTTATTGTTTATTGTATAATTTGGCTAATTAACCCAATTAATATTTGTTCTAGATGAAAATGAGGTAATTACAAAGCGTCAGATGACGGTCAAAGATATGAATAACATTGGTGATAACCTACGCATAATAGTGGACTTTGATGAATTTGGCCCACCAATAGGAGAAGCAGCTGGGCTTCTTGCTGCATTCTATGGCAGATGGCTAAGGATTGCCTTCTTTTTCCCATTAGTTTCGAAAGCTAGTCAAAAATGCTAGGAAGTTTTTTTCAGAACCGGTGAAATGCTTTCTTTGCTGTAAGACAATTTATAGTCTCTAATTTATTTCCTTTTTAGACCTTATATGTGTAAAGCATAATAAACTTTCATTCCTTTTTTTTATTATATATATGAAGCCTAACTTTGTCTTCAAGGCGAGTAATAAGAAAGTAAAGCATTATCTAACACAATCTATCAGTAAAAAGTGGAAGGAACATAGGATGAAATTATGGAATAAGTTTTATGATCCAAGATTGAGTAGAAATGAGAACATCAGAAATGTGCCAGAAGGTATCAATGAGGAACAATGGGCTTTATTTGTAGATTATCGCTTGAAGCCTTCCACTAAGGTACTTGCTTTATTATTAATTGTAAATTAATTGTTATTAAATTGTTGAACCTTATATACTTTAATTTGTAGGAGCTTTGCAAGAGAAATCAAGTGGTTCACAGTAAACAAACCATTCCACATACTATCAAAAGTAAAAGCTTGGCACGGAGAAGAGCTGAATTGGTAGTTAAATGATTTTATCCTCAAGTTATAATTTGCATATTGTGTACCATTATTGAATCATTAATTTTTACTTTATGTTAAAAATTATTAGATGGATGAGACTGGAAGAGAGGTTGGTCGTGGTGAACTATGGAAGTTGACCCACAAAAAAAAGGATGGAAACTACATAAATAAGGAAGCAAGAGAGATAGTGGTAAATATAATCATTATTCTCTTAGTAGTAGGTTTGCACAAATACTTTCGTGGCATGAATTACCAGCTGATCCTTTGAAGAAATGATAGTGTTTATGACTATTTTATAGCTGATCCTTTGGTTCTTGCCTTAAAGCGTATGGAGTACCTGAATTTCTAAGCCATTATTGTCCCTTTTATTTTAATTTTTATAGAAACTCATTCTTATATAAACTCACTAGTGATTGCTAACTGAACATTGCATTAATATGTCTATGGTTTTCTTTTGTGCATTATTTTGGATTGAACTTATCCTAGTATCTCTTTCCATGTTTTCTAATGCTGCTATATTTTCCTACTGCTGGTGTTTTACCTTACGTTTATGAGACAAATTAATGCAATAAACTTTTGATGGGCTTGGTTCTCCATAGATTTGTTTGTTAATTTCTACTTTTATTTCCACATCTGCTTCTAAGCTGGTATAGGCAGTCATGAGTAAAGCAGATGCTTTAAGATATGGTGGAAGCTCTTGGCATTAGACGACAGAGCTTGGGTTTAAGAGCATAAGCAATTTTTCCCTCTTTTTATGGTCTAGTTTATATATATTGTCATATATAGTTGGACATTAAATGCGTTAATATGTGTACCAAAAAACACTAAACTCTTATCATAAACACACACATTCTCAACCTCAGCCAGAATCATAATTTCTCATTCCTTTTTATCTGGAATGATTTATGATTAAGCTTGAAATTTCAAATAATATTAAATACTGAATTTTGGTGCAACTAAAGGTTTTAATATAACTGGTCCTTATCATTAGTACTATCAATTCAGCCCAATTTTGCGGGCTAGTCCCCGACCCCCACATTTCAAGCTCCTTCACCATTTTATCCTCGTAGTCAAAACCCACATCCACCCCATTTATCTTGCAACAAACTGGCTCCTCTGATGCGAACACCATCATCTCCCCATAACCCCTCACCCCAATTTTGGTCCTGCAGCTTGCATGCTCATTAAACACAAGGGACCGAATGGCACCACCAAAGTTAAGCTTGTTTACTAAGCCAATTAGAGCAAATTGAATTAGCCTCTTGGATAACACCCTCACTGGGAACACTGTCATTAGCTTGAAACTGAAGGGTTCAAGTGATACTTCCAACTTGTCAGAGGGCTTCATAAGCTTTAGCTTATATTCATATTGTTATTTGGGTTGTAGCTTCTTTTAGCTTCATCCATGTTGTCTTAGTGCTCTTTTATTTTTCATTTTTTGGGTTTTGATGTCTGGAATATATTCATATTGTTATTTTCTGGCTCTCATATCTCATCTCTGTTTGGTATGAATAATTTTTACTTATAAATTAACATGGCTCATCTGTGTATGGTATGAATAAGTTTTCTGCTATTCTCAAACTATAGACTGTGAAATGGCTCATCCACTTAGTTATACCTGAAGGATTTTGTCTGCTTTTTGTCTTACATGACCTATGATTTTGTGTATATGTCTGAAGGATATTTTAGTTATATCTTCTGTGAATTTGATGCTGATTTTGTGCTATTCTTCATTTTCTGTGAATCATGTAGGAGAAAATTGATGATCATATGAGTCAAGACTTGGAAAATAGATGTGAGATTTCTCCAACTGATGCAGTTGGAAAGGTTTTTAGAAAAAAACATCTTGGGCGAGTTTGAGGATTAGGCATGGGAGTGCTTCTTACTGTGGCCTTCAAACGTACCATAACTCGTATTGGCGGTATGACTATAGGTTCATGTAGTGCTAGTACATCCTCTTAACCCTCTCAAGCAGTACAGCAAAAGTTGGATACAATGGAATCACAAATTCAAGCATTATGTGCCTATATAGCTATGAAGGAAGGAGGACAGATGCCACTTGAGTTAGCAACATTATTCCCTAATCTTACTTCATGGGTATATAAACTATTGTAGTATTTTATATGAATCATGCTTTCTTTGTTATCAATTTACTTGTACTTACTTTATCCTTGCAAAATTTGTTTCTTTAAAATTTTGCATTTATTAATTTAGCCTTATATTAGTTTATGTATCTTTCTTGCAGGCACCTGATAGGGGAAAGGGGCATGAGTCACCCAATGATATGAGAAGATCATCAAATGGAAGCAATAATAATCCAGCAACTAATCACTCGAGTCCACATACATGATCCTTTTATTAATTGCCATTGTGACTGGTGTATTAATTGGAATTGCTCTGTTTTGGCGTAGTACTTGGAATTGCTTTGTTTTGGTGTAGAACTTGGAATTGCTTTCTTTTGGTGTACTACTAGGAATTATTTTCCTTTTAGACTTATAAGTACTTATGTCTCTACTGTAGTATTTATTCTATACTCAAGTAATGCATCTTTCTATTAGATATCATTATTATCATGCTTATAACATATGCATTTTTATTTTTATGTCAAATTTACAATTACAAAAATAATAGCTAACAGAGTATCAAATTGGATTGAAAATTTGATATAAATTTGGCAAAAATTTTAACTTATGGCGGTACTAATATTTAAATTGGAACTGTCAGTTTTTTGAGAAAAATGGTCATTGACAACTAATGCTATTTATTAAGATCACAGGTAAAGAGAAAAATGGTGATTAAACTAGTCATAATTCACATCATAAAAAAGTGGCGGTTGAAAACCACCGCAATTTGCCAAGATGTGCCAAAATTTATAGGGAGAAAAATGGTGGTTGAAAGCCGCCTCAATTCACCAAGAGGGTGGAATAAAACGGCGGTTCAAACTGCCGTAATTCACAGGAAAAAAGTGGCGGTTCAAAACCGCCGCATTTCACTAGATATAAAGGCGCTGATGTGAAGGGAATGATGGTGAGTAATGGCGGTCCATAACTGCTGTAATTCTCTGGAAAAAGTGGCGGTTTGAAACCGCCGTAATTGACTAAGTACAGTTCTAGTCTTGCAAGGAAAGAGGGGCGATGAAAAATGGTGGTTGTAAAACGGCCATAATTTATGCTAAAAAAAATGGCGGTTGCTGGTATTCATTGTGGCGGCTTTTCTCTAACGGCCATAATTTACCGAATGGCGTTGGCAATTACAGCAGCGCAAAGAACCACCATTGCTGTAAATAACGGAGGTTAAAACCGCCTTAAATCCCCCAAAAAACCGTCATAATTCACTGGTTTTTTTATAGTGATTCTAGTATCACCCGCTCTGATACCACATGTTAATTTTACAGGATCAAATACTAGGAATTTAGAACACCAAATTAAGGAATATCATAAACACATGAAATGCATACCTCTCGAAGCCATCAATGTCGACAGCATACGCACGTGTGCTATACATCAGGTACAGAGAGTTTCCACTTATTATCCGTCTCCTGTGCCAAACAATGCCTTGATGGAGTAGCAAGATCAAGAGATGCAGACTGAAGTGAGGATCCTGTCCAAAAAGAAAATATATTGTAACCAGACCCTATCCATCATGGACTTGGGTTACTATAGACTCACATCTTTCAGCGTATTCACAATTGAGCTCAAGCCCAATAATACATGGTGAATCCCAAACCCATAATTGGATCATAAGATAATATTAAATATGTTCCCAGAGAATAATTAGGTTGTTCATTCAACCCGTTTTATAAAATTAAAATACATATCAATCAATAGTAGCCCAAACTCGAAAAAATTCTAACTCTGATGCCTCCTCAAACTTCACCTAACTTTTAAAAGTTTCTTAACCTCATTCCACGACAATCAATATGCGATATGTAACTCATGAGCGGTGGTGGGCTATAGATGAATATCTAAAAAGTTATATGAAATTCATTTATTAAGTCAATAACACAAAGTTTCTTCCAATATTAGGTGAAGCAACCACATACTGTCATTCTCTTGAAATTTATTTCCATAATAATTCTCATTTGGATAATCATAAAACATAATGCTCCTTAAACCATAACCAAACTTTATAAAAGCTTTATCAATTTAAGCATATTCCCAAAATAGTTTTTTTTTTTTGTTGGCGCGGGGGGATGAGTTTCGGAATCGAGAAATAACTTAATTGATGAAACAATGCTCTAAATCTTTAAATTTCATAAATAAATTTGATTTAATTTTATTATGGATTGATATTAGAAACCATGATAGCCGAGGCAGTGAAAAGATATATATATATATAAACACATAGGTTGGGGGTAAATGTGCGAAACAAGGAGTTTTTTCTAAAACACATTTTATTTAGCATATGAAATAGAATTCATAAAAATGGAATACATAAAAAAAAGAGGGATGGATGTGATGAAATATTTATTTTAAAGCATTAGTGTTTCTTAAGAAAGAACAACACATAACATCTCAAATTATTGACGTACGTATATGTGAAAGTTAGACAGTAGAGAAAGGAGTATTTCAATAAAATGCACATAGTAGTAGAAATTAATATAATTGATGAACTAAAGTAAAATAAATTTATGATAATTGTTTTAATCAAGTTAACTTATATAGTCATAGAAATTAATATAATTGATTAAATTATAATTAAAAATATAAAGTAAAACTAAATAAAGTTTTATGATAGTTATTATATTCTCAAAAAATGAAAAGGATTTTAAACGAAAGTATATATTTTATACATGTTTAATATGCAATAATTTTAAAAAATAGTTATTACTGAACACAAATATGAAATAGTAAATATCATATGTAAATTATTTATTACCGATTTTATTATTATTTTGGATACATACATCGTATTATTTTTTATTTTTTAATGCATGCAAAGTATTATTAGATTCATGACAATATTTTAAGAGTGTTTTTGTTCAAAAATCAATTGTAATTGTGTTGTTCATTAAGTTCTTTTAAATCTACAAATTAGAGTTTATTGCATTGATTCTAAAAAGAGTTTATAACCCTTTTATTCAATGCATCAAGTGCTTATAAATATTTTGATATTCATTATCAATATGTCAGAATATGAAATTATTATCTTTTTACTAATTAAACTAAGAAATTGTAACGTTTTATCGAAAAGTCTAATTACAATAAAATAAATAAATTTGATTTTAGTGGAAAATATTCGAAATGATTTTTAAATGTATATTACTGTTATATAGTAAATAGTAAATTAAAATTCTAACCAATAAATGAAATTACAAAGTGCATGTAACATAAATTTTTTAAGTAATCTCAAAACGAATAGAGAATTTAATTTACAAATAACAAATGTGTGATCTACATCCCTAAAACACATAAAATTAATTTTTTATTTTATTGTATCATCTCTTGAAAATTCTTATTTATCATACATAATTTATTTGACTAAAACAAAAATCCAAAAAATACATAATAAAATATGAAAAGAAAATAATAAAAATACAGAAACAAATGGCCAAAAAAAGGGAAAGGAAGTACCTTATTTTTATGGTGCAAGAGAGAAGAATAGATCGTGACTTTCTATTTACAAAGCTCTATTTGCCCAAAAAAACAGTTAATTTCATGGTTAGTCGTGAGAATTTTTTTTTTTTTTTGCGCAGTGATGTAAGAACAAAACAAAACAATACAATTACCAAGAATTACATCGCTCTACCTTTAGCCAAAATGCAAAAATACACAATAAAATATGGAAAAAAAATCATAAAAATACAAAAACAAATAGTGAAAAAGGAAGGAAACTACCTTTTTTATGGTGAAAGAGAGAATAATAGATCCTGTGTATTTTTTTCCTCCCTGTGCGAAAAATCAAACCTTCCACTCCCAAGCTATTAGTACCTGAAATACAATTATCATGAAAGTTCAAAAATGTGAAAACATGATAACTTGACGAAATTAGTCAAATAAGGTGTGCATAAGTAATGAACAGAAGGGATATCCAATAATGGGATTTGTCTTTACCAGTGTCCTGAGCTACTTGGAGGAGGTATTCTATGTTGATATATCATTAGTCATGAGCTCACTGTTCATGAGTTGGATTTTCTCGCAAGTAGCATTGCAGAACAGATCCGAAGAAGCATATATATATATATATATATAGATAAGAGGAGGGATTAACTTACTCCAAGAGTAAGTCTAAGAATATACTCCCAATCTGAAGCATCCAATTTCTAAAAAATCTAATGGCACCAAACATTTCACTTCCCAAATCCCCTACCAATAGCAAGTGACATTCTTTTCCTTGTACTATCATGGTCTCTCTCAACCCAAATCCCTTGCCAATAGCAAGTGACATTCTCCTCAAGCCCTCAACCACCCTCAGCCTGCTCCCATAGCCGCGATGACGTCGACTAGGAGCAACACTTTCCTAGTTCAACAGCCATCTCATCATCCCCTTCAACTGCCCCTCATTGCCTCTACAGTACTACTCTCGCGCTAATCTTTCTCATCTTTGAAACAGAGGAAGCCTTGAGTGAGTATGGAAATTGGGAAAACCAAACTTCTGCCACTCTTACTCATGCACCTGCTTGCAATACGTCTCCCTAATCTAATCCCCTGTGTCTCCACCTTGCCCACATGTCTTTGATTTTTCAAATCTGCTATAATTTGATAAATAAATAGGAAATTTTATTGGCTCGATTAAATTTTAGTTATTAAATCTTATGTGAGTAATTAATATTATAATTCTTAAATAATTTTAATTTTGATTATCTGTAGAGTTTATTAGTTGATTTTTTTCTCATCTCTTGCATAAAAATAATTATTTTATATTACAGTAAAGATGAATATTACGAATGAAATAGTGCAAAAATTAGTTGTGAATTCTTGGCATTATTTTTTTTATATTTTCACTTTCCCGAATTCCAGTTTCCCAGTGCTAATCAAATTACCTCACAACACGCATCCTCACGCTGTCTTTGCACTCAATTTTTTCTCACTGGCAATCCAATTATATCATAACAGGCATATATTCATACTCTCATTGTATTCAATCTTTTCTTTCATATAGCACCACTCTTTGAATAAATCAAAGAATGCCTTGCACGCGAGCTCTATTTCAATTTATCGGTCAAGATTTTGACATTTTTATTTTCGGAATATCCATCTTTCTAATATTAAAATAGCATTAATTTTTTTCAATCATACTCTCAATCTAATTGATTGTATGAGCGGTATATTAATTACATCAATGAAAGTGGACATAATTTTGTCTAGTTATACAATGTTATTACTAAGACTAATTTATTATTCTTAATATGTGTTTTTTTTTATTTTTTTGACAGATGAATAGAGCGAAAATATAGCCATGGTTTTGCAACAAAATAACCGTACATATTAATTAATCCTTCCATAATTGTTGTTGTTCTGTTTCAGTCTTATTTCTATTTCTTTGGCACCGTCTAGATATGGAGCCTAGGTGATAGTATAGTGTTATGGTCACCTCAGTTTCTATTCAGTTTTAGCCTTTCAGGTGGCAAACCGTTAGTCGAAAACCATAATATGTGGGCTTTACTATTCCATCATGAATCACAGTTGAACGCTTGTGTCGAACTGAAAAATCATATTTGAAATGTCTTCTTGTACAAGTGGTAAGGGTTGTTGTAATCTACAATTACATAAAGGAATGATTTTGTCAGGGAACTGGCTTTATTGCTTTATTACAGTAACTTGATTTTTCTAGGTCCATTTTCACTCTTTGCTATGCTTTCTAGGTTTGTTTCTTTAAAAAGGAAGAAAGCAAATAATCATGGAAGTAAAGCTTGAGGCAAAGCATCTGTGACTTCCATTTTATTTTCTTTGAAGAATTATTAATCAAAACTCTATTCTAATTTTAATTAACAGGGGAATCAAAATTGTGAGGTTTTTCTGATATGGTGCATTGTGTAGGTAATGACTTGCAGGCTAAGGACAGATCTTCTTATCAATCCTCCAGCCCTGTGTAAACTTGATAACATGCTTCTTGTAAGTAGTGGATCTTAGTCTTTCATGGTATAGTAGTAGTTGGCGGAGAAACCATAATTGTAAGGAGTGGATTGTATTCTTTCATGGTATACTTTTTCTTTATTTTTTTGAAAAAGAAATCACTGAAAATTATAGCGGGTCAAATATGCTTGGCCATTTTTTCCTTTATAAACTACTGCATATTACTTTTCACCATTTTTCTTGGCCTTGTTTTCATATTGGCTAACTAATCAGTTTATTTCTGAGGGTTCACTGCTTCTTGAGTTCTATTTTATTTGTAATTATTTTGGTATTATCATGATTCAATTATGAATTGCCCTATTACACAAATCTTTTATGCCTTGTATTATACTTGTATTATTGCTTCACTAATACACATATGTGGGAATCATTGTATAGGCTTGAAAGGAAGTAAATTTTCAAATTCTTTCATGCATAAGAGTTGCAAATTCTTTCATGTGCATGTTTAACTTCATATGTTATAGGTTTTGATATAGTTGGATTGGGATTAATTTAGAATTTGATTCAACTAAGAATTGGTTGAATTTGCTTTGAACTGTATTGATTTAGTATTTCATGCCCTATTTTTGGGTTAATAAACAAATTAGGAGCTAGTATATTGGAAAAAAAAAAAAGAAATAGTGGCATTACCCACATTTCCAAATGTGGTTAAATGTAAATTAACTACATTCTGGTTTGTGGTTAAATGGAAATTCGGAATCTACCTTTCCCATGCATGTAACTACAACACCACTAGAAAGCGTTGGAAGATCATTTAGCCACATTTAAAAAAATATGGTTAAATATTAATTTTGAATGTGGCTAAATGACAAATTTTTTGTAGTGTACAAAGGACCAATTTGTCCTCTTTTTTAAAATGTGAGTGATCATTTTGGGATTTTCAAAACTTGAAAGACTAATTTATCCCAAAATACAAACCTGAGGAACCTATTTGGATATTTAGTTTATAATTTAATGGATGTGAAGTTAGCTCTCTCATATTTTTGTGAATGGATGCAGGTAAATAAGTTAATAAAACAAAAAAAAAATATTTTCTTATATAAATTAAGATAATAAGAATGTGTAAAGTATACAAGCGAATAATGATATAAAATAATGAGTATCTTATAAAAATGGGATTTTATCTTTTCCTAATCAAAAAGATTACCTTATTTTATATCTTAAAAATACAATACTCTAGAAATATATTATTATTTTCTTTGTTTTGGCTTGGATTTTAACACATTCAATAGGTAGCGATACACAACTTAAAACCGTGAGATTGGATAAAAGAATATATAAAATAATATTTCAAGAAAAACATAAATCTTTGAACGATGAATTGGATAGTGTGTCGTTGAACTAACGTTGAATACCTGGTTCATATAATATCACTCATTTATGTATTCTAACTCATTTCTCAAGTTAGAAAGTTAAGTAGATTAGTCACATCGAATTGAAAAATTAAAACTAGAGAAGGAATTGGAATTATCAGTCTGTTTAAGAATTTTTCACCAATGATTTATCAATCAAGTGGTGGTAAGGCTTCGAAGTAGCCCCATTTTTCAGAAAATTATTATGTATAAATTACGATTTGAAATATAGAATTATGTTTATTTTTTTCTTTGGAATTTTTTTTGGTCGAAACTTTGGAGGTTAAAATGCAGAATATTATGAGCTGCATCTTTTTACGATTATACATGTGGCTCCTTTGTGAGTTTTGATTTTGGAGGAAGAGAGGGAAGTGAAGCACTTGTAGTATAAATTTATATTATAAGTCCTCCTCTTTTCTTTATTTCCCTTCAAAACCCAAACTCATAAATATACTCTAAATGTAGAGAAAGATATTTAAAATAACACCACATTTTTTTCTTCTTCTTCTATGGGGCAAGATTCATTGTCATTTTTTACGTTTTCTAACCCATTTCTTAAGTTAGAAAATTAAACAAATTTGTCACATCATATAATTGGAAGATTGAAGCTAGTTCATAGACTTTGAAATGTTAGTGTTTCTAATAATTTCTCATATATATATATATATATATATATATATATATATATATATCAAGTGATCAAACTTCCGATAGTAATATCATTCCCATTTTGAGTTAGACTTTTAAGAGAATTGTGATATACAAATTTATAAATTTACGATCATTTTTCATGTTTTTCTTTGGAAGTTTATATGCAGAATATTATGAGCTATTTATTTTAGTAGCTATTGTCATTGGTCTTACAGGTAAATTTTTTTTTCCCAAAATCGCAACAATTTCTCTTTTTGAATATATTTGTTTGCGCTAATTTTGAAAACAAAATGCTTGTTCTTTATTTAAAAGAAAATTTACATCCTAAATTTTTATAAATCATTTTCATAAGATTTTAAGAAAAAAATAGAAAGATAATATATAGTTTTCTAGTGTTTTAGAAAAATATATAGAAGGTATTTTCAATAAAATTAATGACATAAAAAATCAATTTTAATTAAGTATTATCTTAAAATTAATTTTTTAAAAAACTATTCAAGTAAACCCTTTATCTTTCAATTCATTCTCTCTCTCAAATTCCTTTCTTTCTTGCTTCTAATAATTCCTTATAAATCGATTTTCTCCAAGTTTGTATACACAGTAGGGGTAAAAGTAGGTCAGGCCACTTGTCAGGGTCTTTGGCCTTGCATACATTTGACTTTGCTAGGCCTAACTTATTCAATAAATAAGTTTGGCTAAGACTTCTCAAAAATATCATTTTTAACTTATTAGGCTAGGTTCAAAATAATAAAAATACCCTATTGGGCTTAATAAGTTGACTTACTTATATTATTATTATTTAAACATCTAATGATAATAGAAATATTTTAATCTATTTAAAAATATATTTGAACTTACTTAAGTGTTTTAGTTTATTTAAAAATATATGTTTTTGACCTATTTAGTAGTATTTTAGTTTATTTAAAAATAGATTTTTTTTTCAAAATACTTTGTAATCAAATAAGCCTCTAAATAGGCTTTAGACTACGCTAGACTTTTAGAAAGGTTAAGCTAAGACCATAAAAAGACATATGTCAGGTAATAATAGTCTTCAGCTTAAACTCATTTAGAAATATAGACGCAACTTATTTAAACTCAAGTCTTATCTAACTTGGCCTATTTTCCCCTTTAATACTGAGGAAAGAGAGTTTATGTTTTTTCTTTTAGACTTTAGTTAGGAAGGCAAGTGCTACCTATTAAATGAAAGGAACATAGCATATAATTATCCTAAATAGTAAGAGGTTATTGTAATTTTCTTATAAAATTCTCATCGTATAAGATAAGATATAGTTACATACCTTGGTTGGTTGAGATGAGGCTGATCTTTGAAGAACGGAGAGCACAATACTTATTTAATTTTAATTAAAGGTAAGGTTGAAGGTAACTAATTCTCTTTGGAAATTTCATTCAGAAAAGTGATTTTGATTTGAGAAATATTGGTTTAATAATATTGATAAAAATATTTTTTAGGTATGTAATTATGAAAAAGATATAAACTTCTTTTATTTTCCCTATACTATACCTTTACATTTTATTTCTTTGTGTGAATATTACATTTTTAAGAGTAGAAGTCTATTTTAATCCTTTAAATTATATGTGTGCTTTACTTCCTTGAAATTTATAAAATTAACAATTTAGTTTTCATAAAAAGTTTTTTCATACAAACACTATCCTAAAGAGTAACTTGGATAACACTCTGCAATTTTAAAGACTAATTTCCTGATTTTTTAATTTTAGGGACTAAATTAAAGCATGTATATAAATAACTAATTTAAAATATTAATTTTATATTTTTGATAGTATAAATTTTTGCTAACTTCTTCGTAATTCATCATTATATGCCACGTTAATGAATAATTTTTATTTTTTATATACGCTAATATATATTCTTAAATTAATAGTTGAGAAAGTATGCAATTTTCATTTAAACTGGCTCTCAATGGTTTACATTATGAATGAATAACAACTGAGATTCTTTGTTTACCTCTATGGTCAGCATTCACTTTGAATGAGCAAAATGTCAACAAAAATATAATTAAGTAATTAAGTAATTCAAATTTAAAGAGCTGCATTTAACAATTTGAAATAAATAAAATTTTAATGGTGACTGGGAGTTAATAATTTTTATCTCAATCCTTGCCTCCTATCTCTTCCGTAAGATATCTTTTTCCCTTTCTTACCAAGGTGCCCGCACCTCAAAATATTGAAGGAATAAATAATTTTTCTTTTATTTCTTTTGTCTTGTTTCTGTTAAAAAAAAAAAAAATTCCCTTTTGATCTCTCTCTCTCTCTCTCTCTCTCTCTCTCGCGGTCGTGTCCCTCTAATTTTCTAACCCTTTTTTATCTCTTCAAGAAATTGTTGCGTCCAGTTAACAATCAAAAAGCCCAATTGCTCTGGGCAAGGTTCAAACGATAAGCCCAAGAGAACGGGCACAACTTCATTGATGGTGATAATCTGTGAGGTGGCTTAATTGGTCCGGCTGGACCTGGTTTATGGGTTCCTCCCCAATAAAACATTTGCTGCATATAACACTGTGAAGACTGATGTATACAGCTTTGGGGCATTGATGTATATATCTTTGCAATTCTAAAGATTCGTAAAGCAAGCACATGAGGCTTGGCGAAGATGGCACACACTGAAGCCTCTGCACCCGAGTTCGAGTCCCCAGCAGAGCTGGAGGGTGCTGCGAACCCACCCACGCCCCCCCCCCCCCCCCCCCAAACACCAAATAAATAAAAAAGATTCATTAAATAAGATTTAAATTTGATTCTGTTTGGTGTTTTCCTTGTCGTTGTGAGTCTTCTGATTTCATTAAATGTTGAGTTTGATTCAAATTCTTAATTGAAAATTATTATTAATAGTTCTCAATTTTAAAAAATTTTATAGAAGATTTGAGAAAAAAGAAAAAGATTTGAAGGAAAAATATATGAGGTAGATTTATTAAGATTTTATCTAGAAATATATTATTGTGATTAAATTTATTGATTGTGTAAACTATAGAATTGTTTAGATATGTAAAGAGAATAAAAACTGAGAGATTAAAGAGGGAGAGTGGATACAAATAGGGTGATGATGAGGATGATAAAGAAGAAAATGATGATACTAATGTGATGTTTTGTCACTGATAGAGGGTTTACAACTCTGTCCAGGAAAGTTGCACTGATAGGTAATTTACAGCTTTAGCAAGAAAAGCTATATTGATAGATGATTTGTCATTGATAGGGATTTACAACTTTTGCCAAAAAAGTTGTATTGAGAGAGGACTTGCAGCTTTTGCCAAAAAAGTTATACCGATAAGAGGGTTTGCAACTTTGCCTGCAATAGTTGCATTGATAGAGGGCTTGCAATTTTATCTAGGAAATTTGCATTATTGTTGCATGATATATGAGTAGCGGCATTACAACAGATAAGGTGTGGTTAACTTGTATTGGAAGTATTCATAATAGTGTGGTGTTAGACAGCGTATACCATGAATCATTTGATGGCATGTTGCACAAGTAGCAACGGTGCAAATAAAGATGGCTTGTGTTAAAGTCTTTATGGCAATATGATGTTAGACAATGTGTTCTATGAAAACAGTAGATTTTGGTTGAGATCTGCAAGATTTGTTATTGGTGATTGTAAGTTTTTTTTTTATTGAATTTAGTAGAATAATTTGTGAAGTTATAGACATAAGCAGTGAAAGTCGAACCACGTTAATTTTATTATGTTTTCTTTCTTTTGAATTGGTGGGGAATTGTTTCCCAACAAATTGCAACTATTTTGTACTACAAGGTATTAAACACCGTACTTCAAAATTACCCACTTGGGATATATTGTAAAACTATCGTGCATTTCAGATCATAGCCAAGTAAATATGGCTGTTCTTATTATTGCAGCTAAAGAAGAACATAATTATATTCTGACCGAACAACTTATAAAAAGGCATAAACAGAACTCCATGATGTTTCCTGACCAGTTCTTATGTGGGGACTTTTAAATTTGTCACCATGTGATCACCTATACTATTATAATGAAAATAAGTATCAAAATTACTCTTGTATCTTTGTGCTCTACTTCCCCCACTTTTTTTTCTCTTCCAGTCTTTGTGACAGACCTAACCCACTCCCCCATCTAGCAAAGGCCCCCATCCCACATTTATCTGGAAACATCATTCTCACCTTATGATTTGTGTATGAAAAGTCTCCATTCTCCAACAACCTTGATCAAACAAGCTCAAAGAATCCATGGAATCTAACCATGTGAGACCACTTTGTTGGCCAAGAAACAAGAACGTCATCGAATAAAAATGGCAAAATCGATAGCCTTGTTGCAACTTGGTATTGGTGTTCTCCACCCAATCCTCTCTCTCTTTTTTGTTTTTTTGAAAGATGAAAAGCTCAACCGTCGAGGAAAGCTACAAGAGTATATATCAGAAATGAAAAGACCAAGGAATCGGAATTAGAAAGAAAGACAAAAAGGGAAATATTTTTAATGCCATAGGCTCACCATTTTGGACTCACATTCCCACCACAACGAACAGACATTGACAGAAACTAACTACTCCCTCCTCTTGGTGAGTTAGTTAAGCAAATATAATTAGAAATTAGTCTTAGATCCCCACACAATGATAGGAAGATTATTGTTTATGGACTTTTTTCAAAAAAAAAAAAAAAAAACTAAGAGAAGGACCGATTTCCATCTCCTTTCTCCCGATTGAGCCAACGGTCTCTTATGAAATAATCCATACATAGGTAAATTGTGTGTGTATATATATATATATATATATATATCATTTGTGTATTAAGAAGTAAAACAATGGGTAATGCATTGCTTCTATCAAGTTTCCCTTCTTTTTTTTTCCAAAACAAATAGCTGAATGAGTGGCGGTGGCACATGTGGCCTGTGGATGCTGGCCTGGTGAGGGACCATGTTCACAGATGTTCGAAGAAAGAGAAGAGAGAGAGAGATACAGTGATATTTGAAGAAGTAGATATAAAGATGGTAAAATTGGCAATGTGTGTTTTAGTAAATATTAAAATATAGATATATTATTATACAATTATTTTATCATAACAAAAGACTTTTAATTTTAGCCATTGGAAGAAAACTTCAATTATGCAGTGAACACAGTAGTTCCAAACTCAAGCCTCATTTAAGAACTCGCCTCTGTTTCCTCTCCCAAACTTACATCTACGAAGCTTTTCAATGGCTATTTTGACACTTGACAACTTCAACCCAAACACAAATCTATGCTACCACCAGAATCTTCCAAGTAATAAAATCACGTTCAATTATTCACGCCTGCCTTACAGTGAATATGGTTTAACTATGATCAAAACGGAAAAAAAAAAAACCTTAATTAGATGTTAGCAATACATCTGTAGGTGCAAAAATTGAATTAAGAGTACTGACTAATAAAAATTCTTTTGCATGATAGTTCCAACCATAAATCAATGCATATGTCTATCATAAATCATTGGCAAGTTCTTGTTAAACAACATAAATTTCCAAGGTTAGTATTAAAAACATTTAAGTGATTCAATACTTATTTTTGTTTTAAAAAAAAATTTCATATCTAAAATTTGTGAATTATAAAAAAAAAAGTGCAAACTATAACTACTTCCCCTAAAGTTAGGTGATATTACACTTACTCTCTTCTTGTTTTAAAAATATACACATACCTCCCTTAAAATAATTTGGTTTAATTTGTGTCAATATTATTTACAAAACTCCCAAATTAACCTTATCATAAAAAGCCCCAAAGGTCCAATTTTTTCCAATATTGAATCGTCCTTCCTCCCTTCTTTACTTTCTGCACTGCCACCATCCATCCCACAACCCCGGCTCCTCAACTTCAGTCAAATAAGTATCGTCCACATCTTTTTCATCCCTTTCACCATGGTGGCTTCCAAAACCTTCCTTCTTTGTGGAGCCCCAACAGCTGTGGTTACACGGAAGGATGCAGATCTTCGTGAAGACACTGACCAAGAAGACGATTACGCTGGAGGTGGAGATTTCTGACACGAATGATAATGTGAAAGCGAAAGTCTACGATAGGTAAGGGGTTCCGCCGGATCAGCAACATTTGATTTTCGACGGGAAGCAGCCTGGGGATGGGCGAACGCTTGCTGCTAATTACAATATTCAGAAGGAGTCGACTCTTCATCTTGTTTTAAGGCTCCATGGTGGCTGTGATTTTGCAGGGGATGTGTGATTTGTTGGCTAATTAAGTCTAGGGTTGCTTTTGTTTGTGATGCGATCTTGTTTTAGAATGAAAAATGTTATTTGTACTCACTATGCATAGAATATCGTGTCGACTCACATCATATCTACTAGTGGATGAAGTGTGAATCTCATTCAAGTGGGTTCCACATCCAATCTAATGGTGGATGAGATGTGAGTCGGCACGGTGTCCCATATGTGATAAATATAAATAACACAACTCTTTCAGAATGAGAATGCGTGCATGTCTAGATGCGCATTGTGAATTTGTCATGGTTGCTTATGTTTGGTGATGTTTGGTTTTGTGTAAATAGGGTTACTTTTGTGCTAATAAACGTAGCTTTTAGTTTTACTATATCTGTTGTTACTTCTGTATTTAAATTCATGTGCAGCTGGTGATGTTAGTGTAATTCAATATAAATGTGATATTTGTTCCTGCTTATCGCGTTGTCCAAGTGCTGATCAATTTTTTTTTTTTTGGTATTGGGTTTTGAGATTTTTTGTTTATGTAATTCGAAGGTTTATGTGCTGAAAGTTGTTTGAGGATTTTTCTGTTGCATTTTGGGTCTGATGTATATGTGTTATTGATGGAGAAAACAAGGTGGTGATGATAGGAATGGCAATCAAATCGAAAAAAAAGAATATTATTATGGGTATGAAAGTTATTTTATCTATTTTTAAAATTAAAAATATGTGTAATTTATGGTCTATTTTAATTATAAGGGGAGTAAGTGACATGCTGCTTGAAAAATTAAGAGAAATAAGTATAACTTTAAAACTAAGAATGGGATAACTATAACATCAATTTACTTCGAAAACGCTAGCTGTAATTTCTCTTAAATAAAAGTATTGAGAACATTTACCCCATAGTGAATCAGTTCAGCTTGAATCAAAATTGATTAGGTAGACTTAGAATAATGGTGGTCTAGAAAAAATATCATTTTGTAAATTCACTTTTACTTTTTTTTCTCCTTCCTTTTTCTTTATTGACTTTCCATTCCCCTACAGTATCTATAATAATTTTATCAATTATTAATTGTATATCTAATTCATAGAATTGTACAATTATCTTTAGTGAAATAGAATAATTAATTATACTATAAACTTATTAAAACTATATATAACTAGTATTTTTAGGAGATTTGAGAGGAAATTATCATCATATATAGATAGATAGATAGAAAGCTAATAAAAAAATATTTGAATTTAATTTGTATATACTGATAATATAAAATCACTTTAAATAGTCAATTAATAGAATTTTATTAAAGTGATCAATAATAAAAAGTAATTACCCACTTTCACAACCACTCATCATGAATTGTTATTTTGATGAAATCCTATTGGTTTACTGTATAAAGTTGTTTTTATACTGTTATGCATATATAAATCAAATTCCAAGCATTCATATACATTTTTATATTCATATTTAAGTAATTAAGTGAATGATAAAATTTATTTATAACTTCATCATCTTCGTCTATTCTTTGCATAAGAAGTATATTTTTTAAATCAATCTATATAAAAGATATATTTTTTCATATTTAAGGAAAAATAACTTTAATGTATTGACAGTATATCAATTAATCATATGTTTTTTATTTGTAAAACTTTTAAGGTAATGACCGGTTGAATCTAACCCTTTTGCTAATGGGACAATACTTAATTGGATATCTGAGTAAAATTTCTTCACACTAATATGTATATAAATTAAATCAATTTAAAATATTTTTATTTTGTTTTACAAGATAATTTTGCTTTTATTTGGATATAATTGATACTGTCAACCAATTATATTATTATATTTTATAATATTTTAAAGAATAAATGTGAAATCAATTATACTAATTGATATAATAATATATATGATTTAATTTTAATATACCAATAATATATGTAGTCATACAAAACTGTATATAAAAGCTAAACTCTAATATATAATTAAATAAATAATTTTTTCTATTAGAGTGGCTATATCAAAATTAATTAAACCCTATACTTTTTACCGTAATTTTCGTTCGAATAAGTAAAGAATTATCTCAAGTAAAAGTAAGAACTACAGACTACCTTCAGTAGCATGCGAGATGAAAAAGACAGTTGATAATATAGACTCAGATTTTTATTTTTATAAGTAAAAGTTTAGATGGATTTGACTCGATTATCCTATTAGAGTTACGACATGATCTTTGACCTTTTTGAACACTTACAAGCAAAGGTGGAAATAGGCTAGACGGGTGGTAGGAGATTTTCAGCCTAACCTACATTTGGTATAGTTTGACCTAGCCTATTTAGTAAATAAATCTGGTTAAAATTTTTTGAAAAGACTTTTTAGTTAAACAAACTAAACTCCATATAATAAAAATAGTCTATTGGCCCCAACAAGCTACTATACTTATATTATTATTACTACTACTATTTAAAAAATCTAATGATATTAGAAATATTTTAATCTATTTATCAATATTTTTTTAAACTTATTTAAAAAGTCTTTTAGTCAGTTTAGAAATATATTTGTTTGATATATTTAGAAATTCTTTGACTTATTTAAGAGTAGATATTTTGATTTTCTTAAAAATATTTATGATCAAATATAATCTTCTAAATAGCGTTTCAGGTTTAAACAAATTTTAAAAAAAGTTAGGTTAAGCTATATTTTGATATATAAGGTTAGGCTCAGGTTAGATTTTAAAATATAGGTCAAGTCTATTCAAATGAAAACCTAATATAACCCAATCTATTTTCACCCATACTTACAGAATTTTTATGAATTCCCTATAAATAGAGTTCTTAGTTCTTGCAGCAGTCAACATGTACAGACTCGGGTTTAAGTATTCCTCTAAGAGGTGACAATATATCAACGCCAGTCTCTATTAACATCACTGGTACCCAAAGCCCTTTCCTATTTGAGCGTGTGTTGTTCACTGTAACAGTGCAGTGCAGAGCAGTGCCCCAGGAGCAGAGACGGACAGTAAAAGGAAGACATGGAAACAACCTCGTCACTTGTTCGAACCTTTTTAGAATGCACCCCTTCTATTCTCACCACCACCCTTATTGGTCCAACTTTCAACCAAAACCCACTGTCAGTGCTTTTTTTTTTTCCAGGTATGCATAGCCGAAGGAAATTTCTTTTTAATTATATATATATATTTTACCTCCTTAACTTATATTAGAAAATTGGGTTGTTGGCACTGGTTGAGTATGGATTCTGAACCTGGGCAAGTGTAGCATGCCATGAATGATCATTGATCAACCGATATAGAATTCTTTTTATTAATTTTTTTATAATTATTTGTTTTTCGTTCATTCTTTTGACACGTTGAAACGAAGGACATCGTTTTGGATTTTTTTTTTTTGGTAGAATCAGTATTGTACTTGATGACTTTTGTGCAATTTGTAACTTTCAACCGATACTGACAAAAATTGTGAGGTTTAAGGTCTTTATCAAATTCTAATGTTGCAAAGGGTGTAAGACAAGTGTGACTTATGCATAGCATATGTCTTCAGAGTTTAGAAAGCATGCATGATATAAATTTTTGTGATTTGTTTATAAAACAAAAATAAAACAAAGTAAATAGTAATGGTAAAGGGGGCCTGCAAATGTTGTGGTTATTGTGTATTGGAAGAGAATTACGGTAGGTGGGTGGGTATAGTAGAACTCATTCCAATTTCAGGTTGATAGCAATTGTGCTATTTGCAATATGTTGGCTTTCTTGTGTTTTGTGTGCTATGAAGTTTAGTTGATGTTTCACAAAAATATGATTGTTGTGTTTAAGGTAAGATGCATGTCTGACTCTCTTGTTCGGTCTGGTTTTTTATATAATGGACGCCTAAGAATATTATTATTTTGTTTTTGTATCTCTAACGCTTCCCTTTAATCTTGTACTTGAATGTTACCACCATGGTAATGTATGCATTGTTCATGTTTGAATGTTTATTTGCAGATTAAGAACTATCGTTGGGAAAATGTGTGGGGTAGAGGTTGGAGTCAGAGTCAGATCCAGTTTATTTACCATGCCCCAAACCCTCACTTTGGTCCGGGTTTTCAAAATGTTGGTGGTAGGCACAAAAAGCTATAAATAGACAGGAGAGTGGAGAGATGCCGACGTCTCTAATGAATCCGGAAGCCCTGCCTCAGAGGCTTAGACTTCTAAACTACATGAGGAATCAGAGAAACAAAAAGCTATAAATAGACAAGAGAGTGGGCAGACGCCGACTTCTCTAAGTAATTTGGAAGTTCAACCTCAAACAGTTAAGAAATCTAAGAGAAATGGATGGCTAGCAGAAAATTTGAGTTCTGAATGTACAGTTGACAGGCACAAGGATTACCTGAAGAAAAATACAGGGAGATCTCTAAAGTTTTAGCTGAAAAGCCTCAAGGGGAGGAAGGGTAGGTTGGGCTGACACGTGGCATGGGGCCTAGAGTTCTTCATGGCACTTGCTTCTCTACATTGGGTTACTTTGCTTTTGAAACTGCTAGGCTTGCTGTGCTCCAACAGTATCTTAGGAGGAAGGAGCGGTTGACTCAAGTGGCCGTTTCTCCTAGCTGAGTCGATAATTTATGCCGTTCGTGGTATTTCGAGTTCTCTTTGGTTCTTTCTTACTTAAGTTTTTTGTCATCAGGAGGAAATTAGTTGTCTTTGTTTTTGTTTTGATATCTACTCAATAGTCATAAGTAGCTGCTTCAGTTACATTTGAATTTTTCTAGGGGAAAATAATTGTCTTGAGGCAACATGATAGAGTGGTTAATTATTATGGCAAATGTGCAACTAGCAACGGTATGTACGCATCTAGTTACCAACTATCATGTTACCTTACAAGGTGATGTGTTAGAAATTTGTTATTATTATTTCAATTAAAGTGATAGCGTCAGTTTTCGGCCTTGATGCAGTAAGTTCAGTATTGGCTACAACAATTCCACTTTATCTTTTCAGGAAATAGAATTACATTTCCAAGATCGGTTTCGAGTTTTTCCAGGTAACTCAGATTTTATATGCTTATTGATTCTTTAATTCAGAGCATTGCTATTTTAACACCCAAAAGTAGATATCGAATTGGGACATCCACCCCATCATCTTCGAATGTGATGAATGAGTAAAAAAAGTTGGGACTACTATCACATCCAATAGTGATAGAATGGTTATCCCAATTAGACGCCCACTTTTAGACGTTGGAATAACATTTTTATTTAATTTATTATTCATTGCTTCTCTCTCAATTCTGTGTGTTATACTTGAATCATTGTACTGCTTTGAAACTACAGCAATTTTATTTCCATATTGCCCTCAAGAGGGCTTTGTCCTATAAACTAAACATTTTGCCGTGGTCTCTTCGGAATTAAATGGGCTGTTTGGAAGTGTTTTTTTGTTTTTGCTTTTAAAAACTGTTTTCTAAAATAGTTTTAAGTTTATTTTTTAAAAACAAAAAAACAAGAAAACTTGTTTGGGTAATTTTTTAAAAAAACAACTTTTAAAATGGATAAAACAAAAATTTGTTTGGTAAAGATGATAACAACAAAAATCAACAACAACCACCATCCACAACAAAGATCAACAACCATAAACAAACACAATAAAGATCAACAAACATCATCAGTGAAATCAATTTACAATATGAACAATGAAATTAACAAAGATTAACACAACAATGAGAGGGAGGGAGAATCAAAGAAAGAGAAAGAGATGGGTAGAGGCAGAGGCAGAGGCGGCGGCGGTGGCGGATCGCGTCCTGGAGGTCCCAGAGGTGGTGGTGGCGGCTCACGTCCTGGAGCTCACGGTGGGCTCACAGTGCCGGCGAAGCTCGCGGTTCGTGAAAGGAAGAGGCCGCGGAGGTCACACTTGCTTGTGGTTGCCGGCGGAGCTCAGGGTTGCTGGCGGAGGTCGCGGTGCTGGCGGAGGTCGCGGTGCTGGCAGAGGTCGCGGAGGTCGGGGCACTGGTCGTGGAGGTCGCTAGCAGTGGCAAAATGGCCGTCGTGGAGGTCGGCCCGGTCTTTGGTCACGTCTGATTCTGGCCGGCGATCAGCGGAGCCGACGGTGCTCTCATCGGCGCTGGTGGTGGTGCAGCTCCTTCTTCCTTCTTCCTTCTTCTTCTTTGTTTTGAAAACAGTTTTGAAAAACATTGTAAAGTTGTTTTTGTTTTTCTGTTTTTAAAATGTAAGTTTTGTTTTTTGATTTTTAAAACTTGTTTTCAGAAATCATCAAACCAAACAAGTTTTTTGTGTTTTTGTTTTTAAAAATAGAAAACAGTTTTTTAAAACACTTGCCAAACAGGCTCAAACATTTCCCAACCTAAAGCCTGATATAATCTTTCTTGTGCCATCCTCATGGAATTCTCCATTGACTATTTTTGTGCATAGCTTATGTGCATGTACGACCTCTCAATGGTAGGGACTAAATATGTGAAGACATTCTATCTTTTTAAAGTTCCAACTTAAAGGAATGGTGATTAGACAAAAATTATTCTTCCCCCAAACCCCTGTTTTTGGGAGTGGTGGTGTTATGGTCTAAAGCAGTTTATAGTTTATGTTGTGAAAGGGAATGGTGCCTATCCACCTGTTGAAGTTTTGAAGATGAGATGATATATTAGCCCTGTTATGACTTGCTGCAGCGCAATGCTACATGAACTTTTATGAGAGAAGTGAATATTTTAAAATTCTAAGGGATTTTTTTCGGTTGAATATAATGGATAGATATTATGTGTTCACGAAAGGGAATGCTATTAAGGTGGTAAAGAAGTCAAAATCTTTGACTCGTACCTGTTTACTGATATATTTTGAAGACAAATGCTAGCTAGATACGCAAAAATGTATATAATTGTTTTACATAAAATGGTGATGAATTAGTAAGTGGATTTGCCAATGCAATTAATTTAGATTAGACCTAGGCAAGAGTTTCACTATGTAGGAGTCCCCTCAGTGTAGCTATTCATATGTATGGCATTATTTTTATTACTAGGGGTTTATTTGGTTGAGGAGTAAAAATGGAATATAAATTTTTATAAATAAGTTTCATTTCTAAATTTACATATAATGCTCATTCATAAAAATTTACACCTTATTCATATTCCACAATCAAACATACACCAAAAGTTTGGGCTTTCTCTATTGGAGTTAACTTTTACGTATCCATCTAAATTCTATGCACGCCAACTAGATTGTAGATTTGTAGCACTAGCCAAAAAAATAAAAATAAAAAACTTAAATTATAGTACTGACCAAAAAAAAAAAAGATTAAATTGTAGCAATTAAAAGAAAAAACTCATTCGTAGTAATGAAAGGATGAGGATCGGCCCATGAAATTCTTAGTGGCAAATATCCGTGGAGCTGGCACAATTTCGACCAAAACATCAATTAATGGCAAAATGACAGTAAAATAAGAAATGTGCATGCTACAAAGATTTGTGGTATCTGAATTCAGACTTGCGGCATGGGTGTTAGCTATGGAAGCAAAGCACCGTTGAACGCAGAAATACCAAATTCTATATATCACTTGTGTTACAACTTACAACACATGAAAAGACATCATCCAACTCAAAAAAAAAAAAAAAAATCATCACAAGCTGATTATGTAAAGAAAAAAGCAAAAACACTATTGGAATTCTTCAAACAGTAACTTTACAGCCTCATATGACACAAGCCAAATCTATTTATTTCGAAGTCCAATTATACATATATCTTCATTCTTGCACTTGCATCTAGATTTCATTCTAGATCAGAAGCGATTACGAGTAGTGCATCTGCAATGAATTGCAAATTTATTTTCATCATGTGACCCAAAAATCAAGAAATAGAGAGAGATTTTTAAATATTTAATTTTTCTGTGTTGTGTTGAGGTGTAAACATTTGTTTTCGGAGTCATCAAATCACATATAGTCACAATGACCTTCCAATTTCATAAGCATGATATTGCTTGGCACATGTCATGAGCAAGAATCAGATCTGATACATAAATAATTGGAATAGTAATGTGCTGCAATTTGGCTAGAAACGAAACTTGAAAGAAGGAAAAACATTTGTTTATTAACATTCTGAAAATGATTTCTTCACTTTTCTTAAGAGGTGTACCCGGGATAAAGCAATAAATAAATGGGGTTAGGGTGAAAAATTAAATTAGTAACTTTAGCTTTAGCGGATAAACCTATGTTATATAAGCTATTATTTCTCTGTTCCATATATAAGAAGCAATTCTTAATTGGTATAACTAAGACGCAAGGAAAGAAATTAAGAAACAGAAATATAGAAGCTATTACATACAGACCTGCTAGTTTCTGAATAACTTGCGACACTTGGCCTTATTCGCTGCCACCATTATATGCATGTAGTCTATTAGCTTATTCAGGAACATGAGATAAGTGCTTCTCCAATGCCTTCAAAGCAATATTGATCCTAAGAAACCCCAAAGGCCTGGGAAAAATCTTAGCCCCATGCTCATATATAATGCTTCATAAAAGGCCGAACTCTCTTCTTTGTCATATATTGTTAGTTCTTGAGGCTTTACTAGTGTTATGTCTTCGGGACAACTTATACTAAGTTGGTCACCACAAAGATTAACCTTTCTTTCAAAACTAGAGGCCTCAAAGGTCTACAGTTGTTTTCCAAATGGGATTCTTCCAGAGAGAAAGTTGTATGACAAGTTTAACACTTAGACGATCAATTTGAGAAAGTGTTTGTAGAATTTTGCTAGATAAATTGTTTCTTGATAAGTCAAGAAAATCTAGTGAAGTTAAATTTCTAATCTCAGAAGAAATTTCTCCATTCAAATTATTTCTTGATAAATTTTAAAAAAACTAATCCAATCAAATATCCAAGCTCTTTTGAGATTTCAGCAGTTAAATGATTGCTTGAGAAATCAATGCTATTAAGACGCAACTCCACGTCTTTGAACCCATATTCCACACCTTTCCACATCAATATGATGTTAAGCCCGTAATAGTTAAAATGGAAATAATAGAAGCCATAAGTATTAATATTTTCATTGAAATCCATATTGTCCCAATATATAGAATTTAGAGTGTCAGTTGAGTTGATGCTCTTTCTAGACATTGTAATGAAATTCTTTAAGTATATTGGAATTTCATTTGATAAGTTATTTCTCCAGAGATCCAACAGTTGAATTTTCCTTAAATAACATAGATGCATAGGGAGATTTCCAGAAAAACGATTCCCAACCATGCTCAAGACTATCAGTTGCCGCAAACTTTGACTTATCCATGAGGGCATTGGGCCGGACAACAAATTTTCACCAACATCCAACAGATATAAATTGGAGCAATTCTTCAAAGTGGAAGGTAGTTCTCCAACCAATCCATTGTTTCGTAAAACCAAAGCTTTCAATCTAGCAAGAGTGCCTACGGATGGTGGAATCTTCCCTGACAAGTTGTTATTGCTTAGATCAAGAAACAATAATGAGTTTACAGATCCCCAACAATCTGGTACCTGTCCATTTATTTGATTGCTTGCTAAAATTAAAGCTGTTAAGCTTCCCGTAATGTTGTCACACAAGAGTGAAAACAAGTTTGAAAAATTATTTTCAGAGAGATCCAACATTGAAGCATATCTTAGGAATGACGGAACTGCACCCTCAAATTGATTGGAATTCAAAAATATAGATGTTCCGTTGAGAAGCTTTGTCTGTAAATTTGGAATTCTTCCTATGAACTTGTTGTGAGACATATTCAACACATTGTCCACATATTGCAAGTTGTTCCAAAACCACTCTAGTACAAAGTCATTAATTCCAGCATCAGAAATATCCAGATACACCAAGTGACTTTGAGTTCGGAGCCAACTTGGAAACCTAGGCCCCAACTTGCAAGATGCTAGTCTCAAGCTTAATAATTGGAAAGGAGGAACCCAGCCAGGGACAAATTTTAGAGAAAATGAGTTGTATGAGAAATCCAAGTCCTCTAATTTGGAGAAGTTACTGAGATGTGATTCAGTGATGTCACCCTTCAAATAATTCCGCGTCAAGGACAAAGTCTTCAACTCAGATAGCAGCCCAATGCTTTTAGGTAGCATACCAGTAATCCAATTAGAAGACGAATTCAAAGTGTGAAATATGTGCCTGTTGCACCATGAAGAATTTTGAATAAAGCTTGAAATGTCCCCACTCAAGTTGTTATTGGATAGGCCTAATAACTGCAATGTGCAAATATTCCCCAAGGAAGCTGGAATTTGGCCTTGCAACTTGTCATTGGGGAGGTGCAAATCTTCAAGAGAATTCATCACTTAATCACCTGGAATCGACCCTTGCAACAAGTTGTCATTAAGGTAAAGGGTGCGGAGATTGTTGGCGTAGTTAAAGAGCCAGCGGAATATAGCCGATGATGTCAACAAGTTAGAGGAGAGATCAAGGTCGACAAGAGAAGATGAAGAATTTATAGTTGAAGCAGATGCCACAATAAAACTCCGATCCAATAGACTGCAATTTCGCAGATAAAGCTCTTCAATTTTGGAGCTGAAGTTGAACTTACCTTGAAATATTGATGTTGTCAAATTGTTAAAAGAAAGGTCGAGGATCAAAAAGAGAAGGAAAGTTTGGATACAGAGGAGACAACACAGTAATACTGTTATGTGAAAGATATAGCCCCCGAAGATTATTGCTGTGGTTGGACGATGACTGGGGTGCCGATGATGTCAACATATTATAAGATAGATCAAGGATCGTGAGAGAATTGGAAAAGTTGGAATGTGAACCAAACAATGATCGAATGCCATTATTTGAAAGACTACAATTAGATAGCCTCAAATGTCTTAGGTTTGGAATAATCTTGTTGATCATTCGAAGCCAATAGTGAGAGTGGCCAAGACGCAATGAAGTCAAGCCAAGATTTGTTAAAGATGAGAGATTAGATAGCCACTCTGCATCTTTAGCTTTGAGATCAAACTCACCACTGAGCCAGAGAGTATGCAACATTGGAAGACTCCCAATCTGAGAAGGGATAGCTCCAGAAAGATAATTACTACCTCCAAGATTAAGACACCGTAGCTGCCCCAAATTTATAAGTTGATTCGGGATTCCTCCTTCAAGAAAATTGTCACCTAGATTCAAATATCGTAGCTGTATAAGCTTCCCTAACTGATGAGGGATGGCTCCAACAAGATTATTATAATTAATATCAAGATACTGCAACCGTGATATATTTCCAAGTTGATAAGGAATGCTCCCACCAACTCCAGTATATGTGAGGTTGAGATATCTTAATTTGACAAACGAGCCGATAAGTTCTGGGATATGAGACCAACGAAAATCATTGCAACTGAGGTCCAAATATTCCAGATTTTGCAAGTCAATCAATGGAGAGATATTGATTCGACCAAGCAAATGATGATCAAACGACCCACGAAGATCAAGCTTGAGTACATGACCTGTTTCATTGCAGCATTGAATTCCTTCCCATTTGCAACAATCTCCATTGCTCCGATTCGCCCTCCATGTAGACAGCCTGCCCCCGACAACAAGCAGGCCTTGTTAGAAGCTGAGGAGTGCTCGTCTCTCCCTTTCTATGCAGTTTACTTCTCCATGCTTGCTTGGCCAGCCGTTTCCAAGGATAGATCCTGCATCATACAATACAAGCAGCAGTAGTGCATAAAAAAATTTGGAAAAATGCCTGCTTATCATAACTTTTTGGGTTTGAACCAGTATCTGCTGTTCAATGACTTTTAAATAAGAGCAAAACAAGAGAGAGATTTATGACAAGTGTTTCTCTTTACTTGCTTTGCATGAAAACCCACAAGACATATATATAGTTGAGTGATGCTTGGTCCACACGGACAAGGTGAGAGAATACTCCATGTCAGAAAGTGGTCTCAAAATTACAGAATATATATTAAATTAAGAGTGCTATTATTTGCACAAAAAAGCATGTATATATTTTTAATATATAATATAAATTTATGCCGGCTCACAAATTTTGAACGAAATGACACTAAAAACAAAAGGAGATATTAAAGGCAGAAGTCCGAGATTATTTTACTAACTATTGCTCTGGCTTGCATAACTTTTTCGATTATTTTATAAAGACATGTCACTTTTAAGAAAATATTTTATAATGATTTCTCAAGAATTCATTATTTCTCATTTAAAAAAGATTTAAATTTTTTTAATAATTTCTCAATTAAAGATAGGATTGAACACTCTTTATGTTAAATATATAAAAAATTATATTTACTTTTTTTTTTTTGATAGACAACGGGGCTTAACAGCATTGTGCCTTTGACAGCTGTGGCAGCCAGTGCCAGTGCCCACAGTCCCCGTGAGCGAGCGCGCCACCACCCGCGTTCAGCATTGTGCCTTTGACAGCTGTGGCAGCCTCCTGTTGCTGTCCCTTTCGTCTTGGCTTCCTCCCCACTTTTCCTCTTGGTGCTGCAACAAATTTAGATCTATGAATTGGGTGTTCGATTTTTTTTTTCTGTTTTGGTATTTTTGTTTGTTTGAGGGCAATGGTAGTGACGATTATTGAAGGTAGTGCGTGGAAGGCAGTGGGCAATGGTGGCTGTCACTTAGTTGAAAGAGGAGAGTAGGTGATGATTGAGGCTTGAAGGCGCCATTTGTGATTTGTGAAGATTAAAGAGTGGAGTCTGAAGAAGTGAGGCTGTGAGGAGAGAAGCAAACCCTAGTGGCTTTGGGCCTTTGGCTAGTCAGTGTAGGCTTTTTTTTGTTTTTTGGTTCTTGACTTTAGGCCACTAAAATGTGACCCTCCCCCTTAGTGGACTGAACTAGTGCAAAGGTATAAATGGACTAATGGACTAGAGCATTCCCTATGCAAGTTAGCGGGCAGGTTCGCAAATTTGCATGAAATTTCAAGCGCATTTAAGCCATGGTAAGCGGAGGGGGTCAAAAAAATCCAGGGATTGGTGGGTTAAAAACTTTTAATCTATTTTCATGTGATTTGTGAGTTAAACGGGTATACTCAGCTCTACAAAAAGTCTACTCACTACTGGAATGATTTCATGATGGAATTAGTGTTCAGCTAAATTTTGGGGGAAGAAATGGTGATGGAATCAGTGCAAAAGCTTTTTTTAGGTTACAATCAGTGTATAAGTTGAATTCTGGTCCTCGAAAGTCAAAATGGTTATCCAATTATCTAGCTCCGTTGTGCCATGATGTCACGCAAATTTAGTCTTTTATTTTAATATTTGGTGGCATTGACTTAATATATGGTAGTATTTATGGTTTTGTTGACTTGCAACAATGAGTTTGAAAGTAACTTGCTATTCTAACACATAAAAATAGATATCCAATTGAAATATTCATTTTATCATCATTAAATGTGATAAATAAGTAAAAAAATTAGGGTCATTATCACATTCAATAGTAATAAAGTATGTGTTTCAATTGGACACCCATTTTTAGACTTGGGTGGATAACCACTTTTATAAATAGCATTCTTTTCTTATACATTTTAATATAATATATAGTTCTAATTTACTACTAGAAATTAGCGAGATACGACGGACACTACCAATAGTTTCGAACCCATCGAAAATTACCATAGGAGTTCCGACGAGTTGTCACCTTTTTGGAAATAAATGAGTTCATTATTAATGTGCATGACATACTCATTGATAAAACCATTGATAATTGTTGGCGCCATCACGTGCCACATAGTGTGCATATTGTCCGACGTGTGTACTAAAAGTTATTTTATTTTATCTCAAAATTTTATTTTTTATTAAAATATACCGATTGGTGTGTATTAATATTTTTTAAAATTACTTATATTAAATATTACCGACCAGTTAACCAATGGGTTTATTTGATATTATCTTTGAATTTCATTTTTATTAAAATATACCGACGGATGTTACATAATTTTTTAAAATTATTTTTATCAAATACTACCAACGGCTATATTTAATATTATCTTTGATTTTATTTTTATTAAAATATACTGATAGTTGTACTGACGAGTCTTTCATAATATTTTTTAAATTATTGTTATTAAATATTATTGATGGGCTAACCTGCAGGTATATTTAATATTATCTTTGATTTATTTTTTATTAAAATATACTGATGGTTATACCGACGAGTCTTTCATAATATTTTTAAATTATTTTTATTAAATATTATCTACGGGTTAACCAATGGGTAATTTATTTTTTTATTTTCTATTTATTATTTATTATCGACGGGTTAACAGACAAGTTTTTGAAAATTCACACGTTACCGCACAACCTTTAGTATTTCACATGACCCATCAATAAGACCGTCAGTAATTGTGGAAGATTGAAATGCATCGTTTCATTAATTGGTTACCCATCAATAATCTGTATATTTCCCCAACTGTCAACCTTCTTCTTCCCCATTCTGTGAAACACACACTCTCTCTCTTTCTGCCGTCACCGCCTCCACCTATTTTTCCACTGTGCGCCACTACCGAAGCTCCGTTCGAGAAACAGAGACCACCATTATGATCTAGGGGCTTTGGTGAGCATTTTCATCAGCTTAGTTTTTTGATTTGGTTTAGTTTTCCCGTTTGTTTATAGGTGCCCATAGTGTTGCGTTTTATTGCATTTGAGAGTAATTATTATTGTTGCTTTGTTAATATGGGAGTTTTGTTTAAGGTTGACAGCGATTATTGATTTTGAGATTGGTTTGCGATTCTTCTTCCTTATGTTATTTTATATTTTCTATATATATAAGTGTGTTAATTTAAACTTTTCATATTGAATTTTCAGGATTGGATTTGGTTGGACATAGAGAGCTTTCTGACATTTTGTGATTTTTTACTACTATAAAGATTAGTAACTAAATCCTTGTTATTTATACAATTTAGTGGTTTAATATGTATGTAGGATATATAGAGACTTATATTTTCTAGGATAGAGTTGTAGGAAATAGAGATTGTATGATTGGGGGGAAGGGCATAGAGGTCCTTTCTTAACTTATTTACATTGTTTGCTATAAGATTCTTTATGTTTACGAAGATTATAGGATGCATGTTGTGGAGTTATAAGGGGATGCACAATAAAATGGTTTTAGGATTATGTGAATTATATGTAATTACTAAAATATAACTATTTCATTATATCTATTCTAGTATTAATCTTTATAATAATATCTATAATTCTTGAATTGACTAAAATATCTAATGACGGAAACTCTTAATTTAAGGGGAGATGCTGTCAAAATTTTCTTAAAATTTTTTTGTAGGAATAATAAATTAAATAAAAGTAACTATACTAAAAAAAATTTAAAAGCCAATTGAATTTGTTTAAAAATAATAATTTAAATAAAACTTAAAGAGCAATTGAATGTGTTTTAATGACCAAGTAAATTAAATATTTCATGACGGAAGCTCCTAATTTAAGGGGAAATGCTGTCGAAATTTTTCTAAAATTTTATGGGGAAAAAAGATTAAATAGAAGCAATTATTTTATTAAAAAAAACTTAAAATTCAATTGAATTTGTTTGAAAGTAATAATATAAATAAAACTTAAAGACCAATTGCATGTGTTTTAAGACCAATTAAAAGAAATATCTAATGACAGAAGCTCCTAATTTAAGGAGAAATACTATCAATATTTTGTCAAAATGTTTGCTAAGGGAGTAAGATTAAAAGTATTTGTACTAATAATTTAAATAGTAATTGAATTTGAATATGAAAGTAATAATTTGACACCTGCACAAAATTGTAGGGTCTAGGGTTAATCACGAGCACAATTTTATCTTCAAATCGATAATGGATGTACAATAGATTGCATCGTAATAGAGAGGGAATTAAACTGAAATCATATAGTGACGTTGAAGAATTTATGAGTGTGGCATGTAAAACACAACAGTTCATTAATGAAGTAAAAGTTAGGTGTCCATGTAATAGGTGGGGTAAGGATCCTCTAAAGTGAGAATCTTACTTTAGAAAGTAAAGTAAGGAGGTTTTACTTTTGGATTAATAAAGTTAAAAGTTGACCCCTCTTCACTATATTAATCCAAGGGTGAAATTGTTCACTTTACCCTCTAAAGTGAGTTTCTCACTTCAGAGGATCCAAATGCAAATGTAGAAAATATTTAGATAATGATACAATAAGGGTTCATTTGTACAAGTGGGGATTCATGCGTAACTACTAGGTTTGAACTGAGCATGGGGAGGTAGTTAATGCATGAAATTAAGTGGGTATGTTTCAAACTAGAAGTAGTTCTGGTAGGATTCATGTAACTCAGCACGATGTGGGTAATGCGTTGTGGGATGATAACCTGGTTAGACATCAAGAGATGGTGTTTGATGCTATTGGTCCTGAATTTGCTGCTCGTTATTTGCACCCTTCAGTCAATGGGCCCAACCAAGATGCCGCTCGATTTTATAGTCTCCTAGAAGCTGCCAATTAACCTTTATGCTAGGATTGTGTTTACTCTGAATTGTCATCAGCAGTTCAAATATTGAGCATTAAGTCTGAAGGAACTTAAAGCCAAAGTTCCTTTAATCAGCAGGCTACACTGATAATATAAGTGAGCTATGTCCGAACCCTGATATAATTCCAAAAGATTTTTATTAACCTAAAAAATTAGTTTCTAAACTTGGGTTGAAAAAAATAAATATTGACTTCTGCTTGAAAGGTTGCATGCTTTATTATAAAGATGATAGTTCATTGACTGAATGTAAGTTCAGCTAAGAGCCTAGGTTTAAACCCAAGAGACATGGAAGTGGGAGGTATAAGGATGTTCCTCAGAAAAGAATGCACTATCTGCCCTTAATCCCTAGACTTATGATATGAACTGTCGCGTCCACTATCAAAATAGTCTAAATCCCCTTATTTGTAGTATAAGCAGACTCAGGTCATTCTTCCTTGGGACACATCAGTTATGTTATCGATCTGTAAATACTAATAACACTAAAAGCCGGGGTTTGTGAATTTTAGAACAAAATAGAGTGAAATGAAAGGATTACAGAAACAGAAATAGAAATAGAAATAGAAACAGAAACTCACTTGATCAAAGAATCAATCCCAGACATCATGATCATTTGGCAGAATTCATCACAGTTCATAAGAGTTAAATTTGTATGCTACTGTGTTAATCCGAATCAACTATATAATCATATAGTTTTCACCCAACAATCCTTAAATCACAATCGCAATTCAAATGAATGTCAAATTAAATGCCGATTCAATTAATCTGAACAACCGATCGGTAATTCAACCTTTACTTCAATTTCAATAACGAATTCAGTTCTATATCTAATCAGATATAATTCAAACATGATCATGTTCAATAACCAAATCCATAATCGAAATTCATAAAAGGAAAGCATACATACAAAGATAAGATTTACACAACAGGAACTCGGAATTCAAACCGAATATCTATGATGTCAGGGATTGAAAGGAGTTTAGCCTTCCATGGACATCTCCATTGGCAAGCTCTCTGTATGAATACTTTGAGTTTGAAAGGAAAAACGAAAATACAAGTTTAGGGTTCTTTTTTGTTTATTGATATCAGAATTACAAAGGAAACTGAAATTTATAGGCAATCCAATGGCCCTACCCGAATTTCCTCTTATCACTAACCTTATCTTATCCAGATTTTCGAAATCTAATCTAGATAAGATAATCCTCTCTGGATAAGCTTTCCAGAGACATATTATATGCCTCAATTGGACCAGAAATGAGTGAGATATGCCCAATTATGTGAGGAAAGGTCTTGGACCCGCCTAAGCATTTGCTCCGGAACTTGGAAGCCCAATTAAGCCTTGAAACGGACCGAATTTGATGAAGCCTGTGAAACCCAAAATTATGCATCTCGGTCTCAGCTTTCAGGAGCCACCAAGATCACCCAAATCAGATATTTCTAGAGCCCAAAATGATCTGTCCAATACAGAAAGGTCATAGTGAGTGTAAAATCCGGAATTTGCTAAATTTCAACAATTAAATCCAATGAGACCCAATAATGCAAAACTCAATTAAATTGTCACAATTAAACACATATAGAAGCAAATTAGGCCAAATATGAAACAATAATATATGCCTAAAAATTCCTTTATCAAATTCCCCCACACTTAGTCTTTTGCACTCCTGGGCAAAATCTAAAGTTGAATCATAGGGACTTAGAAATTCACCATTAGAAATAAGAGACAAACACTTTATTCACAAGAATTCAAAACATATGTATGAACATATTCTCAACATCTCAAGAAGACACATCCAATCAAAAGATGAACCAAGAGTAATAGAATCTCATTAGGTAAACTCTCAAGTGTTTAGGCTTGTATTTACACTCAAAGCACATCATGAATGTTAACACTACCATAAGCTTGACAAGCCTCTATCATCAACATTTGAAACACATGCACATAAAGATCAAAAGGACTTTCCAGGTTGTAGCAGGGTTAAGGTATGGAAGGATATAAGAAAGGATACTAGCTATCAACCTAAGAGACTAAAAGAGCAATGAGGAATGATTTCAAATAAACATGCACAACTATATTCCATTTCCATTTTGCCTCTCATATATATATACTTTTTCTTTTTCTTTTTCTCTTTTTTTTTTTTTTTTCAAACTTGCCAAATATGCACTTCTATTGTATTTACAACACAATTTTTTTTTTTTTCAATATTTTTTTTCATAACGAATACATAGATGAAGCAAATAAAACAAGAAAATCTCAAATTGTTGGATAACTCCTACATTTATTTAAGAACCCATTCCAAAGCTCTTTTACTCTCTAAGGTTAAGGTGAATCATTGTTTTTTCACTTTATGAGCTTGTAGTAAGTTACAAAACAAAGGATGCTTTAAATAGGCTCAAATAGGCAAACAATGGAATTAATGGAAGGTAGGCTAATTTGGATAGTAGCATAGAAACAAAAAATGGCCTAAATCATTTCAATACATGCATGTGAACCAAAGCTTCAACAAGAGTTAAGTCAAGTTCTAGAGTGACTAACAAACATGAGTGAAAACACACAAGCAAAGAAAAAAATAGTCATTCATATGTACAAGGCTCAAAAACTCTCAAGGGATAAATCTATCACAATTGGTCCATCAATTAATCATCAATGCTTACTAAAAATGCCAAAAATTTATCCATGCCATGAAAACTTGAGCACAAAATCAAATTTTTTTTTTTTTTTTTTCAATTTAAGAAGGAAGACAAAATCCTAATTCTAAAACACTCCCCCACACTTAAATTACACATTGTCCTCGATGTGATTACAAAACAAAAGATAAAGAAACTTGTGTAATTAAAGAGCGAAGGAGGAAAAACTCCCTTATTATGGTGGATAAGTGGGCTTATCCAAGGAGAGCTTCTCAAGTTCCTCCCCTACCAATGCCGGGTTTTCATGAAAATGCTTCAGACGGTGACCATTAACTTTGAAACTCTTGTCACTAGATTGACTTTTGATTTCTCTTTGTACCATAAGGAAAAATGTTAGTAACAACAAACGGGCCATCCCATCTTGAACGAAGCTTACCGGGCATGAGCTTAAGACGAGAATTGAACAAAAGGACTTTTTGTCCAACAGAGAATTCTTTTCTACAAATCATCTTGTCATGAAATTTTTTAGTTTTCTCCTTATAAAATTTTGAATTCTCATAAGCTTCCAAACGAAGCTCCTCAAGTTCTGCAAGCTGAAACTTCCTTTCAACACCGCTTTATCAAAATCCATATTACAACACTTCACCGCCCAATATGCACGATGCTCAATCTCCTTTGGAAGGTGGCATGCTTTACCAAAAACAACTCGAAAAGGGAGACATCCCTATAGGTGTCTTGTAAGCGATCTGTGAGCCCAAAGAGCATCCTCAAGCCTCTGGCTCCAATCTTTCCTATTTGGTTGCACTACCTTTTGCAAAATTTTCTTGATCTCCCTATTAAAAACCTCAGCCTGCCCATTTGTTTGTGGATGATAGGCAGTGGAAACTCGTGGACAACTCCATACTTTGAAGCAAAGCTTCTATGGTCCTATTGCAAAAATGACTCCCTTGGTCGCTAATGATAGCCTTGAGGCACACCAAACCTACAAAGTATGTTAGACTTTACAAAATCTGCAACAACACGGGAGTCATTAGTCTTGGTGGCTTTGGCCTCCACCCATTTGGATACATAATCAACGACAAGCAAGACATATGTAAATCCAAAAGAGGCAGGAAAGGGTCCCATAAAATCAATACCCCAAACATCAAAAACTTCACAAAAGAGAATAGGTTGCTGTGGCATCTCATGTCTACGAGTGATGGCAGATCCAGTTTTCTGGTATTGCTCACAAGGGGTAAAACCCGATGTGCATCCTTGAAAATGGTAGGCCAATAGAAGCCGAGTCGATATTTTCCTAGCTGTCATTGTGGTCCAAAGTGCCCTCCAACAGGGGAAGCATGTGCGAAATGAAGAGCAGATGGGATCTCATGATGTGGTATGCATCTACGAATTACCTGGTCACTGCAAAATTTCCACAAATATGGATCATGCGACACATAGTATTTGGAATCACTTTTTAATTTAGCAATCTGTGACCTAGATGCATGTTGGGGCAAAGCAGATGCAACCAAGAAATTAACTAAATCAGCAAACCAGGGGTAAGTGGTGGTATCATGTAGCTGCATAAGTCGCTCATCGTGAAAATCATCTCACGATAGGCAAAGGTCGAATCTGCTCGATCTGCTCGATCTGCTCAAGTGATCAGCTACCAAGTTACGCGGCACCGCTCCTATCTTTGATCTCTATATCAAACTCCTGGAGTAGCAACATCCAACGAATCGACCTTGGCTTTGCATCCGCTTTTTCAATAAGAACTTCAATCTCGCATGATCTGAAAAGACAACCACTCTAGAACCAAGTAAATAAGAGCGAAACTTGTCTAATGCAAAAACAATAGCCAAAAGTTCCTTCTCTTGGTAGTATAATTAGCTTGAGTGTGTGTCTAATGTCCAGTGAAGCATAGGCTATAACATGAGAAATCTTGCCAATTCTTTGAGCTAAGACGGCTCAAGTGCAAAATTAGAGGCATCACACATCAACTCAAAAGGAGACTCCCAATTAGGTGGTTGGATGATGGGAGGCTGTAGTGAGTTGCTTCTTCACTCATCAAATGCTTGTTGACAAGGTGCATCAAAAACAAACTCTACTTCCTTCTCGCAACAACCTGGATAAAGGTAAAGCTATCTTCTTGAAATCTTGTATAAATCTCCTATAAAACCTGCATGGCCAAGAAAAGAACGCACTTCCATACGCAGACACGGGGGTAAGGTAAAGAGGCAATAACATCTATCTTGGCTCTATCAGTCTCAATGCCTCTCTTAGATACTAAGTGCCCTAGGACTATCCATTCATCACCATAAAATGACATTTCTCAAAATTCAGCACAAGATTAGTCTTAATGCACCTATCCAAGACTCTAGACAGACTATCTAAACATGCATCAAATGAGGACCCATAAACAGTGAAATCATCCATAAACACCTCCATGCAACTCTCTAAAAGATCTGAGAAAATACTTACCATACACCTCTGAAAAGTTCTGGAGCGTTGCATAGACCAAATGGCATTCTCCTGTAGGCAAAAGTGCCGAATGGACAAGTGAAAGTAGTTTTATGTTGGTCCTCTGGAGCAATATGGATCTGAAGGTAACCGGAGAATCCATCCAAGAAGCAATAATGAGAATTGCCTGCAAGTCTCTCTAACACTTGATCAATGAATGGAAGAGGAAAATGGTCTTTTCTAGTGGCTTGGTTCAACTTGCTGTAGTCCACACAGACCCTCCAACTATTCTCGGATTCTAGTTGGAATCAATTCATTGTTACGATTTTTCATATGATTATGCAGTCTTTTTAGGAACCACTTGTAAAGGACTAACCCACTCACTATCTCGATATAGGATAAATGATTCCTGCTAGCAACTTATCGACTTCTTTCTTCACTACCTCTAGAATGGTAGGATTCAGCGCCTTTGTGGGTGTCTTCTGATCTGGGCACCTTCCTCTAACAATATCCGGTGCATACAAGTGGAAGGACTAATCCCTGGAATATCAGCTAAAGACCAACCAATGGCTTTCTTGTGATCTCTCAACATTTGCAGTAACTTATCTTCTTGATCAGGTTGGAGATCATTTGCTATAATAACTGGCAACTTATCATTAGCCTCTAGGAAAGCATATTTCAGGTGTGAAGGCAAAGTCTTCAACTCTAAAGTTGGTGGTTGCATAATGGATGGTAGTGGTGGTTCCTTCAATTCATCCTTACGCAACATTCAAATCTGCACAAATATTTTCTACAAAGAATTGAGATTCTGCAGAATCAATCTCAATATTTTGAACTCTTCACAATCAACAAATTCATCAAAATCGGCAAAATCATCATATTCGTGAGCTTAAATCATCAATCGAGAAAATCAATGACATCAAGATAGAAAAGAGAATGCTCTTAGAAGGATGTTTCATTGCATCAAAAATATTGAATTGCACAACATCATCACCAAACTCCATAGAAAGAGTTCCTGCATCCACATCTATCTTAGTTTTTGCAGTTTTTAGAAAGGGTCTTCCCAAAATCGATTGTGGGTCCATGGTGGGCGTTTCATCTTCCATTTCGAATATAAAAATCACCGGGAAAATCAACTCATTTACTGAACAAGCACATCTTCAAGCACACTGCTTTGGATGTGTGGTGGTCGTGTTGGGCAGTAGGATTACTACACGAGTTGGTTTCAAATCTCCAAGCTTCAATGATCTATAAAGTGATGTAGGCATGACATTTATGGAGGCACCTAAATCTAGCATTGCATTTCCAAATTTAGAGTTGCCTATGGTGCAAGGGATGGTGAACGTACCTGGATCCTTACACTTCTTGGGTATACTGGATTGAATCAATACAGAAACATTTCTACCCATGCTCACCTTTTCATGACCTTTCAACTTCCTTTTATGAGTGCACAACTCCTTAAGAAACTTTGCATATTTGGGAATCTGCTTTATGGCATCCAAGAGAGGGATGTTGACCTCTACCTTCTTAAAAGTGTCAAACAGCTCTTTATCTACTTCAACTGCTTTTCTTGTTTGAGCTATTACATTTGGGAAAAGGTAATGTAGGTATGAAATTAGAATCATGACACTTGATTTTTACGAATTTCCACTTTTTCTGCTGCATCATTTTTTTCTGCTTCATCATTGGTAGAAGATTCAATTTTCTGTTTCACCACCTCTAACTCCTTACCACTTCTCAATGTAATGGCACTCACATTTCCTTTTGGATTGATGGTGATTGAGAAGGATTTGCCCGAACCTTCGATCGCATTTTGTTGGTGAAGTTGCCAGCTGTCCAATCTGTGCCTGCAGGTCTTGAATTGTAGAATTCACATTTTGCTGGAACTGTAGGTTACTGGTCGCCATCTGTTTCACCAAATCCTCTAATGTAGGTTCCGAATTGGTACTCTGGATGGGTTGCATCACATTCTTTGCATATTCTGCTCTTTGTCTAAATGGAGGTGGCTGGTACTTATTGCTTTGACCTGGTCCTGTTGTTTGAAATTTTTGTTGCTGTGGTACATTTTGCTGCACAGGACCATATCTCAGGTTAGGATGATCTCTCCATCCTGGATTGTACCTTTCAGAAAATGGATCATATTTTAGCTGTTGTTGAGGTCTGTATGGTTGTTGTTGCCGCCGCCATCCGATGAACACTCCGACCCATTGCGGTGAGTCTTGTACTCCTTGATCGACTTCTTGTAATGTAGGACAAGCATCGGTATAATGACCGTGGTGGAACATATGCCGCATACTTGTGAAGGATCTTGATTTCTTTGTATTGTTTCTTTGGTGTTGTCCAACAACTAAGCGTCTTACAAGAGATGTAAGCTTCGGTTATCTTGTTTTCCAACCTCGATTATCGTAATTTGCGATCCACCTCATTGACTCCCTTAGTGGTGCAAAGATCTCGAGCCAAGCTGCTGTGAGTTGGTCGCCATGTTAGCAATTAAAGTTAAAGCCTGCAGTGTCTTGTCCATCAATGCTCCACTACTTGTTGCATCAATTATATTTCTATCATTTTGAATCGACCCTTCATAGAAATATTGGATGAGAAGTCATTCATTAATCTGGGTGGTGAGGACATGTTGCACACAACTTTTGAATCTCTCCCGGTACTCATATAATGTCTCCCGCAGAAGAAGCCTTTGATGCCACAAATGTCTTTTCGGATAGATCTTGCTCGGATGCGAGGAAGAACTTCTCTAAGAACAATCTCTTCATTTCTTGCCATGTAGTAATGTGAACCTGGATGAAGGTAATACAACCAATCCTTTGCTTCAGGATCTAGAGAGAAAGGAAATGCTTTCAACTTGATATGCTCTTCAGGCACTCCTTGAGGTCGCATGGTGGAGCATACAACATGAAATTCCTTAAGATGCTTATTAGGATCCTCTCCTGCAAGACCATGAAACTTGGGCAGCAAATGGATTAGACCAGACTTAAGTTCAAATGGCACCTCTAACTCAGGATATTGAATACACAAAGGTTGATATGCAACATCAGGTGCAGCCAATTCTTTCAAAGTTCTATTAGCCATGTTATCAATACTAATTTCAGACACAAGAACACTAATATCAGATCTGCGAGAATCCTTGCGGGAATCACTTGCAGAATCACTTAAATCAACTCCTTGATTACTACCAAAGAAGACTATGAAAACCAAATTCCTATTCACTCTATTTAATCTATGAAAAGTTCTATCTATTTCAGGATCATGTTCATACAATTCACCAGGATCAGACCTTGTCATGCACACACAAACACAGAAAGCACAGCTAGAATTCAGGAACACATCTCAGAATAGGCTATATATTGCGGAATGGAATAGAAATTGAAAAGTCCTATCAATTAAATTTAAAAAAAATAAATAACACCACAAAAGTACTCTAAAATACTAGGGAAGTAATCTGACCAATTTTTTTCATTTTTAAAAATAGTGAAAATAATAAAAAAAATAAAAAAGTGGTCTAAACGAAGGAATTTTGAAAAAATAAGCATAGCAAGACAATTACTCTGATAATTTCTTGGGTGTATTACTTTTTTTTTTCTGATTTTTTTGGATTTTTTTCGAGGTAAAATGAGTAAGTCGAAAAATACCTGTATTTTCTGCAGTAACTAAAAAAAACAACGACTGCAATAAAGACCTTTGTTAGTGTAATACAAAAGCAGAAATATGTACAGAATTATTTAAAACATACCTATATAACAAGATCATATAACATAATATGCATTCCCCGGCAACGGCGCCAAATTTTGATATGAACTGTCGCGTCCACTATCAAAATAGTCTAAATCCCCTTATTTGTAGTATAAGCAGACTCGTGTCATTCTTCCTTGGGACACATCGCTTATGTTATCGATCTGTAAATACTAATAACACTAAAAGGCGGGGGTTTGTGAATTTTAGAACAAAATAGAGTGAAATGAAAGGATTACGAAAGTAAATAGAAATAGAAATAGAAATAGAAATGAAACTCACTTGATCAAAGAATCAATCCCGCACATCATGATCATTTGGCAGAATTCATCACAGTTCATAAGAGTTAAATTTGTATGCTACTGTGTTAATCCGAATCAACTATATAATCATATAGTTTTCACCCAACAATCCTTAAATCACAATCGCAATTCAAATGAATGTCAAATTACGTGCAGTTCGAATTAATCTGAACAACCGATCGGTAATTCAACCTTTACTTCAATTTCAATAACGAATTCAGTTCTATATCTAATCAGATATAATTCAAACATGATCATGTTCAATAACCAAATCCATAATCGAAATTCATAAAAGGAAAGCATACATACAAAGATAAGATTTACACAACAGGAACTCCGAATTCAAACCGAATATCTATGATGTCAGGGATTGAAAGGAGTTTAGCCTTCCATGGACATCTCCATTGGCAAGCTCTCTGTATGAATACTTTGAGTTTGAAAGGAAAAACGAAAATACAAGTTTCTGGTTCTTTTTTGTTTATTGATATCAGAATTACAAAGGAAACTGAAATTTATAGGCAATCCAATGGCCCTACCCGAATTTCCTCTTATCACTAACCTTATCTTATCCAGATTTTCGAAATCTAATCTAGATAAGATAATCCTCTCTGGATAAGCTTTCCAGAGACATATTATATGCCTCAATTGGACCAGAAATGAGTGAGATATGCCCAATTATGTGAGGAAAGGTCTTGGACCCGCCTAAGCATTTGCTCCGGAACTTGGAAGCCCAATTAAGCCTTGAAACGGACCGAATTTGATGAAGCCTGTGAAACCCAAAATTATGCATCTCGGTCTCAGCTTTCAGGAGCCACCAAGATCACCCAAATCAGATATTTCTAGAGCCCAAAATGATCTGTCCAATACAGAAAGGTCATAGTGAGTGTAAAATCCGGAATTTGCTAAATTTCAACAATTAAATCCAATGAGGCCCAATAATGCAAAACTCAATTAAATTGTCACAATTAAACACATATAGAAGCAAATTAGGCCAAATATGAAACAATAATATATGCCTAAAAATTCCTTTATCAACTTACGAAACTCTGTGTGTTAATAAGCTCGGCTTTTCATATGAGGTGGCACAGTGAAAATCAAAGGGATGATGGTGTGATGACGCATCCATTACATGATGAGGTGTGGAAAAAGTTCAATCAACAATACCTTGATTTTTCTTTTGACCTGCAAAATGTTAGATTGGGACTCTATTTAGATGGATTTACTTCGAGTAACCAATTTAGCAATCCCTATTCCTATTGGCCTGTAGTTGTTATGCCCTACAATCTCTCTCCTGGCATGTCTATGAAAGAACCTTACATGTTCTTAACATTTATAATCCTTGGCCCTAATAATCCAAAAGCTAAGATTAATGTGTATCTTCAACCCCTTAATTGATGAATTGAATAAGCTGTGATGTCGGGGTGTTCTTATTTACGACATTTCAAGAAAGCAGAATTTCATGATGAGAACTGCATTAATGTGGACCATTAATGATTTTCCAACTTATGTAATGATGTCTAGATGGATAATCCAAGGCAAACTATCACGCTCCATTTGCATAGATAACACTAAAGCATTCACCTTGAAACATGGAGGAAAGAACTCTTGATTTGATTATCATAGAAGGTTCTTAGATTTTAATAATCCATATAGGCAAAGTAGATACAACTTTAAAAGTAATTGTGTTGAACATGATGAGCCTCCACTTAGACTAAGTGGCCTCAAAATATGGGATCGAGTTAAGGATTTCCCAAAATAACAGAAGTCAGAAAGGTAGTGTGAGTGTCAGGCTATGGAGTATACCATAATTAGACCAAATAAAGTTTTTTCTGGGAGTTACCATATTGGAAGGATAATTTAGTGCGTTATTATCTACATGTCATGCATATTAAGAAAAATGTGTTTGACAGCATTAGGAATACTGTATTGAATATAGATCGAGCCAAAGACAATGATAAGTCAAGGCATGATCTGGTTGAGTATTGCACATGGCCTGATTTGCATTTCCAAGAATTAAGAGATGGTCGTTTCTATAAACTAAAGGCCAAATATGCTCTAAGTTCCACTCAGAAATAAGTTATTTTTCAGTGGCTGCAAGAGTTGAGAATGCCCAATGGTTATGCTTCTAACTTAAGTAGATGTGTTACTACTGCACAGGGTAAGTTTGTCGGCATAAAAAGCCACGATTGTCATGTTTTCATGGAATGTATGCTTCCATTGCATTCAGAGAGCTACTGATATTGTCTGGAAGCCCCTGACCGAGCTGAGTCAGTTTTTCAGGGATTTATGCTCTTCTACTCTTAGGTTGATGATATGCTTGCCACAGAAACAATATTCACGTAATTCTTAGCAAATTAAAGAGAATTTTTCCTCCCGAGTTCTTTGACTCAATGGAACACTTATCTATACATGTGGCATAGAAAGCACGAGTGTGTAGACCGATTCAATACAGGTGGATGTATCCATTTGAAAGGGGAATAAGAGGGTTTAAAAGAACTATGAAGAATAAGTCTCAAGTGGAATGATCAATATGTCAAGTTTATCTAGCGAAAGAGGCTTCAAATTTCTTTTATTTTACTTTCAGCCACATGTTCAATCTAGGAGAACTTGGGTTGGTCATAACGACGATAGAGGGGAGTGTTCTGTTCCACCAACTTTTTCTATATTCAGTCAACTTGGTCGAGCTATTGGAAAGAGCTTGCCTTGATCACTGACTTTTGAGGAGTGGGATTCTGCGCACTTACATATTTTGATAAATCGTGATAAGGTGCAACCATTCAGATTGTAAGTCAATAATCCCCTTTTTTAGATGAAAGTATGATGTTATGCATATTTAAAATAAACTAAATATATTTTCAATAATAGATACTTTGAATAACTACACGGTCAAGATTCTCTTTAACAATTTCTGGACTAGTTTAGATTACATGTAAGTACATTTGTTTAAGGTTATGTAACCTACTATATTCTTATCTATTAATTTTGTTTGGTATAAGTCAATTTGACATTTCAAACTTCATCTACGTAGGTTCATAACAAAAATAATGGTGTAAGATGTCCCCATTTGTTTAATTTAGCTTGAGGGCCAAAAAATAAAGTTGTAAGTTGGCCTATATATGTTAATAGGTACAAGTTTCACACAGCTAATTAGGGTGCAGGGAAAAAATCAACAATACTGATGTTTGTGTTAAAGGCGATACTAGGGACAGAGAATGTGATTGGGATGGTTTTTGTTAAGAAAATCCTTGAGTTTGAGTACACAGGTGAGCCCATAAAAAAACATGTGTCCTATTCAAATGTGAGTAGTATGATCTTACCCGACTTAATAGGACATGACAACACAATAATTACAAAATCATTGAAATCAATCACACCAGGAGATGTAAAAGTTATGATCCATTTATGATGGCCTAAAATGCTAGACAAGTATATTTTATGTCTTATCTTGGGAAAAGTACTTGACAGTGGAAGGTTGAGAGTAAGACAAAACCAAGAAGTAGGATTGAAATAGAGGAAGATACTGTTGAATATACTTATCAAATGGATGATCCACCCCCTTCAATGGTAGTAATCGATACAAACAATTCTGAAAACCCTCTTCCGTTGACTATTGGGGAAATTGACATAATTGAATGCATAAGTAACAACCAATAAAAAATCACGAAGATGAAATAAGTGATAGTAGTGCTGATAATTCAGATGTGATCAACAATAGTGTGATGATGAAAACAATCCTACACTTTCAGATTAACTAAGGTGTTCAAAATTATATGCAATATTATTATGAAATTATTTGGAATTTACTAATTTAATTAATGTTCTTTTGTGGACTTTTTAATTGTTTTAGTGTGGTTGATAAAGGCAGAGGCCAACTAAGAAGGTCGGTTTATCCATCACCACCTCTGCCATCTTCTCTCCTACCACCTTTATCACCGTCCCTCCCATCACCTTCCTTTCTATTACCTCCACCTCAGTCCCTACCACGAGCACCCCATCCTTCAGGATGATGTCCACTCCTGGGTATGTCGGCCCTTCATCTTCCCTCGTATTCACACTCACAGCCCACTCACATCAGCGAGCCCTCCCCTAACCCTACCACTGCCCTGACTCCTAGGCCGGTATCTGTTCAGACTCCTCCTTCCTTGACTGGGTCATAAGCACATGACGTGAATAGGAGGCCCTTCAGCCCAGATGGCAAGCCACTTGGACCTGATGGTAGACTACTCTGCTTGACTAGACCGAATGGTAGAGATAGGTAAGTTTAAATGTGTTTTTTTTATTACATTCAAATTTTACATTGCTTATGATATTTAAAATATTTTGATTGTTTTTTATTTATTTCATCTATGTAATATTTTAATTTTCATCCATTTGCAAAGGCTTACCATAGAATCACGAAAGTTATACAGAGTCGGTATAACCATCCATGGCCTACATGGACTGACATCCCAAAAGATGTCAAGGAGTCGTGATGGAAGGAGTAGAACGTAATTCTATAATTTATTCGCTTTTGTTAAAATATATGTTTATATTATTTAATTATATGCTTATATATAATCACTTATGTATTGTGAATTTGTATATGCAGAGAACCTTTTACATTCAGCTTAAGCATGAGCCTACAGTTAAGAGGGCTTGGAGGATAAGCTCCTCAAAGTAAATGTGGGATATGTTTCACGATGTCCGTAAAGGACACATGAATAGATCGTGGATGAATAATGCCGCCCTCAGTGAGCTACAGCGCCACTAGGCTAGCGACCCTATCTTCAAGGATAGATCGGATATGGGAAAGACAAACCGAGCTTCACAAAAAGGTGAGTTGCTGTACACGGGTGGGTCGAGCATCTAAGACGGGACCCAAAAGTGTTTAGTTATTCTTTAACCTTTCTACATTCTATAACAACATTTACTATATTTGAATTATGGCAAATATTATATTTTTATGATTTTATTGTGCTTATTTGTACAAAAGAGGGAGTTAAGCCGCCCTTCGACACAGAGCGAGCTATTTCCGGAGACCCACACCTGAAAGGGTGACCAGAGGGGAGAGTCTAGAGAGGTCTGGATAGAAACAGTTAATTAGTTTGTCAAAGTTACGTGTTTAGTTTTTGGTTTTTGGTCTAGGATTGAAGCAAGCAAAAAATAAGCAGGCGGGCAAAGTGCCAAGTTGCAAGGGCTAAATTTGGATTTCAATAATAGGCTTTTTTAAAATTCAAAAATGCCTCCTATTCTTGTAAAATTGCATAAGGTACCCTCCCTATCTTACTCCATGAGTCTGCCCTCCCCATATTAGAACCTTATTGAAATTGTTCCAAGGCATGTTGTTGCAAAGCATTATAGATGATGGGACATTTCTTACATCTCTTTCTGTGGTGAATAGAGATGAATTTTTGCTTTCTCATTTGCATATGTAATTTCTTGAGTGGTATTTGTTTGTTTTGCAGATGGATATTGTGCTACTTGTGTGAATGTTTAGCAAATAACTCATGCTGCAATCGCTGTGGCAAATTTTGTGACTGAAATGCATAAAAAATAATTGAGTAGTGCAATCAAATTACAACAACGAAGGATTCTTTTCTAGTGCGTACTTCTTTTTTGTATTTTTGTGTATATGTAACTTCCAGATTTTGTTATTTATTTTCAAATTAATGTCTTCTTGCTCGATGTCACAATGTACCTGGAAGGCGTCGTGACGATGATTGACAACCGATTTTAAAACAAATAAAAATGAGAGTCGCCACCAATTTTAGTTCTGGATAAAATTCGAAAACTTTTTGATTTGCAAAACTGGTCTTTTAAAAGAGATTTGAGGTTTAGGAGTCTGATTATGATTAGGGAAGGGTGAAAACTTAATCCCACTGCACTCCTAATACATCCGTATAAATACAATTACCCTAAAGCTCATTATGCAAATTTATTTATAACTTTAAAATATTTATTTTTCCCCAACAGTTATAATTATATACAAAAAAAAGAAAAGGGAATTAAATTAAAAGAGAACACAATTCAATGAAAAATTAATTTTGGCTTGATAGTTGTTATTACTGACATATCGTCTCACAGAATGAGGAACTCAAAGCCACACCATTCTGTAGAAAATAATTGTGGATTGATTGATTTTATTTTTGAAAGGAAATTTTGGATATTAAGCTATTACAGTTAAAATATTTCAAAATATAGAATTAACGAGCCATCATGGTTCAATTAGTCTGATTCAAAAGAGAGAATTAACAATCAATCATATAAATAATAAACAGGAACTTTTTTATATGGATATAAAAAATGAAAGAAATTTGAAAGATAAGAACACAAAAAAAAAACTCATCCCAAAAAGAAAAAAAAATGCCAACAACCCATTAAACCCCAAAAGAGTTGCAACCCAATTAGTCACCCGACACTCGAAAATGGATCTGACTAATAAAAACAACATATTGTTTACACAGAGTAAATGACAAATAAAAAGACAAAATGAAAAAAAAAACAACATGCTCGTGACTTTTGCAAAAAAAATCAGATGCCTTGGTTTTTCTTTCAAAAGAAAACAAAAACACAAAGGGAACACATGAAGACTTGGCGGGGTAGGGAATTATTTGTTTGTTTTTTTTTTTTACTTCTTTGCAGAAAGAGATGATGGGAAAAGCTGAGACCCGCATAGCACATATGCACAAACGCAAACTAAATCCTAAAGATAATAACATGAAGAAAGCAATTGAGTCAGTAAACTGAAATTTTTATTTTTAAATAAGAGAAGAATAAAAAAAGAAAAGGGAATCCAATGCTTAGTGACACAAGACATTGTGGTCTCATTTTCCTCTTGAACTTCAAAGTGCCACACACACACATACACCCATTGAGAGAGAATGGCTGAGAAAAAGAGAAGGGAAGAGAGAGAGAGCAACAGATCCGGCACCACCGCATAGGGGAACGAGTCACGCAAGGGAGTGGAGTGGCGGTGGTCCGATTTTCATTGCGAGGGGTATGGCTGTTATATGGTGGTCCAGGCTACTAAGATGGGTTTTGATGGGAGGAGGAGTGGTGGCTATAGGGTGAAGGCCAGTTGTGGAGTTTGACTTGGTTGGAGCCATTGGGGTATGGGTGGTTTTAAATGATGAAGATGATGGCGGAGGCCACAGGTTGGAGGTAGTGGCCGCGGTTGTTGGTGCCGGAAGGAGGAGTGCCGGTAGTGAAGGGGTGATGATGGTGATGTACGCGGCGGCCTTGGTGGCTGGCTTCTCCCTCCCCTTCAGTTTCTATATTTTTTCTTCCTTTTTTGAAATTTCTCTTTTTTTGTACAAGGAAAGAAAAAATTAGATCTATCTTTGGTTCTGGTTTTGGTACTGAGTTTGGTCGTTTACCTATGTTCGATCTTTGGCTGTGGATGATTGGATCTTTGTAATGCTGGACTTTTATTTCTGGCTTGGGAACAATATGGCTAGATGTGGTTCTGATGGTTATTTTGATTGGTATTTTGACTGGGATTTTTGCAAAGGGTTTACAGGTTGTAAATGGGTATCTTTCTGTTTATGGCTCTCTGCAGAAAAATTTTTTTGGTCCCCCCCTTTTGACTGATGATAAAATTGTCTATTTATACACGCTTTTGCCAATTTAATTAAGATTTTTCAGCTTAATTTTCACTGATTGTGCTTTGATTGGGGGATTTTGTCTCTGACCTTGGAGATTATCACTGACTGAAGTTTTTGCATCGAGCCACTCTTTCTGAATTTCTTGTTGGATCTGTTGTTGGTTTTTGAATGAACGCAAGATGAAGTTTGGTGTCGAGGCATACACTCCTCACTCTTTCCTTTTTTAATGACTACTAGATCACCACAAAGAAAGTCACACCCATCATCTCATTTTCATACAGCTCACAGTGGGCAAAAACTTCATTCTTTTGTTTATTTGATCATAATCAGTCAAAGAGAGAGAGATCCTAGTGGCAGAGTTTAACGGGCCAACCATGATACGGGTTGAGAGAATGGGCTGGTTCAGGACTTTGTTTTTGGTACAACTAAAAATGCAAAATGGGCTTTTTACAACAATAAAAACAAACAAATAATGGCTTAGACTCTTTTTTTTTGTTTACTTTTGTAAAAAGAATAAAATAAAATACCTGAAAAAAAATATGGTGTTCACACTCGAAAACGCTTATTTTCTTTGTGTATAAATCTGTAGATAAAGCTATGAAGTACTGTTGCTTGGAGTAGACATGAGATGGAGCTTGCTGCTCACCTCCGTGTGTCATTGGCAAGGTTTGTGGCTATTAGGGAGTTTTTTAAACAACTTTACTATTTTAATACTCACTTTCTTAAATATTCAAATATCCTACCTATAAAATATATGGGTCTCATCATTTACTTTTTCTCCTAATTTATTCTCTCTATCACTCCTCTCATATTCATATAGGACCCATATGGATGTTTATAATGATTTGGATGTTAAAATAGAATTGCTCTTTTTAAATAGCATTTTGATTTAAATGACATTTTTGATTTAACTATATAGTGTTGACTAAACTTTGAAAATGTGGCTAGCAAGGAAGTGTTGGAAGAACATTTTGCCACTCTGAAAATGGGGTTAGTTGTCTTTTTTGAATGTTGCTAATTGACAAGCATTTTAGGTAGTGACATTATTAATATCTGTCATATCAAAATTATTTTTAGATAAATATTCTTCGGTCCAACCTACTATCGCAACTTGGTTTATGCACTCGGGACCAATCCAATTACTCGGGTGGGCACTGAGGAGCCATAAGACTATACAAAAACTACATATGGACACGTATACCTCAAGTATTACATTTCCCATACTCTACCACTGGGTCAGCTATTAGAGACGATGCCCTGAGGGAGCGCGTGCATCTCCTCAACCAACAGCTATAGCAAAAGGCACATTTGATCCAGCAATAGTAGAGCACAGCTCCTTCAGCAGCTCTAGGAGTAGCAGGCAGGGCGAGCAATTGTGGAGCAAGAGCTAAGGGAGATTCGAGTGCTTAAGCTCTTCTTGGAGTGGTAGCAGCAAAAGAAGGCTAATTTCTAGAAGATGCAGGAGAAGATCATTACTGATGTGATGATCTTCTTCTAGAACATATAAGCTTCGAGATCCTCTGGCTTCGACAAGACGCTCCCCCAGATCCAATTCCCTTTCATTTCTGAGGGCCACTCACTGTCAGATGGCACGGATGGCAACGATGATTCAGATGATGATGATGCTGTCGCCACCAACGATGCCGAAGACCAGGAATTCAACTAGTTTTTATCTAGCTTCATTTTATTTCATTTTGGATATTTTTTACATTTATGACAATTTGTATATATTTTATTGTGATAATTTGCTATTTTATTTAATCAGTTTAATTTATTCATTTTATTATTTTCTTATTTAATATCACTTTAATTGATAATTAGGTTATTACATAAATAAATAAATAATAAATTACCAATCACTTCGTATTTACATAAGGAATTTTTTTAAAAAAATATTAATTTTTTATTGATGGGTATGACCGTTGGTAATAAGTTATTTTTTTAAAATAAATTATTTTTCATAAACCAAATAACCGTCAGTAAAACTGTCAGTAAAAAATTTAAAAATTATTTTATTTATTTAATCTCCCATCAATTAAACTAAATTTTTTGCTGGTATTATTATTTATCTGACGACCATGGTGAAGTCTCTTATCTAATTATACCGATGGCTAAATATTTTATTACCTGTTAGTAAACGCGTCAAAAATTACTGACTGGTTTTGTGTTACTATGGGTAGTATTTATTGACGGCCTAAAAATCAATGCTCACGTACTTATCGGTAATTGCGTCGGTTACTCTCGTGTTTCTTGTAGTGTCTTCTACTTTTTATCATAATAAGTGTAATATAATGAGCATAGAAAAAAAAATCAAAGTAGTAAAATTTTATGAATCACTATCATTTAAATTTTATTTATTAATTGTTATTAATTTATATATTTTAGTATCACTTTAAATATTTTAAATTAAACATTATTTATCATTTTGATGAATAAAACTGGTTATGACATAAGTTGGAAGGGTGAAAGTGATAAGAAAAATATTTATTATTACTTAATATGATAGTTAGATATGAATAAAATGATCAGCTAGAAGTGATTTGGTGTATAAAAGTGGTTATGGTAGTAGTTGGAATTATTATATTAATATTATTTATTAGTTAAAATTATTTATCATGTATTACTTATTTTAAAAAATAATTAGTATTATTTATATATTTTGATATTACTATAGATATTCATTTAATTTTTATATCTTATTTATTTAAATTGCTTATGATTAAAATTTTTAATGAAATAGCTATTTAATTCTTAATATAATTTTTAATATTATTATACTAGTATAAAGTGGTTTTTATGCTGTCAATCAACAGAAACTCAATCAATAAAGTATCATATAGCTGAAATGTCATAAAACAATATTTTATTTTAGGTTATCTGTATATAAAAAATAAACTCATTATTTATTTCATAATTATTTTTTGTTTGGTATATAATTTATAAAAAAATTAAATTATGAAAGAAAATACACTTTTGGTAAAATGAGATAGAATAACGGTTTTTAATAAAATTAATAGAGTGGGGTGCCATTTCTTAGTATCTAATGAGTAAGTGTATTTTACTAAAAAATAAAAAAGAAATTAGCCACAGAAATTGTATTTTTTTTATCCATATAATTTTGAGATATTTGTATTTGTTTGATTCCTTTAATTAAGTTATTCATAAAGTTAACTATCGCCGGAAAATTTATAGTTATTTGTGTGGCTAAGGGCATTAGCTTTTCAAAGGTAAGACAAAGTAAATTGAGATAATTGAAAAAAAGAAATAGGTAATTTTTCCGCTGCCAGAAAAAGAAACAGTTAATTGTTTGTGTGACTAAGTGCATTGGCTTTTTCTAGCTTTTCAAAGGTAAGATAAATTTAATTATTATTAAAAGGAGTGCTTCATATATAATAATTGAGATATATAACGTGCATAAAGCTACGGAAATGACAAACCTCTTCGTAGAATTTTCAAAATGAACCTTTGCAAAGACTTGGAGTTGTCGGTCTTCGTAGAATTTACTGACACAAGTCATAATCATAATCACATTGTTTCGAAAAAGAAAAGTGCATGTATAATAAAGTGATCTCCCACATTTATCAGATAGTTATCACTAGTTCATTTAATATTGTATATATTTCTTTCATCTGTTAAATAAATTCATTCCGTGTATATCACGATACAATCTGCGAGTATAAAGAATTATTAAACTAAATAATGTGGATGTGGACAAGTGGTGAGAGGAAACTAGGTGACGTGAGATGTTGGAATATACATTAAAAAATATTATTTTAATATTTAAAAAATAAATATCTAATAAAATATTTATTTTATTATTATTATTATTGAATATAATAATAATATTAACTCATTTTTAATATTAATTATATTTAATAATTATAAAATAAATATTTAAATAAATACTCATATTTTTAAGTGTTATTATAATATCATTCTTTCTTATTTGCTGCGAGATATGGTTGTTAGCGGAGATGGTATAACAAACTCATGGAATCTACGTAACCAAAAAAAAAAAAAAAATCATGGAATCTACATAATTTTATGATGGTTTATAGCATGTCTTGTGCTTGGAACAAGGAATAGTGTAGTGCTAAGATGGTGAATAGAAGCCAAGAGACCCACGGAGAAGGTAACCTAGATAAAATTACAATATTAACCGTCTTCTAATTTTTGATTTCCCATTCTGCCACTCCCCTTTCTACCCATTTCATTCCACTCTTCACAACCATTTGTCAGTGTCCACGTTCATACGGTACATGGCAGCCACATTAACCACCACCACTCCAACTTTGCCATCACTGCCAAACCCATCCAACCATCATCACTAAGAAGCTGCTATCATGCTATTTTTCCATAGATCTGAGGTGGTCTGAGAGAAAAGTGAGGAATTTGAAAGATTAGAATTGTTGGGATGATCTTAGATTACAAGAAGAGGGGGTGACCCTGCCAACTTAGAATCTTTCATGGAAATGCATTAATTAAAGTTCACTCACCCATTCAATACAACAAAGTCACTTCTCACCCCACAATTAAAAATTCTGGAAACATTCCAACAAAGTGAATATTTTCATTTCCTTTCAGTGTGATTTATCTCCATCTGAATTTTTGTGGGGCTCTTGGATTTGGATTACCACGGCAAGAGAAGATAAAAATTCAAAATTAGTTGGCCAGCAATAGTATATGTGCTTCTTGATATTCATTTTTAAGAAGAGAAAAGACACGATTCAATAATTGCGCCAGGCATAGGCTTTGTTGTGGGGCGAATGAAGGATGCAGCACCAATGCCCCATCATCACTGGTGATGATAGAGATGGTAAAGCATCGAAAAATGGTGGGTGAAATCAGTGAAAGGTGAATGACTCAAATAGACAATTGAAAATTGTGAAAGGTCAATTAAGTAATTTAGAAGTGGATCGTGAAATGAGCCAAAACAAATGTGCTACTTATCAAGCATATTCCATCGAGGTGTCTTAACTTCTACTCACCGCACAAGCGATACTGGAAACCACCGAACTTTATTTGGTACAGGTGAGTCACTGCAATGCTTCACAAAGCATGTAAGTATGCAACTATCCTTCCTATTTTTTTTCTTTATATTATTAGATGATTTTTATGATGAATTTTTTATCTTTAAATTTATTATGGACCTCTATTATTAGTCATTAAATTAAACAATCCAATAATAATAATAATAATAATAATCCAATATTTAATAATAAAAAATCCATAGAACTATATAACATATTTACAGAATCAGGTGTGGTTGTACATACAGATAATACTTTAAAATGGACCACGATCCTTTCCTGTTAGTATTTACATGACACTCTCATGTTGATGAAATCTCAACCACACATTCCTACTAAAAGCTAATCAACAGTCGCTCCATCAAAACTCATCGTTTTACTTGGATCAAATCAACCTTCTCTCTTTTTCTCTTCTGCAGTTCTGCTCTCCATTTTCCTTTCTCGTTTCCGGTTATGAAAACATCAAAATCCAACACCAATTCGCATTTTCCAAATGACCAAATCCATCTAAAGGAAGAAACTTGGGCGCAGCCATGTGATCTTATTCTAAAATAAAAACAAACCAGCGACATGGATTCCCTTCTGCTCCTAAATATCTAGATGGAACAACTTAGTAGCAGACTACTACACAACTACATCTATAAAAAATGGCTGTAAATAACTCGCAGTCCACACAACCGCGGGAATTTTTTGCAATGATTAGGTCACAATGTTGCATTTTCTGCAATCTTATGAATAGCATGTTTGGTAACCGCTTTTTCTTTGGAAAAAAACATTTTTTTTCCTTTTTTTTTTTTGGTAAGAAGCTGTGTCTCAACTCAAGCTCTTTGCCCTCATTCATTTCTCACTTTTCTGACTCTGTTTTACTTCTCTCTCTAATTTGCCAAAAACCAGAAAAATGTCCTTTCAGCCATACATCTCGCTTCTTACTATCATCTACTCTTGAAGGAGTCATATGATAGACCCAAAAGAATTGTAAATGTAGAGACACAGGATCGATGACGAGTGGGATGATAAGGTTTAGAGCTAATAATGAAGTGTCCTATATTGTTGTTTAGTTTGGATGGTGGATAGTAGCCAAAGGAGTGATTATGGACAAGGAGCAACAGAATTTACTGTGGACATAAATGTGAGGCTAAGTGTTCACCATGGTATAGGGCTTGAGAGTTGATATGGTGAATACTGTAAACCAAATACTTAAAAAGATGTTCATAGTAAATTATAGGAATCATGCATGTATGCTGTATAATAAAAATAATTATCAAATAAATATTAAATTTAATAAAATAAAATATTGAGTTTTATACTTTATAAATTTAAAAATAACTATTAAAAAATTGAATTCATGAATTATAAATAAAATATAACATAAGTTACAATTTATATATAAAAATTACTAAATCTTTATAAAAATATAATTAAAATATCTAAATAATATTATTTATTTTTATTTAATACTTAAAGAATGATAAAAATTTTGTTTTCTGAATTTGATTTGATATAAAAACTGTAAAAAAGAGTTCTACAATATAATCAAGCATATATTTTTCACATCAGTCAAATTGATTTATTCTTGTATTCACTACTTGAAAATGCATTTAAATGAAATATATGATTAATTGAATACCAATATTAAAAAATTTATACAATCAATACGTCAAAATTAAATTCTTATTCTATTATAGTTTTACTTTTGTGATTTCATATTTTCACAAAATATATATTATAAACAATATACAACATTTAACATTTTTTTCCCTTATACATTTTAACATATGGTTCCAAACTTCTACTTTTTTTTGTCATAATAAGTTTAATGACCATAGGAAAAAAATATCAAAGTAGTAAATTTTTATGAATCATTTATAGGGAAATTTCAGAAAATCATAATTAAAACTATTATTACTTTTCATATTATGTAAAATTCTATTTTATATTAAATCTTATATTATTTATCAAAATTTTGAATTTTATTTATTAATTATTATTAATTTATATATTTTAGTATTATTTTAACTATTTATTTAAAATATTTATTATTAAATATTTAATCAAAATAATCATCAATGCAAAATTTTTTAAATTAAAAATTATCTATCATTTTGATGAATAAAACTAGTGTTATTAGAATGGGAAATTAGTAAATCAGCCACCAGCGTTGGTTTACTAATTTTGCATATAACTTGATCAAATACAATCAGAATCGGCCGAATTCGGCTGCAAATCCATGTGGGTTGACCAGTTTTGAGTTTAAATTGATCAATCTCAAAAATGAAAGCATACAAGAATTGAACTTGGAACATGGGGAAGGAAGTTGACTCCACAACCATTAATCCACATATGTTCTTATTGTAGGTTGGGTGAATAACAATACATATTCTATACATATTTGAATTATTTTATATTTTAACATATTTATTTGATTAAATTTGATTCAATCGGTTAAATCAATGACTTACTGATTGAATCAATAACTCAATGATTCGATACATTGACCAAGTCAATCACTAGTCTAGTTTTGATGATAACTATGAATAAAACTGGTTATGATAGAAATTGAAACTATCATGAAAATGTATAAGTAAATTATTTATTACTTAATATAATAGTTAGATATGAAGAAAATGTAGAGAATGAATGTATAAATACAACCCATCAGTATGCACTATCCGTCTCTTCTCTGTTTGATACAAAAGCATCCCCCAATTGCCATAACCTCCTTATTCTCACGGCTCATAAAACATGATAGCAAACCGTGTGAATAGTTAATGTACAATAATCACTTCCTTTATATAGCCTAATTCCCACACACAATTGTGGCCCCTAATTACTCATTTTTTGGTAATAATAGTTTGTAAATGTAAACATATGTATATGTATATATGAATATATCACCAGATCTGTGGTATTTGAATTCTGATTTGTGCTATTTGTGTTAGCTTTGGCAACTGAGCACCGTTGAACATAGAAATACCGAATTATATTTATCACTAGTGTTGTAAGTTGTAACTTACAACACATGAAAAAGATATATATCATCCAACTCAAAAAGGAAAAAAAAAAGGACATATCATCACAAATAGATTATGTGAAAAAAAGAAAACCAAAAAAGAAACACCATTGAAAGTAAGCTTCTTCAAACAGTAATTTTACAGCCCCCATATAACATAAACCAAATCTATTTATTTCAAAGTCCAATTCTACACATATCTTCATTCTTGCACTTGCATCAACCGTGATGATTTCATTCCAGGTCAGAAGCTAGTAGGACTGTAGGAGGAGCGCATCTGCAACGAATTGCTAATTTGTTTTAATCATGCGGCCGAAAAAACAAGAAATAAAGACACTTTTTAAAAAGATTTAACTTTTGGGTGTTGACGGTGTAGAAGTAATTTATGCGATCTTCTAATAATGTATTGTTATATCAGTCATGATAATTTATTTTTCATCCACTACTTGAAAAATCATACAAATAAAAGACTTTTATTGGATGATAGTCTAAAAAATTTTAATTGAATGACACCACCGCTTTTATACTATCAATGTATTGAAATTAAGCTCGATTTATAATCATCAACAAATGAAATTGAAAAGGTATATATCCAAATCTGACTATTTAGTAACGTTTATTATCAATAGTCTTCTTTTAAAAGTTCAAATATTCGAAACTTAATCTTTAATCTACTCAGTTTCTCTTAATTATACACACCAACTACAAAGCAATTGCTATGAAAAGTAGATAATAACCAAGCAAAGGAAGTTAAAATCAAATTCACATTATATCATCTATCGGAGCAGAATTAATTTAGTGTGAATTGAAAGCTTACCAAATGGTTCAACCTCATCTAAGATAGTGACTGAATTCCTTACTTTATTTATCTCAAAATAAATGTCTCTTTCACTTGTTTAATGTATTGATAAATTAATGTATCTGGATGCAATTATGAATGTATAAAAAAGTGAAAGAAATATTTATTTTGAAATGAAAGGAGTATATAGTAAAATAATAATGTCCAAAAAAAAAAATTCATTATTTTGAATGTGGAAACATTGGAGTTGATATATTCCATGCAAATAAGATTATTGCACAATTTATAACATATAGCAAAACCTAAATAGTAAAAAAATACAAGTGAGAACACAATAATTAGTGTAATTTGTTTCACGTTTGTCTATGTTTACAAGACGAAGTTGGTTTTACGAAGACCAAGAGAACCTTATCTACTAAGTAAAATTTAATTAGCTAATAATAGACCAAAAAAAAAAAAAAGCGATAGTCAGTGAGCATTGAGAAAGTGTTATCACTTTTCAATTCATATGCATGCTATTGCATGGCACGTATCGAGCAAGAATCAGATCTGATACATAAATAATTTGAATAGTATTGTGCTGCAATTTGGCTAGAAACGAAACTTGAAAGAAGGAAAAACATTTGTTTAAAAGGTTATTAACTTCATGAAAATTATTTCTATTGCCTTTTTTAAAGAGGCGTACCCGAGCTAAAGCAATAATAAGTGGGGTAAGGGTGAAGAATTCAGTGTAATAACAGTGATGGATCTAGAAAATTTGGGCAATGGGGCAAAAATAATATATAAATATCATAACAAAAAGTTTTACATAATTATATATTCATATATTAAAAATATATTCATCAAGCGTCAAATACTTTGATTTAAATGTTAATATATGAGATCAAACTTAACAAAATCATTTTTATTTTAGTGTGGGATCAAACTTAATAAAATAAATTTTATTTTAATGTGAGGTTCAATATAGTAAAAATAAATTTTATTTTAGTGTGGGATCAATATCAATAAAGTAATAGGGGCTAAATATATATACATCAATGTACTAGTAAAAAAAATTTCAAAATCACAATGGGGGCATGTGACCCAGCACCTTGTGAGTGCATCCATCCCTGACTAGTAACTTTAATTTTAGTTGTTAGATTCGTGTAATATGAGTTATTGGTTCTCTGTTCCATATATAAGGAACAATTCTTAATTGGTGTAATTAAGATGCTAGGAAAGAAATTAAGAAACATAAAGATATACAAAAGTTTCTACATACATACCTGATAGTTTTGGAGAAACCTCATATTCACTGCCACCATGACATATATGTAGTCTATCAAGTTGTTTAGGAACCTGAGGTAAGCTCTTCTCCAAGACCTCCAAAGCAGTATTGGCCCTAAAAAGCCCCAAAACCCTGTGAAAAATCCTAGGCCCATGCTCATGTATAAAGCTTCATAAAAGGCCGACCTCTCATTTTTGTCATATGCTGTTGGTTCTTGAGGCTTTATTGGTATCATATCTTCAGGACAACTTTTGTTAAGTTGTTCACCACAAAGATAAAGATTTCCTTCAAAACTGGGGGCCTCAAAGGTCTGCAATTGTCTTCCAAATGGGATTCTTCCGGATAGAGAGTTGTATGACAAGTTTAACACACTTAGACGATCAATTTGAGAAAGTGTTGGAGGAATTCTGCCAGATAAATGGTTTCTTGATAAGTCAAGAAAATCCAGTGAAGTTAAATTCCCAATTTCAGAAGGAATTTCTCCACTCAAATTGTTTCTTGATAAATTTAAAGAAACTAATCCAATCAAATATCCCAACTCTTTCGGGATTTCACCAATTAAATGATTGCTTGAAAGATCAATGCTATTAAGACGCAACTCTGGGTCTTGGAACCCATATCTTACGCCTTTCCACATCAATGTGATGTTAAGCCTGTAATAGCTAAAATACGAATAATAATAACCATAAGTACGAACAATTTCACCGTAACTCATATTGCCCCGATATATACTATTTAGAGTGTTGGTTGAGTTGATACTCTTTGTAGACATTGCAGTTAAATCCTTCAAGCATGTTGGAATTTCATTTGATAAGTTATTCCTTGAGAGGTCTAACAGTTGAATTTTCCTTAAATAACAAAGATGCATAGGAAGATTTCCAAGAAAATTATTCCCAGCCATGCTCAAGACTATCAATTGCCGCAAACTTTGTCCTATCCACTTGGGTATAGGACCGGACAACAAATTTTCACCAACGTCCAACAGATATAAACTGGTGCAATTCTTCATAGTGGAAGGCAATTCTCCAACCAAACTATTGTTTCGCAAAACCAAAGCTTCCAATCTAGCAAGAGTGCCCATGGATGGTGGAATCTTCCCTGACAAGTTGTTATTTCTTAGATCAAGAAACAATAATGAGTTTACATGTCCCCAACAATCTGGTAGTTGTCCCTTTATTTGATTGTTTGCTAAAATCAAAGCTGCTAAGCTTCCAGTAGTGTCGTCACACAAGAGTGAAAAAAAATCTGAAAATTTATTTTCAGAGAGATCCAACATTGAAGCATGTTGCAGGAACGACGGAACTACACCCTCAAATTGATTTGAATTAAAAAATATAGATGTTCCACGGAGAAGCTTTAGTGGAAAGCTCGGAATTCTTCCTATGAAATTGTTGTGAGACATATTCAACACATCATCAATATATTGCAAGTTGTTCCAAAACCACTCTGGTACAGAGCCATTAATTCCAGCATCAGAAATATCCAGGTATTTTATATGACTTTGAGTATGGAGCCAGCTTGGAAAGCGAGGACCCAACTTGCAAGATGCTAGTCCCAAGCTTGCTAATTGGAAAGGAGGAACCCAGTCAGGGACAAGTTTTAGAGACAATGAGTTGTATGATAAGAACAAGTATTTTAATTTGGAAAAGTTTGTGAGATGCGCTTCAGTGACGTCACCCTCCAAAGAATTCCCCTCCAGGTGCAGGTACTTCAACTCAGATAACTGTCTGATGCTTGTAGGTAGCAAGCCAGTAATCCGGTTATAAGACAAAGACAAAACACGAAACACGTGTCTGTTGCACCATGAAGAATTCTGAATGAAGCTTGAAATGTCCCCACTTAAGCTGTTCCTGGATAGGGATAATCTCTGCAATGTGCAGATATTACCAATGGAAGATGGAATCTGGCCTTGCAATTTGTTAGCAGAGAGATACAAATCTTCAAGAGAATTCATTACTTTACCAAAATCACCTGGAATCAGACCTTCTAACAAGTTGCCAGAAAGGTAAAGGGCGCGGAGATTGGTGGTGAAGTTAAAGAGCCAGTGGAAGATTGCCGATGAGGTCAACAGGTTATAGTCGAGATCAAGGTCGACAAGAGAAGATGAAGAATTCATAGTTGAAGCAGATGGCACAATAAAACTCCTATCCAATAGACTACAATTTTGCAGGTAAAGCTTTTCAAGTTTGGGGCTGAAGTTGAAATTACCTTGAAATATTGATGCTGTCAAATTGTTGTAAGAAAGGTCAAGGATCACAAGAGAAGGAAAGTTTGGGTACGGAGGAGACAACAGAACAATATTATTATGTGAAAGATAAAGCTCTTGAAGATTATTGCCGAAGTTGGACAACAGCTGAAATGTCGATGATGTTAACATATTATGAGACAGATCAAGGATAGTGAGAGAATTGGAAAAGTTGGAATGTGAATCAAACAATGATCCAATATCATTGTCCGAAAGACTACAATTAGTTAGCCTCAATTCTCTCAAGTTTGGAATACGTTTATTGATCATTTGAAGCCAAAAGGGAGAGTTGCCAAGACGCAGTGAAGTCAAGTCAAGATTTGTTAAAGAAGAGAGATTAGACAGCCACTCTGCGTCTTTAGTTTTGAGATCAAACTCTCCACTAAGCCTGAGAGTATGCAGCATTGGAAGACTCCCAGTCTGAAAAGGGAGTTCTCCAGAAAGATAATTACCACCTCCAAGATCAAGATACCGTAGCTGCCCCAGATTTATAAGTTGATTCGGGATTTCTCCTTCAAGATAATTGTTGCCCAAATTCAAATATCTTAGCTGTGTAAGCTTCCCTAATTGATGAGGGATTGCTCCAGCAAGAAAATTCTGACTAATATCAAGATACTGCAACCGTGAAATATTTCCAAGTTGATAAGGAATGCTCTCATCAGCTACAGAATCTGACAGGTTGAGATATTTTAATTTGGCAAATGAGCCAATGAGTTCTGGGTTATGATACCGAATAAATTCGTTGTAACTGAGGTCCAAATATTCCAAATTTTGCAAGTCAATCAATGAAGAGAAATTGATTCGGCCACGCAAAAAATGATTACCCCATCCACGAAGATCAAGGTTGAGTACATGACCTGTTTCATTGCTGCACTGAATTCCTTCCCATTTGCAACAATCTCCATTGCTCTGATTCGCCCTCCATGTAGACAGCTTGCCCTCTGCATCAAGGAGGCCTTGCTGGAAGCTGAGGAGTGCTCGTCTCTCCCTTTCTATGCACTTTACTTCTCCATGCTTGCTTGGCCAGCTGTTTCCAAGGATAGATCCTGCATCATACAATATAAGCAGCAGTAGTGCATAAAAAATTTTGGAAAAACACCAGCTCATCATAAGTTTTCGGATTTGAAATATCTGCAATATTTCAATGAATTTAATACAAGCAAGACAACAAAAACGGATTTATGACAAGTGTTTCTCTTTACTTGCTTTGCAATGAGAACTTGCAAGCTAGATGTATATATAGATGAAAAATGGCTGGTCCCCAGGTACAAGGTGAAGAGTATTCCACGTCACAAACAGGTCTCAGAATTACTGTATATACGTATTAAATTAATTAAGAGTGCTTTAATTGTATGACAAAGTAATAAAGTGTATTTTTAATGTATATTATAAATTTATGCAGGCTCATGAGTTTTGAACAAACTTAAAAACAAGGAAATATTAGTGGCAGATAGTTTGTAATGGTTTCTCAAGAAATCATTAATTTCTCATTTGACACTCTGTATCTTAAATATTAAAAATGTTATATTCACTATACATTATTCGATACATCAATTGATCTTGAACTCGTATGGAAAGTTATTCTTGCCCAAAATCTGGTTAGCTAATATTTATAGTGTTTTGTTTTGTGGGTTTTTTTTTGGTGGAGGGGGGTTTCCGGGGACTTTAAAGGGACCTTCAATAAAAAACACGCAAAAGCTAGTACAGTAACTAGGATGAGATTTTTATATATATTTTTCAATAATGATATTATAATTAGGAATTTTCCCTAGGAGTTGGGGGAAGAGGGATAGTGGGATTCAAATATGGAATCTTCTACTCAAAGAGTATAGGACACAACTATAACCACTAGACTATAAGTTCAACTATTGATGTGATTTTTATATGTGAAATTATATTTTGTAAAGTTCAATAGAAATTTAAATCAGTATCTAACTGATAACTGCCTAATAATTTACTTAATTGCTTAATAAAAAAAATATTTCAAGAATATAAGATTAAAAAAGAATAGTCATAGGATTTGGGACTTCAAAGGATAATTTTACAGAGGGATTAATTCTTTTTTCCATTTATAAAATTTGAGGAACTAGTGTGAGATTTTTCAAATTTGAAGGACTAAGTTTGGGTTTTACTTTTTTTTCTTTCTAGGGTATGCTTGGTTATAGGCTGAAAATCAGGATAAATTTTTAATGATCAAGCTCCATCTATAAAGATACACATAAAATTTAATATTTTTATCTTTATTTTTATCTTCCAACCAACAAAGCCTCAGAGTTATTGATCCTTTGTGAAAAAAGAAACAAACAAACAAACTTACTTTTAAAGTTATTTGAGAATTTAAAGTCTGAAATGTCATGATATACCCTATTCTCGCTAGATTCTAAACATTCTACCGTCATATATTCTCAGCAACTTGCAAACTTTAAAGGAAGTGAAAGCACAAAACGTGAGACACGGGGAGAGAGAAACAGAAAATGTGTTATAAAGATTTAGTTTAGCAATTGATTATAATATAATATAATTATAATACAACCCCTATTATAAATTTGATTTAGAGTAAAGAGGGTCGGGTATGTCAAAGTATTCTAATCTTCACTCCCCTTTTATAAATATTAATATCAATTGTATAAGAGTTTAATTTAAATATAATGATAGCGATAAAATCAAATCATTCTATTTAAATAACTTTTTAAATACTGAATGTGAGGATAAATTATATTTACTAATATAACAATATATAATTAAATGACAATACAAAAATATTTTATATTTCTAATACATTATAGTTAAATGTAGATTGAAAATCTCTAATTTGGTCCCCAACAACTAATTCTGTAGATTAACTAGCCTTTTGGAATTCAAAAGTCTTCTTGTAGTCTATCACTTTTTTTTTTTTTTTTTTTTATAAAAGAGAACATTTTAATCTCTTTGTCAACTCATCATTCCAATACTCGATAAAAAGACACACATGACCTGTTAAATAGTTGAGTTGTTTTTCTATTAAGATTCAAAATGACATATTACTAATTATTGTCATCAAAATGTCTACATTTTGATTTTCTCTTTTACTAATCATGATATGCCTCCTCAAACTCTAACCTCATTCATTTTTCTAGTTTCTTCATCATTTTCACATATTTGAAGCAAAAATGAGTATATTTAGTGCTGTCATCGAATTTAATGGAGCCACATCAACAATTTAAGGAGTCATGCATCAGATATATATATATATATATATATTGAAATGATCAGTTAACCTAGAGAGACTAATGTGTTCCATTTTTGTCAAAAGTGATGAATCACATAGAGATGTTCAAATCATGAAGAATCGGGTTTTTCCCTAAAATATTTGTTAAAGACCAACTTGAGTATTTAATCTTAAATTTTTTATATAATTGTACTTAAAAAATTAGGATTATTAATTTCTATATGATGATTTACTTAGATGTGGGATTATGAGGAAACTTATTAAAATATGAGAGGGAGATTCTATAGTAAAGACAATAATAAGCGAGGTCCATAGATGTTACCTTCGGATGATTCTATTCTATGAAAATTATTTTTTTAATATATAGAATCTATGTTTGACAAATTCAATTTTAAAAAATTTATTTTTTTAATATATAAAATCTACCTATGACGGGTTTAGTTCTATTTTTTTTAATGTATACAATCCTCCTTTGAAGGATTCTTGTCTTCAAAAATATATATATATTTTTTTAGCTTTTTGATGTGTTATAATGATTAAAGTCTGTATTTGGGAAATTCTGTTTTAAAGAACATCATATTTTCATACATTTTCTCAAAATATCTTATTGGTGTTATTTCATCACCAAAATACTATATGAAAAAATTTGAGCCTAAAAATTATATCATTATATTTAATTATGTGTCAAGTTTTAAAATTTCAACAAAATAATGGATATGATAGTCATAAACCTTTTACTCTTAAATTAAGATTGGATAAGTGACACACACAAACATAATAATATCTAGCTCTATGTAGCCATATGTTCATTTTGATTTCATGAATACTTGCAACAGTAATATCTCTTTTGTATTTCAACGAACGAACTTTTGAATAATTTCACAAATTTATTTAATTTTTTATATAATTCGGTTAATACAAACATAAGTTGGTCCAATCACTTTGCAATCAACTTTCTTAAAATTGTTATTCTTTATAATGGCTATAATTTCCTTATAATTTTGTTATACGGCTTGGGCGAAAAACAAAAACATCAAGTACAAATACTGCCCGTCTTCATCGTTAGGTGGCCTCTATTTATTTTTAATGTAATTATTCTGTCCTATAGTTTCATTTAATCTTTATTTAAATTTTTATAATTTAAAAATTTATAATTAGGTCCTATAATAAATGAGATTTTTCAGTTAGATCCATATCATTATAAAAACTAGAATATTCTATGAATATTTCATTTTCATTCCCCTTTTATCCTCTCATTAACATAGAATATTCTATAAATATTTTATCTTTTATAATGACAAGTCTTGATTGAAAAATCTCACACTATATGAATATAATTACAATATAAATTTTTAAATTATAGAAATCTAATTAAAAATTGAGTAAAATTATAAGACCTTACAAAATAATGATACATCTATTATAAGAAAACACAAAGTTCATTTTAAGGATGACTTCGGACTTCAAGCAGTGATAACTCTCACAAGAACTTACTGCATTTTATTATATCATAATTTTGAATATAGTGATTTTTAAATTTATAATCTCATGTACGTATGTTATCCAAATCATTTATTGTTAACTCAATTCTAATGACTTCTACAAAAATTTAATTTAAATATACATGGACTTAATTCATTTTTTAAGGGGAATTGAAATTGCACTTTATTTCCTGAATTACATATTAAATGCCTTTTATTAGACTATATATTTTAAAAAATGTAGTTTGACACTTGAAGTATTTTGAATATACAAATTGATCATTTTGTTAATTTTTTCATACAAATCAATTTGTATAAGCCATTATCAACTGTATAGTTTTATACTTATATAGTCTTAGGATCCATCTTAATATGGTATGTAATCGATTCACTCATGTATCTATCTGCTTTGAAGCGCTGGAGGCTTCATCGTCTGCGCTTCTTCAGACTGACAATCACTCCCACCCTCGTCACGGGGCATTACAAGTCATATTGTACATTTTTTAAGTTTAAAGATTAAAGTATATTTGGCTTATAATTCAAAATGTAAAGTACAATTTTTCATTTTTTTAAATTGATTATTCATTATTATCTTTTATGGTTTTTTTAACCCATTTTCTAAGTTAGAAAATTAAGTAGCTAAGGTAGTCACATCAAATTGGAAAAACCGAAACTGGTACAAAGACATGGAATTGCTAGTTCTCTTATGAAAATGTCAAATCAAGGCAAACTTATCATGCTAATCTATTTATCTTTGGAAAATTAGGTGAGTCAAATTTGAAAAATGTTAAACACATTTGAAGGAAAAATTATTTTATTATGGAGATTTAGTGAAATAATAGCAATAATATGGAATTTGAGAGAAAATTACATTCATTATGGAGTGTGAAATCTCCCATAATGTGAGTTTTTGGACACACTAACAATGGCAGAAGACTGTGATTTGTACGCCATGTGAAGAGATTGGTGCACTGAGAGAGCATGTGATTTTATTTTATTTTTGTCAAAATCTCGCATTGTGCTAGTTTTATTTTTAAAATTAAAAAATTATTTTCTCAATTCTCGCACTATGAGGGCATTTGAAAAGTAATTAATTCAATTTCATTAATAATTAAATTCCACTTAGATTTGAATTGAATTATTATGTTTGGAATAAATCTTTTAAATTATGAAATTGAATTCAATTCTTTTATTTGGAATGTGCCTGAAATAAAATGAATTGTATATCTTGATTATTTTACCCTTTATTAATAAAACATCATATTTTAATAATAACTTTATTTATTCATTAGATAACATAACACAACAAAAATCTAACCAAATAACCTGATACAAAAAATTCATCAAGAACTTTTTTTTGTCTAAAATTAATTAAAATTCTTTCTGTGAATGAAAACCATTTCAATCCACTGACCATATAATCATGGTCTAAGAACATCAAAGTTTAGCATTCAAATCAACTTGTCCTCCACATACTAGGATGAACTTTTCAATTTAGTCACAAGTCTTTCAGTTTCATGCTTAAATGCATACCGAAAAAAAAATTTATTAAATGACTTAAGTAATATCCATGAAATGACAAGTAATGTTGGTTCTTTCTTCTCGTCTTAAATTAATCTTGGTTTATTCATTCTCCTAAGAAAAGGAAAAAGGTTGCTGTAAGAAGACGATCCATCACTCAACTCGCCCGATCCATGAACATCTATCAAACAACAAAAAGATATTCTAAAAGCAAACACAAACTCAACGACTTCAGGTAATTTGGTAATTTTAATTTTTAAGATTATTTCCATAATCAAATCAGACACCCTTTTGCTTTGATTTTAACTTTTGAGTTTTATGGGAATTCAATTCCCATGTGATTTCAATTCATACACTCAAGTTGGATCCAAACAATGGAATTGAATTGCAGGGGTTTTCAATCGCCCTGGATGCGAGATTTGTTAGCCCACACTGTTGTAATTGTGTTTCAATTCCATATTAGTGTATAATTGCAATCCAACTTCCATGTTGAAAAAAAATGAACCACATTTGAATTGGTGCTTGCTTGAGTATAGTATAGGAATTCTCACTAGCTTGCCCAGTAAAAGACTGCCATATAGAGTTAGTAATCACTGTCAGCAATTTATTTTTGAAAATAAAAAATTAGAATGAAAATAAGAATTTAAAATAAAAATACATGTATTAAAGGTATATATGTACATGTGCACAACTTAAAAAAGTATTATACACTGTATTATCTAGATCAAAAATGAAAAAAGAGGAATACAAATCCAAAGACATCTGAAATTGAAGGAGCCCAAGAAGAACCCTAACCGTATTTCATTCCCAAATCTGAATATATGAACTATAATCCATCTGAAGAAGAGCAAACACCCATCGAACGTCACAGCAACAGCTTCAATGCAATTTGCGCTCTTCACCTTCATGAAGCAGTCGCAGCTGGCAATATCCTGCAAGCTCCATTACGCTCACAGGAAGGTTTGCTGCAGTTCCTGTGTCGACATTCACAGGACCAAGCAAGCAGCCACCTTTAATTCAGGTTGCTATGTATGGACACAGGTTCGAAAGAAAAGATAGGCTAGGAGATCAGGTCAGTGCCATTCAACAATTGGTTTCACCTTTTTTTCCATGAAACAATGGGCACAAGAAATGCAGTAATCACATCCTTTCAAAGATTCTCTATTTTTTGTGCAAGTTCCTTGGCAAGATATGGATAGATACAGGGAGAGTGCAGTGTGGATTATGAGACATCAATTTCAATTAGGGATCTTGGATTGAGAATGTATTGGGGCTAGGGTTTATAGACTGGGAATGAAATGAGATTAGGGTTCTTTTGAGCTCCTTCAATGTCATATGTATTTGGATCTTTTTTTCATTGATTTGATTTGAAATATACACTATTAAGTTGTATCATATACATATACTAGTAATTTGACCCGTGCAATACACAAGATGATAAGAAAAAATAATTTAAAACTTAGTAAATAATAAAATTATTTGATGTCAGTTTTTATAAACTAACAGACAATTGTAAATAACTAACAACAATGTTATAATTAAAAGTAAATACTACAAAGGATTAATTACATAGGAATTTTGTTTAAAATTTTGATCTTCATATACCAAATTGTCTTATTTAATAAAAATATATATTAGCACTTAAATATGTAAAGACCTGACAATAAATGTGATGAATGTTTTATTTAATAAATTAAATTAAAAACATAAAAACAGATCCAAACTTGAAACTTAAATTTTTTAAAACAACACCAGGCAAGCAACATTTCTTATTATGTTGCAAGGTTGCCCCTTATTATCCAATATCAATATTTTAAAATCAATTCTTGATTTTACTCTTGAGATAACCACATAATACCCTTGAGTGAAGGTATGATTAGGTAAATTAGTATCACGACCCAATTTGGATCGTGACCGATACGTGAGAAATTCCATCCCCATGTAAGTCTCGTGATTGCTATGCCATACTATATGTATACGTTATTCATAAAATATGTTCTAAACCATAAATCAAATCAAATATTAATCCTTCCTGAGTATGAATAAAACCTCTTTCTCATAAATAAAATCTGAAACTGTAGCTGTAATATACATTTCGACTGAGTTGCTTATATACAAAATAAACCATGAATATTTTATCATTTAAATACAAAAGAATCATGGAAATGATAAAATGCAAAATAACTATATGCGGTCTAGGAACTTGTCTGTCACATCACAAAGCACTCTATCATAAATAAATTTCTATAGCTTCACGTGAATGTAAAACTCACCCAAACTGAAGATATCTAATGCTAAGGAGAAGGAAGAGGAGGATCCTATGCTACAATTGTATCTATGAGGAAAAAGAAAAAAAGAGGGGTGAGTTTTTCAACAAAACTTAGTGAGTGGATTTTCACTCATAACCATGAATAGGATAAGAAAACATTATACATAAATAATAATAATAATAATGCAGTAATTATAAATATTTCTATTTACTCTACATAATAACTATCATGTTTATCTTTTTAAGAATTACAAAAGGGAGCAGAATATTCATCAACTGTAGGGAGGGTGCTCAGTCCCTAGCAGACAAGAGCCCCTAGCTAAGTGAGATCTTAACGGTCCTTGGTGAACTGAGTCCTTGGCAAACTAATCTAACTCAAGGATGACTTGCCCTGACGAGCCTTGATATACCTAGGTTAACGAAATAATTGCCATTAACTCACAGTTTTGTTCCTCTCAGTAACTCTCTCTAATCAAAACCAACTGAAATCATAAAAGGGGAATTCTATATTTCTAAGTTCAACATTTTCTCAACTATAGCAATTTCCATATTTTCATAATCAAATCAATTTGTGAATTAAATTGTATAAATTCTTCATAAGCAAGTATACGTTCTCAAATCCTTACTAAAATAAAATTAAATATTTTAGTTCATGATAAAACTCAAGCAAATATTCTCTGATCATTTTTATGATGCTAGAATTAATTTGTAATATGACAAAAGTAAGGCCATGAAATCAAACCCACTCACCTGGAGGGGTACACTGTGAAGTACCAACACCATGAGGACTCTAAGCAGGAGGCATGGCACCAATGTCTACCATTGCAACTATAAAACTCATAAGAAATCTATGGGTATTCCTAGTATTGTTCCCAAACAACTCTAACAATATTGGGAGAGCACCCGCACTTGATAACAATGAGAGAATAACAAAACCCAACTTAAGATCATGAAAGAATAGAGAGAATGGAGACAAAATCTAACAACATATACATACCTTGATGATTTGGGGAGCTAGATTTGAGAGAATGAGAGAAAAAGGAATGAAAATGGGGGGGGGGGAAGGATTTCTGCTTCTTTTTACTTTTGATGGGGAAGGAAGAACCCTATGGACTTAAAATAGGGGTAAAAAAATGAAATGGCGTCATTTTTGGGCATTGTTCACGCTTTAGGGGGACTGCTATAGCGGTTTGGAGTCATCACACCCCCAAAATGGTCACTTACAACTGCTATATAGCGGTCCTGGACCGTTATGGCGGTACTCAGAGCACCAAACCCATGAAATGCATTCCTGTAACCACTATAGCGGTGATAGCAAATTCCAACTTCTGTATTTTTCTGTCATATGGCATATATGTTATTCCAATACTTACTTATTTACATTTCTTAATTTACTCTCTATTAACTTTTAAATATAAATATAAATAAGAAAATACCCTTTATTTGGATTCAAATAAAATATCAAAAAAATCAAAATCCCAACCAATAAAAATTCAAATTTTGGGTTTTAGTTCAAATCTATGAATCTTCGAGATTTTCTAAACTTGTGGCTAAAAATAAAATGTTTAAAAGTTTTATAAAATTCATTAAACATTATCCTTTAACTTATTTTTCTTTTGGGAACAATTATCGAGACTTTTGATCCCAAGAATGTGATTCTATCTTATAGCTCTCTAAGGAGGTGTAGAATCTAGACTTAGTGAAATTTAGGACCTAGGGGCATGGGTAGGTCTCGAGGACCATATGGCTGCACAGAACTTATCCACTGACACGTGTACCTCGAGTATCACATATTAGAAACAACATAGCAAATGACAAAGATTGACCTTAACTTTTTATTGATGGTCATAGCAAAGTAGAGAGTAATAGAGAATTGTTTTCTTTCAAACTTGAGAGGCATGCCTGAATAAATTAAAAAGGTATTAGATTCATGTGAGGTATGTAAACTTTTCTCCAATTTTATTTCTGAGCACAACAATTGCTCTGATGGCATTGTTTCTGAATTCTTCAACTATTATCATTTCCATTACACAATCCAAAAGATTGACTAATGTTTTTCAACAGCATAATTGTGACATCCTTATTCAAAACTAATTTATGATTTAGAATGTTTCACGGGATAATTACTCTTAATAGAATAAATTTGGGTTATGGCAATACAAAGAGGACAATGTGTTTGAGGAGATTATATCAATAGCATAACACCTTTATCAACACAATAATTTTTGTTCTTTTTACTATATTTACTACTATATGCAATTATAAATTTACAATTAGAAAATACATTCCAAAATTGAACCTAAATTATGATGACAATTAAAGACTGATAGAATTGCAAATCTACTCCAAGTATAAGATGATAGTTAAAGTTTGATCGTAATCACTATATTTTAATGATATGTAATATAACAATTATGTTTATGATTTTTTAAAATGATTATAAATTAAAGTTATGAAAATTGAGGCCTTAAATTGCTCTGGAAGTAATGCCTGAAAAACTTTCCTTGATATTAATCTTAAATATTACTATTATAGATAGATTATAAAAATTATCATGAAACTTAATTTGATTAAATGATAATATAGAAGAAATAATTTTCTTTTAATACAAAATAAAAACTATTATTTAAATAAAAAAGTGATACATCTTGCAATAATAATAAATAAATAATCTGAACCTAAAATATGAGATGAGATATAATGAGGAAAAAATTAATACAAATCCAATTTAAATTGTTTAGATTTTATCATCTATATTTTAAAAATTATTTCAATTGATAATAATTATTGAATTTAACAATATATATGAATGTTATTTTCTAAATTAACAAATTAATAAATTTAACATGAAATAAATATAATAGTTGATTAAATTTGCACAATATTTCTACTCTCAGTTATCTCTCCAAAGAAACCATCTAATCTTCTTGCTCCTTGTTAATACTTAACACAAACTATTTAACCTTTATATTCATGGTCCCACTTCATACAAGATGTATAACATTTTTGTTCCTCTACAAATTATATAATATTTATGCTTCTCATCTCAGCTTCATTCAAATTAAGTTGCATAATTAAACTTCCCACTCAATGTCCGCGTGACCCAATTTTTTTCGACCCCGTCCCCAAACTTGGTCTCAAGGAATATGAAAAATAAAGAAACTTAGGAAGCAAAAAATTTTTCTGTAATTTAATCGTTGAAAAATAATGTGGCATGCCTATAATTATAATAAAATTAAAATGGTATAATTCATGAATCCATCCAACATCCATAAATAATAATGTTTATAACTTCTAATCAAAGTTTAAAATTAATTTCTGATCATGATATACTTACATGAATTAGTTATGATTGATGTTATTAATATTTATCAATTAAGTGTGATGAATATAAATTGATGATCTAAATTCTAAATAAAAATTGTGGGTATTAAATTGCTATAGAAGTGACACCTGTGAAAGTTTTCCTTATAAGAGTCTAAAACATTAGTATATATAGATATCTTTAATTCATTTATTATTATTTTAAGTTCTTATTTTCATTCTGATTTTTATTTTCAAAAATAAATTGTTGACAAGGATTATTAACTCCATGTGTGAATCTATTATTGGACCAACTAGTGAGGGTTCTACAACCTTGTAACTCTATGGGTACCCAAGCAACCACAATTTAAATTAGCTAATTTTCAAATCAATTCATTTTATCTGCGAATTAAATGGGTCAACCCACCATTGGAAAAAAAAATTATCCTAAATTATTAAGAAAAGATTTTTAAATTTGTTTTCAAAAAATAACTATCATAGACAACTATAGTAACTGGATTTGTTGGGATTGAGGATGACATTTGAGGATGATAAATAACTATTATTCTATTAAGGGTTTCACTAACTAGTATTCCAAAAACACTAATTAAATATACTTAAAGTGGTAAGTTCTAAATTTTTTGATGATTTTCATGTGTTAAAAAAAATAAAATATATCTTTCCAAGGAAAATTCCCTCTTTTGTGTGGCTAGGTATATTGACTTTTCAAGGGTAAGAAAAATTAAAATTTCAAAAGTTAATTTTTTTATTAAAAAGGAACGTTTCATATAATAATTGAGGTAATGAAAGAAAGTACATCACATGAGAGTGATAATCTGTTATCAGAGTGAAATGTGTTAATCTTAATTATTGAATCTTATTTGAATGATCAAGACTGAAACATACAGCTATGTAATTTTTTTAAATGAGCATATCAACAATATTTATTATTAATTAACTTTTATTCTTGATAATCCATGTAATATGTATGATTGTACGACTCAAGATTTTTTTTCCTTACTCTTATAATAAATCATTTCCTCATATGATAAGCCCCCAATGCGCATACCACATAAAGATGAAAATGACATAAGAAGCAAAAACAAATAAGAATTCGAATTGTGATGGTTGGAAAAAAAAAATAGTTTTTACAATTCATTGCATTTACTCAATTTGTTAATTTGATTTCTCATATTTGTTAAAAAATTTAATTTGGTCTCAAACAATTGTTCTCCCACATGACTAATGAAAAATATTGATGTAGCACAAGTTATCAATTTCGTCTCCTTGTACTATGATGAGTCTTTTCCTCAGCCTAAGAGTTTCTTTGGGTTCAGAAAATAATTTTTAATCTATTTTCTGTTCTCAAAATTTCATAAAAAATAATGAAAATTAAAAATAAAAATTGAAAAGTGAAAAATGAAAAATGGATTTTATAATTTTTACAATTTTTCATAAAATATTGAGAGATAAATTGAAATCAGAAAATGAAATTGGAAAATTACTTTCTGAAAAATAAAATTGTTTTTCATTGACAAAGAATACTCCACGCAACATAATTGAGATAGTGCACATATTGCATAAAGAAAAGACATTCCAAACTGTTTCTCTTTTTAATTTTTATCAAAATACATTGTCGGCTATAACAACAAATATTTAAAATGCCAAAGTATTTAATAACTTAAAAATATTAAATAATAATACTAAATAATACTGATTATTTTAAATTAAGTATTTTATATTTAGAATGGAATTGAAACTGTGTTAATTAAATGGTAAAAAGAAATTTTGGTCTCCTATCTTTATTTTTCTAATATCTTGACCTTTTTTTCATTTTAATCTCTTATGTTACAAATGGTCTTTTTTTAGGTTATTGTTGCAAATAGTCTTTAACTTAATATTCAGTCAATTTTTCTTATGTCACATCAGCATTTTTTTTTTGCGGAAAAGCAATTAAGGTGAGATTGAAGACAATTTATAACTTAAGAAATCAAATAAAAAATTAAAGAAAATATATACATTAAAAATGCAAATGAAGATATATAAGTAGAAAAATGTATTTCACCCCTCAAAAAAATTTTATAATTTCGAAAAACTACAGTTATATATATACATATTATATAATTTATTAATATATATGACTCTAATCTATAATACTAATATTTCAAAGTCGTTCGACAGAAAGTTTTATACTTGTTGCAATAACGAGAATGTTTTAGGGCTCATATTTTTTAAAAAGGTATTCATTAATTTTTTTGAAAAAAATAAATCGTAATTATTTTATATTATTAGCATATCATGAATTATATTGATAAATTAATTTCATAATTTTAGTATTAATTTCACATCTAAAATTTTTATATTTGATACAGGTGGTGATTTTCTTTTGAATACTATTATATTAAATTTATAAAATTAAGTATATAAATTACAAGAAGGATACAAAATATATGCGCTAGGTTATATCATTTACCTTTTTATTAATAATAAGATTATTATGAATTTAATTATTTAAAAACAGAATATTTTTTCATGTCATTAGTGATGATATTATTTGATTTTATATATAGACTAATTTAATGATTTGAAGATTAAGAATATTCAATAAAAAAATTTATATATGTACGTAGGTGAAAATGAAAATCCTGGGATCACCTGGGATGACCATAAAATTATACCTTCAATAATCTCTGAGTTCTTGCAAATAATTTTAATAATTTTATATTTTAAAAGATTTGAATGAATTTTGAAAAAAAATTAATCATACAATTCATGATCATTTTGACAATTTTATACTTTAAAAGATTTGAGTGAATTTTAAAAAAAAAGTTAGTGTTGAAAAAAATTAAAAAAATTGGAGAAGATTTTAAAAAGAAAAAAATGATAAAGATTTATCATAATCTTATTTATAATTAGAAGTTATTAATGATTAAGATTCCATATAAAATTTCTTGATTGAATAAATCGATTATATTAATATTTCAAACTTATTTCATGAAAACTATTACACATGTCTTTTATATAGTGATTTAGGTTTTCACATGTCATTCATACAGTAATTTAGGCCCCACTTTTTTCAATATTTATATCTAAAGATTTTCTTAAACTTATTTTATAATTTACTTATTAATTATTTTCCATATGAAATAAAATTAGATATTACAATAATTAAAGAATCAAATATTACAATCATTAAATATTATAATTTGCACTAAGAGAGAATTCATGTTAATATAATTATGATCTATAATTAAATTAAGAACCATTAATACCCTCACATTATGAAGGCAATATAAAAAAATTATAAAGAAAATATTTTCAAAATAAATAAGCTTTAAAATCAACATTTTTTTTTTAAAAAAATGGGTAGGTTAAATTATTAACGAAATACTAATTAATTGATTTTGATATGATAATAATTCAAAATTGAATTTATATCAAATTTATTCTTAATCAAATATTTAAGACTTATTACATAAAAAGTCTTCTATCTGTTATTTATAGAAAAATTATACCCCACCCTTTTCATCATCTTAAACTTAAAGTAAGTTTTTGAATTTAATTTATCTTCTAATTATCAATTTTTTTTCAATCATACCTTCATATCTCCTCACCATTAACAAAATCAATATAAAAAATAAAAAATAGCATAAACAAAATTATATTTCAATATATTATACTATAAAATTTTGTATATAAAATTATAGTATTAATGATAACAAACCAATTATATTTGTGTTACATTAGTAGTATTTGTTATTATAAATATTTATGTTTTGAAGTTCAAAGTATTTTTAAAATTTTTTATTTTTAAATTTTTTTAATAGACCTGTAAATATTAATAAAGATTTAAATCTCTATATGAAATGAACTGGGACCCATGACCGGGATGTGCATGAGAGTTGAGATAAAATTCTAAATGAAGATGATATTAGAAAAAATTTTCTAATTTCAAATACAGAACTTTTGAAAATCATAATAAAAAAAATATCTATCTATATGTATCACTATATTCTATTTAATTTTTTACAATATAAGCATTCCAATCTATCAATTCCATAATTTTTTATACTAATTTTTCTGAAAATTTTTTAACACTAAAATATTTTAAAAAATCAATTCTATAATTTACACTTCTTTGGTAATGATATTAAATATTTATTAATTTTTAAAAAGTAAATAATTATATTATTTTTATTAAAAAATCATAATTGATATACTACTCTAATAATTGAGATTATATAAATTATAATTATAAATAATTTTTTACTAATTATTACACATTAATAATAATATATGTTTTAAAATTGATATTTTAATTTATTAAAAGGATGTACAAGGAAAGAACGTGTAATTGAAATAATATAAATTAAATTTATATATTATTTTTATTAATAGAAAATATTTTTTAAATTAAATATTTTAATTTACTAAAAAGTTATAAATGGCTAGGGATGATCAAAAAAATTGAAAATAAGTACACATGAGAATTATGGGGAAAGACATTGGCACATATTTCGTCTTCATAAGATGATCTGTAGGGGCTAAGTCCCTGTTTGTTAAATGGGATATCGATATAGATAACACATCTTTATTTTTTAATTATTTTTATTATATTTGCATTTTGTATATATTTTTAATTTTAATTTGAATTATGTTTTATTAATAGTATTTGTTATTATGGATGTTTATGTTTCAAATTGTAAAATATTTTTAAATTTTTTTCTTTTTAAAATTTATTAATAAACCTTTGAATACCATGAGATTCAAAATCCTCATGGGAAATGAGAAATGGGGACCCATAAAGGAATAGGAAAAAGAGACAAAATTCTAAACAGTGATGGGAGACGTAAGACATGTCTCCTTTCTCATGAATACTCATTGTCATCCCTATAAATGGCTCATGATATAGTAAAATTATCCATTTATTTTCTTTCTTTATTCAACAATTTCAACTTTTGAAATGTGCAAAATTTTCATAAAATAGGTTTTTTATTGTTAGTTATAGGTCATGTATTAAAATATTTTTAACCTTTTATACATGATATTTTATATAAGATATAAAACAGAATAACATTTTTATATTTTGTCCACTTATTTAATTATGTAGCTATTATCTTACTTTTAAAATAAATTTATATACTCAATTTTCTAGCACATATAGTATAAAGTGATTTTACATTGTCAATCAACAGAAATTCAAGAGTGTTAAATTATATGAAAAATTATAAACCAATATTTTGTTTTAGATTATCTGTGAAAAAAAAATTATTTATTTCATAATTTTTCTTGCTTAATATATAATTTATGAAAAATAAATAAATCATGAAAGAGAATACACTAATTCAACACACTCTTACTAAAATGAGATGGGATGTAGATTTTTAAAACTAATAGAGTGGAATGTCATTTCTTGATATCTTAGAGGTAAGTGTATTTTACTCATTAAAAATATTGAAATTAGCCATTGACATTGTATTATCTTTTTTATCAATAAAATTTTGAGATATTTTTATTTGTTTGATCCCTTTAAGTTATTTATATGGTCATTAACTATCGCTAGGAAAATTATAGTTATTTGTGTGCCTAAGTGCATTGGCTTTTCAAAGGCAAGAAAAAGTAAATTGAGATAGTTGAGAAGGAAAAAAAAATAGTTAATTATTTATGTGGCTAATTGCATTGGCTTTTCAAAGGAAAGAAAAAGTAAATTGAGATAATTGAGAAGGAAAAATAAATAGTGAAATGTTTGTGTGGCTAAGTGACTGGCTTTTTCTAGCTTTTCAAAGGCAAGAAAAGTTTAATTATTATTAAAGAGGAGTGCTTCATATATAATAATTGAGATAATGCGCATAAAGATATGGAAATGACAAACCACTCCGTGGAATTTTCAAAATGAGCCTTTGTAGAGACCTGGAGTTGTTGGTCTTCCCAGAATTTACTCACACAAGTCATAATCATTATCACATTGTTTCGAAAGAAGAAAAAGCAAAAATAAAAGTACCATGATAGAGTGACGTCCACATACATTTATCGGAAAGTAATCAATCGATTGCTGGAACCAAGTGATAGATGTGCGAAAACAGTGAGACTATTATAACCACCGTTGATGATAAAATTGATGTCATACTCACTTTTAATATTTAAATAATATTTTTCCAATCTTTATACCCACCCTTGAAGACCAAGACCTTGCTTGTTACCGGGAACAAGCAGCATGCAACGCGTAACACCTCCTTGCAACGCGTAACGACAACGTCAAATTAAACACCGATTCCTTGGCTTTCTTATCCTTTCTTCCATTGCACGTATAACGACAAACTTCGCTCACATGTTAACACTTTTGAATCCTCAAAATGGTTTTATTTTTTACCCACTTCCATGCAACAGCGTCTAAGCAACCGTGAGGCTGATCTTTGAAGATCATAATCCACAATTGTTGGATTAGATTTTATAAACTTGATCTTAGAAGTAGTCAAATTTTATAAACTTAAACGTAGGTTTCAATTATGTTCGGGAATTTAATTCAGAAAATTAATTTCGGTATGAGAAATATTATTTGAATAATAGTGATCAAATACTTATGAAAAAATATAAATTTCTTCTTTTTCCCTATATTATATCTTTTTTCTAGGTTTTTATTTAGGAATCCAATACTCTTTATGTAATTAACAATTGTGATATAGTAATTTCAAAATATTTGGATTAGTGAGACTTGTGGCTCATTTTTTGTCATAAAGAAGTAAGAGATACCAATACCCCTAAATTTTATAGGAACACTAGAGAAATTCATCTTTTTTTAATATTAATGTTACATTTTTAGGATAAAAATTCATTTGCAATTCACTTTCTTGAAATTGAAAAATTAACAATTAAATCTTTGTAATCTCAAAAAACTAGTCCATGCGAATATTATTCTAAGGGTCAACTTAAATAAATTTTTGCAATTTTAAGGCTAAATTATTAATTTCTTATGGAGTAAAAGGAAATAGGCATGTACGTGAATAATTGATTTTGAATATTAATGTATAATTTTTTATAGTAAAACTTCTTGCTAACTTCTTTTTAATTCATCTTTATATACAACATTAGCAAATAATTTTCATTTTTATAACATTAATATTCTTAAATTAATATTTGGAAAAATATGTACTTTTTATTTACAAAATATTACAAAATACTGTTACTATAATAATTTATTTTCTTAACATATTAATAATTTTAAAATTAAATTAAATCAAGCGTATATATATGCCACATTTTTTATTTTATTAAGAAATAATATACGTAACCATTATTAATGGGTATCTTGGCAAAATAAAAATGCACATGAAAAAATGAAGAATTAATAAAAAACCTTAAAAATAAATTAAAATGTAGTTTATCTTTATTTTTAGGGAAAGAAAGTATATATCCTAGAAACTGAAAAAAAGAGAGTGTAATAATATCATCTCCCAAGAGAACGGGCCCAACTTCATTCATGGTGCTAATATTTAACGTGGCTGATTTGGTCTGGGCTCCTCCCCATCTAATAACGTTAAAAATGCAACTTCAATTCTAAAATTGTGTTGCCATAGAAACAAATTAAAGGACTAATATAGCTAGTGGGGTTGCTGCTGCTCTAACATATATATGTCTTCACGAAGAATGTGAGATAGGGAAATAATTCATAGAGATGAGAAGACTTGCAAAGTCACAATACAATGATGCTGATTTTAATTGCAAGCTTGGGGGATTTTGGTCTTGCAGAAGTGTACGAACATAGTTGTAACACTAACACAAGGGAAGCCTATACTATACACAACTGTGAAGACTAATGTATACAGATTTGGGGCACTGATGCATACATCTTTGCAATCCTAAAGTTTCATAAAATTAAATTTGTTTCTGTTTTCTATGTTGGTTGTTACATTGTGAGTCTTCTGATTTCATTACTGCAGATAATGTAGCATCAATCCTTCAACTGTTACTATTTTGTACTGCAAGGTATTAAACACCTTCCTTCAAAATTTCCAGGTGTGGGACATTTTATAAAACAACTATGCATTTCAGATCACAGCCGAGTAAATATAGTTGTTCTTATGATTGCATCTAAAGAAGAACAAAATTATATTCCCACCAAACAACAGATAAAAAGGCATAACTTAACTCCATTTTGTTTCATCTCCCAAGCCAGGGAAGGGTTTATTACATCTTGGAAGCTTTTTCGATGACTATTTTGATACTTGACAACTTCAACCCATACACATGACACATCTATGCTACCATCATAATCTTCCAAGTAATAAAATCACGTTCAATTATTCACGCCTATCTTACAGTGAATGTGGTTTGACAATGATCAAAACTAAAAATCTTAGATGCTAGCATTACATCTGCAGGTGCAAAATTGAATTAACAGTAATAAGAATTCTTTTACATCATAACACCAACCATAAATCAATGCATATGTCTACCATGAATCATTGGCGTGTTCTTGTTAAACGACGTAAATCTTCATGGTTAAACCATATATGAAATATGCGAATAATAAAAAAACAAAAATATGTTGAGAAAAATTACCTCGTAGTGACTCAGGCTCAAATCAATATTAATTTGATAGACCCCGAATACCAGCAGTGTAGAAAAGAAAAATCATTTTGTAAATTCAAGTTTACTTATATTTTCGTTTCTTTTTCTCTATAAAGGCTGTGTTTGTTTGGAAGTCTGAAGTCCCAATATCACTTTTTTCATTGAAAAAAATAGTTTTTAGCTTTTTTTTATTGAAACCAAAAAGAGTAGTTCTAGAAAAAAATAATTTTTAATTTTTTAATTAAATATAAAATTTTAGTTTCATAATCACTTTATTGCAAAAATTTGAAATAGTGGCACCTTAAATTAGTTTGCAGTGTTAAATTTAGATGCATCATGCATGTCTGACTTGCTGGTTCTTTCTGTGTCACTTTTTGCAAAATTTGAAATAGTGGCACCCTAAATTAGTTTGCAGTGTTAAAATTTAGATGCACCATGCATGTCTGACTTGCTAGTTCTTCCTGTATCACCCAATCAAATTAGTTTGCAGTGTTAAAAGTTAGATGCATCATGCATGTCTGACCTTGCATGATGCATGTAACATGTGTCAGTGTCTGATACTCACACGACATCCACATAACACGTGTTGGACACAATGTCCAATTAAAAAATAATAATTTTTTTGAGCTCGAATACACACTTAACACGACTGGATATTGCTCTAATTCACTGTAGACGCAGCTTGGGCACCCCACAAACACGCTTGAGTTGGTTTCTTTATTTTCTTTTCAAATTTTAATATCAATATTAGCCCAAAATCAAACATAGTTATTTAGTTTAACCAATGCTGTTGGATCATTTTATTTTGATAATTCTTCATTTGATCACAAAAAAATAAAAAGAAGAATTAATTAGATAAAAAAAATCATAAAAACATGACAAGGAGAAATTCAGACAAAAAAATATAAAAAAATTATAAAAAAAATTATATATATAAATATATACATCATGTCTGTGTCCTATAATTTTTTGAGTTTGATGTGTCTCTGTATCCATGTCTATGTCATGTTCCGTGTCTGTGTCTGTGTCTGTGTCTGTGTTTGTGCTTCATAGCTTACTAGGTGATGTGTTAGAAATTTGTTATAATGGTTTCAATTAAAGTGATATTGTCAGTTGTCAATCTTGATGCAATAAGTTTAGAATTGGCTACAACAATTCTACTTTATCTTTTCAAGAAATCTACTATATTAATATTTCAGACTCATTTCATGGAAACTATTACACGTGTTATTCATATAGTGATTTAGGCTCCATTTTTCTCAATCGTTATGTCTAAATATTTTTTTAAGCTTAATTTATAATTTACTTATTAATTATTTTTTATATCTACTATACTAATATTTCAGTTTATAGAAACTATTACACGTGTCATTCATATAGTAATTTAGGGTTATCTATATAGTGATTTAGGCCCCACTTTTTTCAATTGTTATGTCAAATATTACAATCATTAAAGATTATAATTTGCACTAAAAGAGAATCTATGTCAATATAATTACAATCTATAATTAAATTAAGAACTATTAATAGTCTCACATTATAAAGGTAATATAAAAATTATAAAGGGAATGTTTTCAAAATAAATAAGCTTTAAAATTAGTATTTTTTCTAAAGAAAGTGGGCAAGTCAAACTGCTAACGAATTGCTAATTAATTGATTTTGATATGATAATAATTCAGAACTCAATTTCTGCCAAATTTATTCTTAATCAAGTATTTAAAACTCAATATAATACTATCCTGATAATTTATTCTTAATCAAATATGATAATAATTGATATAATACTAAAATTTAAGACTCATTACATAAAAAGTCTCTTCCATGTGTTATTCATACAAAAATTATACCTCATTATTATCATAATCTTAATTCTTAAAGTATGTTTTTGAATTTAATTTACTTTCTAATTATCAATTATTTTTTCTAATCATACCTTCCTATCTCTCTACCATTAACAAAAGTAATATAAAAAATAAAAAATAACATAAATAAAATTACAATTCAATACATTATACCATAAAAATTATATATATATATATATAATTATAGTATTAATGATAACAAAGTTATTATAATCATGTTGCATTAGTAGTATTTATTATTATGAATATTTATGTTTTGAAATTCAAAGTATTTTTAAAATTTTTTTTTGAATTTTTTTAATAAACTTGTAAATATCAATAGGGATTCAAATCTCCATGTGGAATGAATAACTGCACCCGTGATGAGGATGTGGATGAGAATGGAGGCAAAAATTCTAAATGAGGATGGGATTATGTGAAAATTTTCTGATGTCAAATTTAGAACTTTTAAAAATTATAATATAAAAAATTATCTATCTAACTGTATTACTATATCCTATTTAATTTTTTACAAGTTGAATATTCTAGTCTACCAATTCTACAATTTTTTCATACTAATTTTTTGAAAAAAATACTTTCAATTTTTCAACACTAAAATATTTAAGAAAATCAATTCCAATTTACATTTCTTTAATAACAATACTAAATATTATTAAGTTTTTTAAAATTAAATAATTATATATTTTTTTATTAATTATTACATATTAATTATAACATATATTTTAAAATTGATATTTTAATTTATTTAAAGGATGTACAAGGAAAGGACATATAATTAAAATCATATAAATTAAATCTAATCATTATTTTTATTGATTAGAAAATATATTTTTATATTTTTATAAATAAAAAATTTTAATTTACTAAAAGGATATAAATGGCTAGGAATGATAAAAAAAAAAATGAAAGTAGGTACACGTGGAAATTACCCACATTGGGAAGGGAATTGAGACGTATTTTATCTTCATAGAAACGATCAATGGAGACTAAGTCCTTGTTTGTTAAACGGAATATAGATATGGATAACACATCTTCATTTTTTTAATCATTTTTATTGTATTTGCATTATGTATGCATTTTTAATTTTAATTTGGATTATATTGCATTAATAGTATTTGTAATTATAGATATTTATGTTTTAAATTGTAAAATATTTTTTAAAGTTTTTCTCTTTTTGAAATTTGTTAATAAACCCTTGAATGCCATAGGAATTCAAAATTCCCATGGGAAATGGGAAAGGAAGACCCGTAAGAGGGATGTGGATGGGGATGTGAGGCAAAATTCAAAACAGTGACGGAAAGCATGGGACGTGTTCCCTTTCTCATGGATACTCATTGTTATCCCTATAAATGGCTCATGATATAGTAAAATTATCCATTTATTCTCTTTCTTTATTCAACAATTCCAACTTTCAAAATATGCAAAATTTTTATAAAATAGGCTCTTTATTGTTAGTTATAGGTTATCTATAGAGATTTTTTTAACTTTATAAATATGATATTCAAAATAAGATATCAAATGCAATGACACATTTATATTTTATCCACTTATTTAATTATTAATTTATTTTTAATATAAATTTATATACTCAATTTTCTATAAGATATATTTAAATAAATTATCATTTTTTTTAATAATAATCAATAAGCTATTTTTTATTATCTTTCCATGCATCGTATGGGTTAAATGGCTGGTAGAATTATATTTCCAAAATTGGGTTGGACAAGTTTCTCCAAATAACTCAAATTTTGTATCCTTATTGATTCTTTATTATTCATTGCTTCTCTCTCAAATCCTTTGTGTTGTACTTGAATCATTGGACTACTTTGAAACTTAGGCAATTTTGTTTCCATATTGCCTTCAGGAAGGGTTCTGTCTTATAAACTAAACAGTTTACCATAGTTTCTTCTAAATCAAACATTTCCCAACCTAGAGCTTGATACAATCTTTCTTGTGCTGTCCTTGTGGAATACTCCATTGACTATTTTTGGGCTAGCTCATATGTGCATGTATGACCTCTCAGTGGTAAGGGCTAAATATGTGAAGACATTCTATCTTTTCAAGGTTCCAACTTAAAGGAATGGCAATTAGACAAAAATTATCTTCCCCTAAACCCCTATTTTTGGGAGTGGAGGTGTTCTGGTTTAAAGCAGTTCATAGTTTATGTTGTGAAAGAGAATGGTGTCTATCTACCTGTTGGAGTTTTGGAGATAAGATGACATATCAGCCCTATTATGACTCGCTACAAGGCAATGCTTCATGAACTTTTATGAGAGAAGGGAGTATTTTAAAATTTTGAGGGACTTTTTGGTTAAATGTAATGGTCAGGTATTATGTGGTCATCTTTGGCATGGTTAGTTTCTATCTCAACGTGAAAGCATTCTTTTTTTATTTATGAATGTTTTGTTCTGTTGTCAATTGGTCATGCTTATTCGTAGTAAAATTGTGGTTGTTAATTCAAACAAGTGAAATACCCTTGGAGGTAGTTAATTCTGGTGTTGAAGAGATAATGCTTGAGAATCAGGGTTTAAAATGCTTATAGGACCTCGTGATCAAGCATAGATTTTTAAAGATTTTAGCTTGTGTAATGAATTTACTTAAACCTATGCAAGAGTTTCACCATGTAGGAGTTCCCTTAGTACAACTGTTCCATATGTATGGAATTTTTTTAAAAAAATTTATTACTAGAAGTTTAGGTGGGTTTGATGTTTAGGGTTTTAGGTTACTTGCTTGACCTAAAAGCTAAAATTAGGTCATGATGTTAAGTGGCCAGCTTTACAAATTGGAAAATAGCATACGCTTGGCCAACTTTACTTAGAACATATCGTTGGACAAATACAAATTAAAGGATAACAAAGTAAAGAACTAATTCCTCATAGGCGAGGATTTTTAGCAGCAATTAGCAAGCCAGCAAAGGTGAAAGGCAGGCAGATGTCCTTTCTTCCATTATTTAAAAATTATATATATATATATATATATATATATATATATATGAAGACTACTATGGGTACTACAATAATCACTTAAACATGTGTTAAATATGAGTGTTCATATAGCATATGCAAACCACCTTGAAAGAACTTCCCTTTTGAGACATCTAAATTATCAAACCTAGCTCCTTTCAGAGGTGTGCAACGCTACTTGTTATCGTCATCAGTGATGAGCTTAAGGTATTTGCATGCATCACGGTCACACATCATCATCTGATTTGATATTAAGAGAACAATACAAAAGCTCATACTAGACCTTACCCTTACTCAAAGCACTCTTGACCTTAAATAGGCCTTTTGGGCTTCCTCTACCTGACCTAACTTTTACATATCCATCCTGGACCAGCCAATTTGAAGGTGTGACCCCGTCAAATTCTATATTCATCAACTAAATTGTAGCCTTGACCAAAAGGAAAAAAGAAATACTAAATTGCAGCACCATGACCACAAAAGTGTTAGGAAAAGTAACAGATATGTAGCGAAATAAAACCTTTTTGAATTAAAAGAATCTTTGAAAAGCATAATATATGACAAGTAAAAAATACATGACAAACAAATAATATCTCCAGAGTGCAAAAAATTAAATAGGCAAAGATGAGGAAAGAACGCAAGAATTTTTAACGTGGAAGTTCCCCCAATAAGAGGGATGAAAAATCACAGGACCTAATCTAGAAAAATTTCACTATGAAAAATATCAAAGAGTACAATCAAAGAGTTCTGCCAAAAAGAACTCATAAATAAATGCCCCACTCGCTACCAAAATAGTATAAATAATACTCAAATAGGTACAAACTATCATGCCAAAGTAGGGAGAGAATAAAATTTTGAGTATAACAGAAAAATGCCAGCAGCACTAGGAAAAATTGGTTGAAATTTCACCCAAAATGGATCACAAATGAGTACTCAACACATACAGCAAGTATGCAAAAATCTCCTCCAGCCAAAGCAATATTGTGGGGCGCATCACGAAAAGAGAAAAGTGTGGATGTGTCCACTATAGTCTTTGTATGTGCGTGTGTGTGTGTATGCGTGTGTGTCCATCTATATACACACACATACAAGGGCTACAATGGACATAACAGTAGTCATGAGTGACTAAAAACAACATCCAAGGCTTTTTTTTTTCAATAAAAAAGTATTGGGTCTACTTGAAGAAGATCTAATACAACAAACTGCACCGTCGACTCAAGTGGGGATAAAGCCGAATTGGCCATAATGCAATAGTGTTCAAATTTTTCTCTTGTCGGCAAAGATTTTGTAAACATATTTGAACCATTGTCTATAGCCTCTTCATAGCACTCAGGTTTTCCCCCATTAGAGAATAGTACAAATTCATCAGATGGGTAGTGAGTAAAAGGCTGACTCTGTTTAGAAGACCTCCTAAGAGGAACAATAGGCTTAATAATGTCATCAACTACATCATTATCATGAACATTAATATTCTTAGCTATCATCTAGAATATGATTCTAGGCATCATTATGATTGCCAAAATCTGCCACATAAGGTATCTTTGTCTCAGAAGCTGGTTCAATATCAACTAAACTATTAGAAGTCTTTGATATCTCTGCCTCACAATATCTTCAATGGTTTGATCCTCCATGAAAATAGCATCATGACTTCTAATAAGCTTCTTTTCAACAAGATCATAAAATCTATAGCCAAATTCATGATGGCCATATAGCCAATGAAGATGCACTGCCTTCTCTTAACATCTAACTTGGATGTTTCATCTTTTGGCATATGTACAAAAACTTTATATCCAAAGACATGCAAATGGTCATAGGAGACGTTCTTCCCATACCAAACTTTGTCAGGAACATCTGTCTACAAAGCAACAGTAGGAGATTAACACATGCCCAATAGTATATAAAGCCTCACCCCAAAAAGATCCAAGCAAGTTTGCTTCAAGAAGAAAACATTTGACTCTTTGCAACAATGTCGTATTCATCCTTTTTGCTAAGTTATTAAGCCGAGGAGTCTTCGGGGTTGTCTTTGATGTCGAATGCCCTGCTCTTTATAATAGTCATCAAAAGGTCCACAAAACTCGCCACCATTATTGGTGCGAATGCATTTTAGTTTCTTCCATTTCTCTCTCTTAATGAAAGCCTGAAAATGTTCAAAGACTCCAAATACCTGGTCTTTAAACTTCAAAACATAAACTCGATTTTATGGAATGATCATCAATAAAAGTGATAAAATAAATTGCACTACCAAATGTTTTAGTCCTCATCAGAACACAGATCTGAATGCACTAACTCAAGCAACTCTAATTTTCTAGAAGGAAGATAACTCTTGAAGAAGACCCAGCTGTGTTTCCTAGCCAAGTAGTGAATTCTAAACCTGTAAGTAAATTCTTCTTGGCTAAAGAGTTCAGTCCCTTTTTACTGATGTGGCAAAGTCCCTCATGTTATGAATTTGACAAGCTGTCGCAATCAACAATATTTACAGCATCAAGAAAGACTGAAGCTTTCATCCAATACAAACGAGAAAACCTTCTTACAAAATGCCACAACCAAAAAACCTTTAGTGAGCTTCCATTGACTATCACCAAAGGCATTGACAAAACCTTCATCACTAAGAACTCTAGAAGAAATCAGATTCAAAGGGATGCTGGATACGTGTCTAACATTGTTCAAAATTAACTTTGTCCCAATGCTGGTTTCCAAACAAATTGTACGTACTAGTACCAATCATTGATTTATCTTGGCTACCTATCTTCAACACACCAAAATCACCTGGAGTGTAAGATGAAAAGAACTTTTTCCTTGATGTCACACGATAAGTGGTACCACTATCAGCAACCCAGCTAGAATCATCACAGTCAACATTGATCAAAATTCTCGTCACAAATAACCACAAGATCATCTACAATGGTGGTGACAACACGATCATTATTCTCATCATTATTTTTATTCTTCTTGCTTTGTTGTATGTCATTCTTCAGCTTAAAGCAATACTTCAGAATATGACCATTTTGCAGTAATTGCACTCATAATTTTTTTTTTCTTGGACTTTGATTCACTTCTGTGATCACTTCCTTGACCCCTGTCCTTTACCTCTGTTTCAGTAGCCAAAATCTCTGACTGTGAAAAGGATGCCTGCTGAGTTTGTAGAGGTTAGCAATGTCCACATTTTATTTTGGACATAAAACTTGTTTCTTTCTTCCTTTATTCAATTTGAAATTTTGGATAGCATTGTGATTTTATTTAATTTATATTTATTACTCCTCTTCTAACTTTTCTCTCACCTAATTAATATTCATTCTTCCCTACTTGTCACTATATAAGTTACTATTTTTAAAATATTATATGAAATTATTATATGTTGAATGAATATATTTTAATAATTTTAAAAAATAAGTAATTAACTTATCAAATTTAATTAGAGATTTGTTAAAAAATAATAATAATTAAAAAGCTTCATGTCAAAAAGGAAAAATTAATCAAAAAGCTAATAAATTAGGGTGATGATTCTCTGAGAATCTCACTTTAGATAGTAAAATAAGGAGATTTTATTTTTGAATCAATAACTTTATGAGGAAGGATCCAATAACACCAGCGTAAGAGTTTTACACTTACACTAGTATCTAACCATTAATTTCATGTTAATCTAACGGTTTAAGATGGTGCAATTTAATGAAGAAAGAGAATAAAGATTTATTGGATAATTATTTTAATGAAAAGAGAGATATAATAAAATCAAATAATTATTTAAAAAAAGAATTTGATATACAGGCCAATAATAATAAAAAATTTTATAAACATCAGTGAAATGAATTTGGAAATTTTCTATTAAAAATGTTATGATTTCAATAAATATATTTTTGATAAATTTTTTTAATAAATATTTCAACTATCAAATTCTTAATACTTACTTATCAAAAACGTAACAAGAAAATTAAAAAGAATGATAGCCTTTTTATAATTTTTGAAAAACATTCAGTTAAAAGTGTTATGTTTTCTAATTATTATCAATTAAAATTAAAGAAGAAACATAGCTCCTTAGTATTTTATGATTTTCAGCATATAATTATATAATTTTTATTAATATTTTAATTTTTATTTAAATTTTAATTTTATACAAATTTATCATATATTTTTATTTGAATTATTTTTGGGTAGATATTTATTAGAAAACTAAATATATTTACTTTTAAACTTAAAAAATATATAAAATGAAAATAAAAATTTATATAAAATAATGGAATTTTTAGTCAAATGAAATTTAAAAATTGAAATTTTTTAATAAAAGCCCAAAAACAATTACATCAAACTTTGAATAAATAAATATTAAAAATGTAAATGCCATTAAAAAATTAAAATAAGAGAGCACTTTCTATGGCCAGTGAAAAAACTCAACAAAAAACAACTATTGAAAACGTAAATGGCATAGAATTTTAAGATAAAAAACACCATTTTTCTATAATTTGTGAATATTAAGCTTATAAGTGGGCTCTTTTTCACTCTATTGATCAAATGGTAAAATTTTCTACTCTCACTTTAGAGGATCCAAATCTAATAAATCAAAGAATTCAATTCTTTTAGCGTACAGAATTCAAACTTTCTTTTTTGTAAATAGAATTCAAAATTATAGTGTATATATATATATATATATATATATATATACACACACACAAATATTTTAGATCTTATTAAGATATTTAGGTGACATAATATTAAAATATTGAAACTATAAAAAAAAAATCTTTCAACAACTTGATTACTCATAACGTTAATTATATATGATTTTTTAAAAATTATTAAAATAATTTTAAAATATACTTATTCACATGTAATTTTCAATTAAATACATAATAGTGAAATGAAAGAAAAAATTTTAAAAAGTGCTAATTTATATAGAGGCAAATAGTGGAGAAGGGATATTAATTAGATGAGAAAAAAGTTAGAAGGGAATATAATAAATATGAGTCAATCAAATTACAATATTACCCAAAATTTCAAATTAAATTAAGAAAAAGAGAAGAGGATTTTGTGTCCAAAACAAAATATATGTCTGTCTCTGTGTGTGTTGCGGGGGGAGGGGGGGGGGGCTGTGAAAGGGATAATAAAAAAAAACACTAAATTGTGGGAGTGAAAGGAAATAAATAAAAAGATCATTTGTTGCAATGAAAGGATGAGATCTGCCCATGAAATTCTGAGTGGCAAATATCCTCGGAGCAAGTTACTGGCAGAAATTCGACCAAAAACGAAATTACTGGCAAAAAGACAGTAAAATAAGAAATGCTACAAAGATTATATATTTGCATGTTTGTAAATGTAAACATATACAGATAGATCACTAATCAACGGTATTTGAATTCGAATTTGTGGTATGAGTGTTAGCTATGGCAACTGAGCACCGTTGAACGCAGAAATACCGAATTATATTTATCACTGGTGTTGCAAGTTACAACTTACAACACATGAAAAAGATATATCACAACTCAAAATGCCAAAAAAAAAAGAAGAAATATCATCACAAGCAGATTATGTAAAAAACAAAAAAGAAACACCATTGAAAGTAAGTTTCTTCAAACAGTAATTTTACGGCCCCATATAACATAAACTAAATCTATTTATTTCAAAGTCCAATTCTACATATATCTTCATTGTTGCACTTGCATCAACCGTGCTGATTTCATTCCAGATCAGAAGCTAGTAGGACTGTAGGAGTAGCATATCTGCAATGAATTGCTAATTTGTTTTAATCATGTAGCCGAAAAGACAAGAAATAAAAACAGGTTTTTTAAAGATTTAATTTTTAGGTGTTGACAATGTAGACGTAATTTACAGTCTTTCAAACAAATATTATCATTTCACTCATGATAGTTTATTTTTTCGTCCACTATTTAAAAAATCATACAACTAAAAGACTTTTATTGGATGATAGTCTAAAAAATTTTAATTGAATGACACCACTTTTACACTATCAATGCATTGAAATTAAGCTTGATTTTTAATTATCAACAAATGAAATTGAAAAGGTGTACACCCAAATCTGACTATTTAGTGATGTGCTAACATTTATTATCAATAATCTCCTTTTAAGAAGTTCAAACATTCGAAACTGAATCTTTAATCTACTCAATTTCTCTTAATTATACACACGAACTGCAAAGCAATTGCTTTGAAAAGTAGATAATAACCAAGCAAAGGAAGTTAAAATCAAATTCACATTATATCATCCATCGAAACAGAATTAATTTAGTGTGAATTGAAAGCCTACCAAATGATCCAACCTCATATAAGATAGTGACATTTTTCCTTACTCCATTTATTTCAAAATAAATATCTCTTTCACTTTTCTGATATATTTATAAATTAATATATCTGGACACAGTTATAAATGTCTCAAAAAAAGAAAGAAATATTTATTTTGAAATGAAAGAAGTATATAATAAAAGAATAATGTCCAAAAAAATTCATTATTTTGAATGCGGAAACATTGGAGTTGATGTATTCCTTGCAAATAAAATTATTACACAATTTATAACATATAGCGAAACCTATATCGTAAAAACATACAAGTGAGAACACAATAATTAGTGTAATTTGTTTCACGTTTATCTATGTTTACAAGACGAAGTTGGTTTTACTAAGACCTAGAGAACCTTATCTACTAAGTAAAATTTAATTGACTAATAATAAACCAAAAGAAAAAAAAGAAAAAAACCATAGTCAGTGAGCATTGAGCAATTGTTATGACTTTTCAATTTCATATGCATGCTATTGCATGGCACATATCGAGCAAGAATCAGGTCTGATACATAAATAATTGGAATAGTATTGTGCTGCAATTTGGCTAGAAACGAAACTTGAAAGAAGGAAAAACATTTGTTTAAAAAGGTTGTTAACATTATGAAAAATTATTTCTATCGCCTTTTTTGAAGAGGTGTACCCGAGCTAAAGCAATAATAAATGGGGTTAGGGTGAAGAATTAAAGTAATAACTTTAATTTTAGTAGTTAGATTCGTGTTATATGAGTTATTGTTTCTCTGTTCCATATATGAGAAACAATTCTTAGTTGGTGTAACTAAGATGTGAGGAAAGAAATTAAGAAAAATATACAGAAGTTTCTACATACGCACCTGCTATTTTTTGAGTAACCTATGACACTTGGCCATATTCACTACCACCATGACATAAATGTAGTCTATCAGTTTGCACATAAGCTCTTCTCCAAGGCCTCCAAAGTAGTATTGGCCCTAAAAAGCCCCAAAATTCTGTGAAAAATGCTAACCTCATGCTCATGTATAATGCTTCATAAAAGGCTGAATTGTCGTATTTGTCATGTCTTGTTGGTTCCTGAAGCTTTCCTAGTGTCATGTCTTCAAGACAACTTCTGTTAAGTTGTTCACCACAAAGATGAAGATTTCCTTCAAAACTTGAGGCCTGAAAGGTCTGCAATTGTCTTCTAAATGAGATTCTTTTAGATAGAGAGTTGTATGACAACTTTAACACACTTAGACGATGAATTTGAGAAAGAGTTAGAGGAATTTTGTCAAATAAATGGTTTCTTGATAAGTCTTTTAGGATTTTACCGGTTAAATGATTGCTTGAGAGATCAATGCTATTTAGACGAAGCTCCGGTCCTTAAATCTAGATACCACACCTTTCCACATCAATGTGATGTTAAACCTGTAATAGCTAAAATAAAAATAATAAAAACCATAAGTACTAAAAAGTTCTTCTAACCTCATATTGTGCCGATATATACAATTTAGAGTGTCGATTGAGTTGATGCTCTTTGTAGACATAGTGGTTAAATTCTTTAAGTACGTTGGAATTTCATTTGATAATTTATTCCTGGAAATGTATAACAGTTGAATTTTCCTTAAATAACAAAGATTCATGGGAAGATTTCCAAAAAAATTATTCCCAACCATGTTCAAGACTATCAATTGCCGCAAACTTCGTCCTATCCACTTGGGTATGGGGCCGGACAACAAATTTTCACCAACATCCAACATATATAAGCTAGTGTAGTTCTTCATAGTGGAAGGCAATTCTCCAATCAATCTATTGTTTCACAAAACTAAAGCTTTCAATCTAGCAAGAGTGCCCATGGATGGTGGAATCTTCCCTGACAAGTTGTTATTTCTTAGATCAAGAAACAATAATGAGCTTACATGTCCCCAGCAGTCTGGTAGTTGACCCTTTATTTGATTATTTGCTAAAATTAAAGCTACTAACCTTCCATTCGTGTCGTCACACAAGAGTGAAAAAAAATCTGAAAATTTAATTTCAGAGAGATGCAACAGTGAAGCATGTTTGCAGGAACGACGGAACAACACCCTCAAATTGATTTGAATTAAAAAATATAGATGTTCCGTAGAGAAGCTTTGGTGGTAAATTTGGAATTGCTCCAATGAAATTGTTGTGAGACATATTAAGCCTCCCAACATCTCGCAAGTTGTTCCAAAACCACTCTGGTACAGAGCCATTATTTCCAGCATCAGAAATATCCAGATACATCAAGTGACTTTGAGTCTGGAGCCAGCTTGGAAAGCTAGGACCCAACTTGCAAGATGCTAGTCCCAACCATGCTAATTGGAAAGGAGGAAGCCAGTCAGGGACAAGTTTTAGAGACAATGAGCTGTGTGATAATGCTAGGATTTTTAATTTGGAAAAGCTTGTGAGATGTGATTCACTAATGATACCCTCCAAAGAATTCCATCCCAGAGACAAATACTCTAACTCAGATAGCAATCCTATGCTTGTAGGTAGCATGCCAGTAATCCAGTTAAAAGACAGAAGGAAAGTTGGAAAGAGAGGAGACAACAAAATAATATTATTATCTGAGAGATAAAGCTCCTGAAGATTATTGCAGTAGTTTGACAACAAATGAAATGTCGATGATGTCAACATATTGCGTGATAGATCAAGTATGGTGAGAGAATTTGAAAAGTTGGAATGTGAATCAAACAATGATCGAACATCATTAATTGAAAGACTGCAATTAGTTAGCCTCAATTCTCTCCGATTTGGAATAAGCTTATTGATCATTTGAAACTAAAAGTGAGAGTTGCCAAGACAAAATGAAGCCAAGATTTGTCAGAGAAGAGAGATTAGACAGCCAATCTGCATCTTTAGTTTTGAGATCAAACTCACCACTAAGCTTGAGTGTATGCAACATTGGAAGACTCCCAATCTGAAGAGGGATTACTCCAGAAAGATAATTACTACCTCCAAGATCAAGATATTGTATCTTCCCCAGATTTATAAGTTGATTCGGGATTTCTCCTTCAAGATAATTGTTGCCCAGATTCAAATATCTTAATTGTGTAAGCCTCCCTAATTGATTCGGGATTGCTCCAGTAAGATAATTATCATTAATATCAAGATACTGCAACCCTGACATATTTCCAAGTTGATAAGGAATGCTCCCACTAACTGCAGAATATGACAGGTTGAGTTCTGGGATATGAAACGGCGAAAGAAAATAATTGTAACTGAGGTCCAAATATTCCAAATTTGCAAGTCAATCAATGAAGAGATATTGATTCGACCACGCAAATCACGATCATCCGACCCACGAAGATGAAGGTTGAGTACATGACCTGTTTCATCGCTGCACTGAATTCCTTCCCATTTGCAGCAATCTCCATTGCTCTGATTCGCCCTCCATGTAGACAGCTTGCCCTCTGCATCAAGGAGGCCTTGTTGGAAGCTGAGGAGTGCTCGTCTCTCCCTTTCTATGCACTTTACTTCTCCATGCTTGCTTGGCCAGCTGTTTCCAAGGATAGATCCTGAATCATATAATATAAGCACCAGTAGTGCATAAAAATTTTTGGAAAAAATACCAGCTCATCATAAGTTTTCGGATTTGAAATATCTGCAATATTTCAATGAATTTAATACGAGCAAAACAACAAAGACGGATTTATGACAAGTGTTTCTCTTTACTTGCTTTGCAATGAGATGTACATATAGATGAACAATGGTTGGTCCCTAGGTACACGATGAAGAGTATTTCACGTCACAGACAGGTCTCAGAATTAAGTGCCATTATTTGTATGACAAAGTAATAAAGTATGTATTTTTAATGTATATTATAAATTTATGCAGGGTAAGGATCCTCTAAAGAGGATCTCACTTTGAAAAATAAAATAAGGAGGTTCTCACTTTAGAAGATCAAAATCCATTTATGCAGGTTCACGAATTTTGAACAAATACCACTAAAAAACAAGGAAATATTTGTGGCAGATAGTTTGCAATGGTTTCTCAAGAATTCATTAATTTCTCATTTAACACTCTGTATCTTAAAAATTAAAAATTTTATATTCACCATACATTACTCAATACATCAATTGATGTTGAAATCGTATGGAAAGTTATTCTTGCCCAAAATTTGTTTTTTGGTTAGCTAATATTTAGTTTTTATTATTATTATTATTATTTGAGTCTTTTTGTGTGTGTGTTTGTGTTTTTTTTTTTGGGGGTGGACGGGGTGGTCTCTCACTCAAAAGGTATAGGAGTAACTACAACTACAAAGCTATAGGTTCAACTATAGATGTGATTTTTATATGTGAAATTATATTTTGTAAAATTCAATAGAAATTTAAATCAGTATCTATTTGGTAACAACCTAATAATTTAACTTAATTGCTTAATAAAAAAATATTTCAAGAATATAAGATTAAAAAAAATAGCAATAGGATTTGGGACTAACTTATTTTCATTTATAAAATTTGAGGGACTAATATAAGATTTTTTAAATTTGAGGGACTAAGTTAGGGTTTTATTCTTTTTTCTTTTTAGGATATATTTGGTTGAGTGGTAAAAATGAGAGTAAATGTTCAATGATTGAGCTCCATATGTAAAGTTACAAATAAAGTTCAATCTAATAAAATATTTATCTTTATTTTTTACCCTCCAACCAAATATAAACTAGGATTATTGACCCATTGTGAATAAAAAAGAAACAAACAAACAAACTTTCTTTTAAAGTTATTTGAGAATTTAAAATCTGAAATGTCATCATATAGCCTATTCTCGTTAGATTCTAAATATTCTACCGTCATATAACAATCTCAACAACTTGCAAACTTCAGAGGAAGTGAAAGCACAAAACGTGAGACGGGAAGAGAGAAATAGAGAGAGAATGTGTTATAAAAAGTTAGTTTAGCAATTGATTATGATATAATATAATTATAATACAACCCCTATTATAAATTTGATTTAGAGTAAAGAGGGTTGGGTATTGTGTCAAGGTATACTAATCTCAACTCCCCTTTCATAAATATTAATATCAATGGTATAAGAGTTTAATTTAAATATAATGATTGTGATAAAATCAAATCCTTCTATTTAAATAATTTTTCAAATACTGAATGTGAAGGTAAATCATATTTACTAATATGATAATATATAATTAGATAACAATGTAAAAATATTTTACATTTCCAATGCATTATAGCTAAACGTAGATTAAATCTCAAAGTTGATGCCCAATAATTAACTCGACAAATAAATTAGTCTTTTGGGAGTCAAAAATCTTATGGTAGTCTATCACTTTTTTTTTTATATAAATATAAAAGAGAACGTTTTAGTCTCTTTGTTAATCCATCATTCTAATACTAGATAATAAGGCACCTGTTAAATAGTTGAGTTGATTCTCTGTTAAGATTTAAAATAACATATTACTAATTATTGTTATCAAAATGTCTACATTTTGATTTTCTTTTTTACTAATTATGTTTATGCCTCCTCAAACCCTAACCTAATTCATTTTTCTAGGTTCTTCATCATTTTCACATATCTGAAGCAGAAATGACTACATTTAGTGTCTTCATGAAATTTAACAGAGCCAGATAAACATTTTAAGGAGTCATGCATGGTGTGTGTGTGTGTGTGTGTGTCTATATATATATATATATATATATATATATATATATATATATATATATATATTGAGTATTCAAATGATTAATTAACAGAGAAAAACTAATGTGGCTCATTTTTATCAAAAGTGATGAATTGTATAGAGATTTTCAAATCATGAAGAATCGAATTTTTCCCTGAAATATTTGTTAAGGACCAACTTAAGCATTTAATCTTAAATTCTTTATACAATCGTACTTAAAAATTGGGATTATTAATTTCTATATAGTGTTTTGGAGGATGATTTACTTAGATATGGGATTATGAGAAAATTTATTAAAATATGGTAGGCAGATTCTATAGCAAAGACAAAAATAAGTGATACCCACATATGTTGCCCTTGGCAGATTCTATTTCATTATAGAATCTACCTTTGACAAATTCAATTTTTAAAAAACTATTTTATTTAATGTATACAATCCTCCTTTGAAGGATTCTTATCTTTAAAAATATATATTTTTTCTTTTTAATGTGTTATAATGATTAAAATCTGTCTTTGCGAGATTCTCTTTAAAAGAACATAGGATTTTCATACATTTTCTCAAAACATCTTATTGGTGTAATTTCATCACCAAAATACCATATAAAAAATTTGAGCCTAAAAATTATATCATTAGATTTAATTATGTATCAAGTTTTTAAACTTCAACAAAATAATGGATAGTCATAAACCTTTTACTCTTAAATTAAGGTTGGATAAGTGACACACACGAACATAATAATATCTAGCTCTATGCAGCTATATGTTCATTTTGATTTCATGAATACTTACAACCGTAATATCTCTTTTGTGTTTCAACGAACGAAATTTTGAATAATTTCACAAATTTATTTAATATTTTATATAATTTTGTTAATACAAACGTGAGTTGGTTCAACCACTTCGCAATCAATTTTCTTAAAATTGTTATTCTTAATAATGGCTATAATTTCCTTATAATTTTATTACACGGCTTGGGCAGAAAACAAAAACATCAGGTATATATACTGCCCCTCGTCATCTTTAGATCGCCTGTGTTTATTTTTAGTTTAATTATTCACATGTCCTATAGTTACACGTAATCTTTATTTAGACTTTTATAATTTAAGAATTTATGATTCAGTCCTACAGTAAATGAGATTTTTTTGATTAGATCCATGCCATTATAAAAACTAAAATATTTCATTAATATTCTATTTTCATTTTCATCTTCCTCCTTACCCTCTCATTAATATGAAATATTTTATAAATATTTTATTTTTTATAACGACAATCTTAATTAAAAAATCTCATATACTATAAGAATATTTTTTTTTCAAAGATATGGACTGATTCATTAATGATAAGGAAACAATACAAAATTTAGGTCCCAAAGGACTCTCATCAAAAGAGAAAATGGCTAAGCCAAACATCACTACCGATAGTAGGATAAAGACACAGACTAAGAACTATAAAGGAAAGGGACTTGCAGCATATTGAATTTCATCTAGCAACTTTGTTGACATCTCTATTATATCTTGGTGGGAAGTTGTCTTGTTTTCAAAGACCTTTAAATTCCTTGCTTTCCACACATTCCAGCAAGTGATAGCAACTAAATTGAGATTCTTCTTCCAATTTGTTCGTTGCCGCAGTAACTGGGTCATGTGGATCCCCCAGTTGCTGAAGTGACTTTGTCCATGGTTCTCGGTTAGATATTCCAGGGAAATTCCTTGCCAAACCAGTTCAGCCCGCTGACATTCTAGTAGACAATGCAGGACTGATTCTGAACTTCCTTCACAGCAAGGGCATAGTTCCATGATGGCTGGGATGCATTTTTTAATTACTTGTCTTACCGGGATACCCTCATGAGCTGATCTCCAAATAAATAATTTAATCTTGTGGGGGACCTTTAAAGACCAAATACTTCTCCACAGAGGCTTTATTCTCATATGTGCTGGATAAGCATCTACAGGTGGGTGATAAAACTTATAAGCAATGTTGTATCTTTAAGAGACTGAATATTTTCCATTTCTTTCATGATTCCAAATAAGCATATCTTCATCACCTATTGGCTTTGTCATCAAAATTTTCTGAGCTATCTGATCTGGAAATTTGGTTCTTACTAGTTGTTCATTCCAGCTTCCATTCTCATTCAAAATGTCTCTAACCAGGAATAATCCTTCATCTCGGTTAACATTTTCTGACATTGAGAACGGGTAAACTGAATTCAGCCAAAGGTCTTCATATATTTTAACTTTTGATCCATCTCCAATAGACCACCTGAGGCCTTTTTCAATCACCTTTCTTCCTTCCAAATGCTACGCCAGGCCCAAGAAGGGTTTGAGCCAACTTCCGCAGACATAAAGGAACCAAACCTGAGGTACCGGCCTCTGAAAATTTTATAGAATAGTGAAGACTGATTCATGAGAAGTCTCCAGCCCTACTTTGCTAAGAGGGCTAGATTCATTGCTTTCAGGTCTCTAAATCCCAATCCACCTTCATTTTTTGGTCTGCTCATTTTGTCCCAACTGACCCAACATTGTCTTCTTTCACTCCTTTGCTGTCCCCACTAAAAATTGGCCATCATCCTGTGCAGTTCATTCAGTAGTGTATCCGGCAACTTAAAACAAGCCATTGAGTATATAGGGATAGCTTCACCCATTGCTTTGACTAGTATTGATCTTCCACCCTGAGATAATAGGCCCCTCTTCCAGGCCATGATTTTCTTGCCAACCTTCTCTTTAATAAAGTCAAAAGTAGCTTTCTTTGATCTGTGAACCACAGAAGGTAGTCCCAGATATTTGTCTTGAGCCCCCACATGATGGATGTTTAGTTTTCCTGCTAACTGGTTCCTCAACCGGTGTGGTGTGTTGCTGCTAAAGAAAATGGCAGACTTGCGCAAATTGACTTTCTGGCCACTATAGTTTTCATATTCCTGCAACAACTCAAGTATATTATCACATTGATCATGGGAGGCTCTGTTGAGCAGTAGGGAATCATCAGCAAACAAGAGATGTGTAACTAAAGGGCAGTAATTGTTGATCTTAATGCCTTGAATTTTCCTATTTTGCTCTGCTTGATTAAGCAAAAAGGAAAAGCCTTCTGCACAAAGGAGAAAAAGATATGGAGATAGAGGGTCCCCTTGATGAATCCCTCTAGATGGTTTAAAAAAACCATAAGGTTGTCCATCCACAATCACTGAATAAGAAACCATACACATTCCTTCACCCAATTGATCCACTTCTCGTCAAATCCCAATTTATCCATAATGAACCATAGAAAGCTCCATTCAACTCTGTCATAGGCTTTGCTTATATCTAGTTTTAAGGCCATTTCACAAGAAGATCCACTTCTTTTATTCTTCAAGTAATGCATACATTCATGGGCTACTAGGATATTATCAGAGATTAATCTGCCCTTTACAAAAGCACTTTGATTAAAACTAATAATTTTGTTCATGATCTTTTGAAGTCGATGCACCATCATTTTTGACAGAATTTTATAAAACACAGAACGTAAACTGATTGGCCTTACTTGTGTCATGTTTTGAGTATCATTAACTTTTGGAATGAGACAGATTTGGGTGTGGTTGAAGCTTTTCAACATCCTTCCCCTGTAAAGAAACTCCGAGCTGCCAAATATACTTGTTCACCAACTATATCCCAGTAAAATTGGAAAAATTTAGCAGTGAAACCATCATCTCCAGGGGCACTTTCTGGGTCTATAGAGAAACCTGCTCTCTTCACCTCTTGTTGGGACACTGGCCTTGTTAGAGTTCTTTTCAAATTGCTATTTATTTTCCTCCCAAGATTTGCAAAGCTTGCTGCTGGGTCTTGAGGCCTACTTGATGAGAATAAGTCTTTGAAATGCTCCACTGCTACATCTGCAATGCCTTCTGGTTGACAGGTTCTTGATCCATCCGTCTCCTTGGTTAAGCCATGGATTTTGTTTCTTCTGTTTCTAGCTTGGCACTTTTGGTGGAAAAATTTCGTGTTTTGGTCACCCCATTTGAGCCACTTTACCCGAGATTTCTCCCTCCAGAACCTTTCTTCCTGCTGGACAGCATCCAACAAATTTTGTTCCAGTCTTGTAACTGTTTCTTTCACTGCATGCTGACCTTTTTCTTTTTCCATATGCAATGCCTGGTTGATCTCTGCAATTTTTTTGCTTGAGTTGCCGTGGGAACTTTGCTGCCATTTCACCAAATTAGTCCTGCATAATTTCAATTTCTGAAACAATTTGAAACCATGGGACCCCATCATCTCCTTTTTCCAAGATTCAATGATGATGTTCCAGATTTCCTCCATTCCACACCACCGCTCTTGAAATCGAAATCTACGTTTCCTCCTTCTCAATGCTGCATATTTAATGTCTAGCAACAGAGGTGAGTGGTCTGAACCTGTGTCCTCCAGTTGTTTGACCACAGCATCCTGATACTCCATCCTCCAATCTAATAAGACTAGGAATCTATCTAGCCTTTCACGAATAAAACCACTCCCATATCTCCTACTATTCCATGTAAAACCATTCCCAATCATGCCAATGTCGAGCAGCTCACAGTGATTAATGAAATCCAAAAAACCTTCAATAGATGATGAAGATTTGTTGCTTCCCCCCTCTTTTTCCCCATAACCTGTAATTGCATTAAAATCTCCAAAAATTAATTTGTGTCCTGCTTGTTCTACTACTTGCCTTTTGATTTCGTCTAACTGTCCCTTTCTGATGTTCTCATTACTGTGAAAGTGGACACCCCACACATTCCATTCCTTCTATAGAGCTGGCTCCTTTATTGTTGCTGCAATAAAAAACTCTCCGTGATTCGTGACTTGAGCACTTACATCCTCCTTCCAACTTAGAGCTAGACCTCCAGAACTCCCAACTGGTTCTACACAAAAGAAACTTTGAAATCCACACTCCTTGAGTTGTGTTTCTATAAACGATGTTTGATTTTTGGTTTCACAAAAAAACCCAACATCGGGAGAGTGGGATTTGCAAATCCCTTGAATGTTGTGAATTGTCAAGGGACTCCCCAAACCCCGACAATTCCACACCACCATCTTCATGGACCGCTGGGTGCCTCTTGATGGCTGGCACCCCTCGCCTCGGTTGTGTTCGGTGTGATTTCATCCATGTACTTCTTCTTTTGTCCTTCCACCTCCATCTTCTCCATCATTCTTCGTTTAACTCCTTGTACTATTACACCTGTTCTCTCTCCCCTTCTCGCCATATTCTTCAGTCTAACTTTCTTCGGTTGTTGAGTTTGTTCTTCTACTCCACTAGCAAAGCTTAGATTATCAGGGATCATGTTTCCTCTCTGTTGAATCTCCCTTATCTCACCCATCTTACCTTCCATTAAAAGTCATAGACAGTACATCATTATCACTTATATCAATCAGCTCTCTCTCCTTCTTTTGCTTCTCTCCATTATCGCTAGTTAGCTGCTTGTGGAACATCATTTCTTTCTTTTCCAGCATATCACTTCTATTCTATTGAAACTGGGTTCTTGTTATATCTCCTTGGACAGATAGGTTTGAAAAACTTCTAAGCAGGCTTACTGGCGTAGGTTTCTTTTTCTGCCCTTCTGCAGACTTTCCTCCTGTTTGTATATTAGGGTGGATGTTCTCTTTTTGCCCATCTAGTCTTTTGCCCACTAGATCCGCCTTCACCTCTATACCAACCTTTTCCTCCTTAAGTTCTCCACTAACTGTGTCTTCTAAGAATTGAGAGCAGTTTCTATTTTCGTGTCCTATATGACCACAGTACGTACAGAATACTCCTATTCGCTCATACTTGAAACCTACCTCCATGGTTTTCTTATCTGGGCCCACAATTCTGATCTTAGTTTTGATTATCTTCGACACATCAATTTCTACCCTCACCTTCATAATTCTGGACTCCTTTCCTCTGACTTGAAAGAAGCCTACTTCAATCACTCTACCAAGTCGTTGGCCTATTTTTGCACCAAGTTCCTTTGTTTTACAATACTCCGGAAGTCCCAATAATTGCACCCATAGAGGAACTCGTGAGAAATCCTCTTCTTCTACATTCATTCCCTCCTTCCATCTCCTAACATGCAGTATGTAGTTCTTAGACAGCCACGGTGATCCCATCTCCACCCTAACTGCGTCGATCTCCTTTTCAAAGAAGAATCGAAAGATATTATCACCAAACTCCAGTACTCTGAATCCCTCCGGGTGACCCCAGATAGCGTTAAGAGCATTCTCCACCGTCCCTAATGAGAAGGATTTATCTGCCATTAATCTTCCGAAAAGGCTTCTTTGGCAGTCATCAATTCCATGTTGCACATCCTCTTTATCAAAGTATAACACATCGTCTGGTTCTGTATCGCTGTTTCCATTCCCTTGTCGAGACCACGAAGACGTAGTGCCTTCCTCCATGAAGAGAGGGTGTCTTCCACATACAGGACCGAAACTCGGCACACTCACTTTTTGTGAAAAAACTCACTGACGACACTCACTCCACCGGAAACCCTAGCAGAGCACATTCAAAACCCTGACGGGCACTTTTTTTACTATAAGAATATGATCACAATGCAAATTTTTAAATTATAAAAAATTAATTGAAATTAAGTAAAATTATAGCGGCTTGCATAATGATAATACATCTACTATAAGAAATAGAGAGTTCATTTTAAGGATGACTTCGGACTTCAAGCAATGATAACTCATACAAAAACTTATTGCTTTTTATTATATTAGAATTTTGAAGATAATGATTTTTAAATTTATAATCTCATGTATGTATGTTATCCAAATCTTTTATTATTAACTCAATTCTAATGACTTCTATAAAAATTTAATTTAAATATATATGGACTTAATTCGTTTTTTTAAGGGGAATTGAAATTGCACTTTATTTCCGGAATTACATATTATATGTATTTTATTATACTATATATTTTAAAAATATGTAGTTTGACCCTTGAACTATTTTGAATAACAAATTGATCATTATGTTAATTTTCCTATCAATTGTGAATAAAAATATCACAATTTTAATAAGAAATATAGCATATTTACCTTGATTAAAATACATATTTGTGAAAGTTTGAAGAGTCATATTGTATATTTTTATGATTAAAGATTAAAATATATTTGGCTTATAATTCAAAATGTAAAATACAATTTTTCATTTTTTAAATTGATTATTCATTGTTATCTTTTATGTTTTTTAACCCATTTTCTAAGTCAGAAAATTAAGAGCCTATTTAGTTTAAATTTTTAGTTTTCAATTTTCATTTTCAGTTTTCTAGTTTTTTAGATTTTGTTAAGGAAATACTAAAAATTCTGAAAACTACGAGCCTATTTGGTTTGAGTTTTCAGTTTTTATTTTCAATTTTCATATTTTATGAAGGAAATACAAAAAATTCTAAAACTATAAATTCTAGTTTCCAGTATTTCCTTCATAAAATCCTCAAAACTGAAAAATTGAAAATGAAAACTGAAAGGCGAAACCAAACAGGCCCTACAAATTCTAGTTTTCAGTATTTCCCTCACAAAATCCTGAAAATCAAAAGAATGAAAACTGAAAACTGAAAACTAGACACCGAAACTAGTACAAAGACATGGAATTGCTAGTCCTCTTATGAATATGTCAAATCGAGTTAAACTTATGAGGCCAATCTATTTATTGAGTCAAATTCGAAAAATCTTAAACATGTTTGAATTGGTGCTTGCTCGAGTATGGTATTGGAATCCTCACTAGTTTGCCCAATAAAAGACTGCCACATAGAGTAAATAATCACTGTCACCAATTTATTTTTAAAATAAAAAATTAGAATGAAAATAAGAATTTAAAATAATAATACATGTATTTAAAGTATATATTTAGTAATTTTCAACGCAATTCATTTCATTTGCCAATTAAATGGGTCAAACCACCATTGGAAAAAAAAATTATCCTAAATTATTAAGAAAAGATTTTTATATTTGTTTTCAGAAACTAACTATCATAATGTATGAGACAAAACTATAGTAACTAGATTTGTAGGAATTGAGGACGACCTTTAAGCAGAATAAACAAATGTTATTATGTGAAGAGTTTTGCTAATCGGTGTTCTAAGATCACTAGTTAAGGATATCTAAAATAGTAAGTTTCTAAGCTTTATGATGGTTTGTATGTGTTGAAAAAAAACAAAATGCATCTTTCCAGGGTAAACTGCCTTTTTTGTGTAGCTAAGTAAATACCTTTCAAAGGCAAGAAAAATTAAAATTTCAAAAGTTGATTTGTTTTTTTAATTTTCATATAATAATTGAGGTAATGTTCAGAAAGTATATCCCATGAGAGTGAGATGAGTTAACCTTAATTATTAGATCTTACTTGAATGATCAAAACTAAAACAAACAGTCATGTAATTTTTTTAAATGAGTATGTGAAGATTAATTATCAATAATTAATTTCTATTTTTAACTATCCATATATAATTGTATAGTCCAAAATTTTTTCTTATCACTCTCATAATAAATTGCTCCTCATGTAGTATGCACACAATGTGCGGAAATGATATAAGAAGCAACCGCTAATAAGAATTTGAATTGCGATGGTTAGAAAATAAAAAAGGAAAAATAGGGGCTTATTTGGTTTCAACTTTTCAGTTCGTTATATTTACTCAGTTTGTTAATTTGATTCCTTATATTTTGATTTTTTTAATTTGGTCTCAAATAATTGTTCTCTCACATAACTAGTGAGAAATATTGATGTAGCACAAGTTATCAACTTCGTATCCTTGTAGTAGAACCTGTCTTTTCCTTGGCCTAAGAGTTTGTTTGGATTCAAAAAATAATTTCAATCTATTTTTTATTTTTAGAATTTTATGAAAAAAATAAAGAAAATTAAAAATAAAAACTGAAAAGTGAAAATTAAATTTTATAATTTTAACTATTTTCTTCATAAAATATTGATCGATAGACTAAAATCATAAAATGACAACGGAAAAATATTTTATGAAGACAAAAAGTTTTTCATTGACAAAGATTACTCCACGCAACATAAGTGAGATAATGTATATATTGCATAAAGAAAAAATGGCATTCCTAACTGTTTCTCTTTTTAATTCCCATTAAAATACATTTTTAACTATAACAACAAATATTTAAAATGCCAAAGTATTTAATAATTTAAAAATATTAAATAATGGTACTAAATAATACTGATTATTTTAAATTAAATATTTTATATTTAGAATGGAATTAAAACGGTGTTAATTAAATGGTAAAAAGAATTTTTAGTTTCAAAGCTTTATTTTTTTAATATTTAGATCCTTCATTTTAATCTCTTATGTTGCAAATGGTCTTCAACTCAATATTCAGTCAATTTTTCTCATGCCAGAACAACGTTTTTTTGATGGAAAAGAATTAAGACGAGATATTGAAGACAATTTATAACTTAACAAATCAAATAAAAAATTAAAGAAAATATATAAATTAAAAATGCAAATGAAGATAAATAAGTAGAAAAATCTATTTCGTTTCACCAAAAAACAAAAATCTATTTCTTCCCTCAAAAAAATTGTATAATTTGGGATACCTATATATATATATATATGACTCGTCTTATGGTCACATCTCACCTGTTACCAATACCGATACGACATCTCAAATTCTTCCAACATAAACTCTAAAAAAAATTACACTATCTTCTCTTAAATTTAGTGCAATTTGACACCCTTTATTTATAAAATTGTCATAGATATATGAAATTTGTTACAATTATACTATTGTTGAGTTGTTAATTTAAGTGGAAAAAATTATCATATGACATATTTATACATGATTATTAATGGAAAATTATAATATTTTAATTATATTTAACATATAAGTTATTAAAATATAATTTTTATGAAAAAATATTATAATTATGAACTTCATCTTCAAGAGATAAAAAAGAGTACTTTACCTATATGTCATAATTCTCTGTCCCTCTAGATTAAATCATATTGTATGTCTTTATCTTTGTATCACATTCACAACTAATCTAAGAAAATAAAGGCAATAAATCTCTTGAAATAGTTATAGAAGAAACCATGTAGAAAAAACATGTTATGTCTTTATCTTTATATTGCGTCTAATCTAATAAAAAAAAATACAACCAATAAATGAAGGATAACTTTTGACTTCATACAGTGATGATAACCCCAAAGAAAAAACGTATGGTTTATAATACTTGGCATGATCCATATCTTTTTGGTTTTCTAACCAATTTCCTAAGTTAGAAAATTGTGCAAAATAGTCACTTCAATTAGAAAATTGAAACTCGTGTAATAGGAACTTGTATTGGTAGTCTTTGGAATTGGTAGTCTTGCTAGTGATTTCTCATACCGAGTATATATCCATCAAGTGGTTAGACTTCCAAGTAATTCCCCTCACATTTTGCCTGGATTTTTTAGAAAGTTAAAAACAAGAAAAAATAAATGATCAAAATATTACAAATCAATTTTCTTTATGAAAATTTTTACCTTATTTTTATTTTCACTGAAATAATGTGACATTATTGTTAATCTTTAGATAGAATAATGATTTTTATTTATTTGACTTATAATCTATTTTCCTTAAATCTTACTATCCTATTATGACTTTGTCGTTTAGATGATGGTCAAGCTATTTTTGGCATTGGCAACACATGCAAAGAAAGCAATTGATTCTGGTAGAAACTCATGCCTATGGGAACAGATGAAGGAGCAAAGCACTGCTGCTTTTTGGATTGGGGACCAAACAATCACTATGTTAATTTTGGATCATGATATGTAATATTTATGGAATATTCCATTTCCATGAGAAGGTGAAGAGAAAGATAGAAATAAAATATTTATGAAATATTTTATTTTTATAATGATAAAGACATGATTAAAAAAATCTTATACACTCTATAAATCTAATTTCAAATTTTGATACACGACATGATCATTTCTTTCTCTTCACCAACCTCTACCTCGTCCCTTCTCTCTCGCTCTCCTCCGATCTCTTTCTTAGCTTCAAAAAGGGTCCCTTTCTTTGACAATGCCATTAATTAATTACCCTCACCAAATAACAAATAACAAACTTCTTCTGGTATGCGAGAAGAGCTCTGTCTTCATCTCTTATTGATTCTAAAACAAACTCTGCTGCCTCTTTACCAAGCATGCATGCGTAGCTTAACTCAACAAAAGATTCATATCTATGCAAAAAGATTGAGGGGATTATATTGCTCTTATGGATTGGGGGGACAGGACAACATTTGTAGTTTTTGCATCTCGTAGCAGTGGCGTGGCCGTTTAGGTTAGAAAAAATAGAGAAAGCTAAAATTGTAGATTTCAAACGAGAAAAAAAATACGTAAGTAGTTGTGTTCCCCCCTGGACTACTGCTTTTTGGTAAAATTGACATATTAAACCACCCCCATTGCACATACCACATAAAGATGAAAATGACATAAGAAGCAACAGTTAATAAGAATTGGAAAATAAAAAGGAAAAATAGGTTATTCAATTCGTTATATTTACTCGATTTGTTAGTTTGATTCCTTTTATTTTAATTTTTTTTAATTTGCTCTCAAATAATTGTTCTCTTACATAACTAATGAAAAGTATTGATATAACACAAGTCATCAATATCATATCCTTATACTAGCCCGAGTCTTTCCCTCAACCCAAAAGTTTGTTTGGGTTTAGAAAAAAAAAATTCAATCAATTTTCTGATTTCAGAATTTTATAAAGAAAATAGTAAAAATTAAAAATAAAAATCAAATTTTATAATTTTCACCATTTCTTTCATAAAATATTGAGAGGTAATTTGAAATCAAAAAATAAAAATGAAAAATTATTTTCTGAAAAAAAAAGGTTTTTCATTGACAATGATTATTCCACGCATAATCGAGATAGTGCACATATTGCATAAGGAAAAATGGACATTCCTAATAACTGTTTCTCTTTTTAATTTTTTTTATCAAAATATATTGTTAACTATAACAACAAATATTTAAAATGCCAAAGTAATTAATAACTTAAAAATATTAAATAATAATACGAAATACTACTGTTTATATTAAATTAAGTATTTTATATTTAGAATGGAATTGAAACTGTGTTAATTAAATGGAAAAAAGAATTTTTGGTCTCCCGTCATTACTTTTTAATATTTAGACCCTTTTTCATTTTGATCTCTTATGTTACAAATTGTCTTTTTACAGGTAATTGTTAAAATTAAATGGTCTTTAACTTAATATTCAGTCAATTATTCTTAAGTCAAAACAACATTTTCTTGACGGGAAAGCAATTAAGATGAGATTGAAGACAATTGATAACTTAAGAAATCAAATAAAAAATTAAAGAAAATATTTAAATTAAAATTGAAAATGATAGGAGAAAAATCTATTTCACTTCACCCAAAAGCAAAAATCTATTTCGCCCCTCAAGAAGTTGTCTTACGGTCAAATCTTACCCACTACCGATACCAACATGAGATCTCATCAGAAAAAAATGATATACATTCATACAAGGAAGACCTAAAAGGTGACCTTAAAGTTCTTACAATATAAAGTCTAAAAAAAAAAATAAACTATCTCCTCTCAAAGTTAGTGCAATTTGACACCCTTTATTTATAAAATTGTCATACTTATATGAAATTTGTTACAATTATACTTTTATTGATTCATTAATTTAAGTGAAAAAAATATCATATGACATATTTATACCTGATTATTGATGACAAATTATAATATTTTGATTGTATTTAACATATAAGTTATTAAAATATCATTTTTATAAAAATTATTATAATTATGAACTTCACCTTCAAGAGACTTTATCTATATGTCACTATTCTCTCTCTCTAGAATAAAGTATATCGCATCTCCTTATCTTTGTATCACATTCACATCTAATCTAAGAAAATACCCACAATAAATCTCTCAAAATTGTTATAGAAGAAACCGTGTAGAAAAAAACATGTTATGTCTTTATCTTTATGTCGCATCTAATTTAACCTAAGAAAAAACCCATAAATAAAGGATAACTTTCGACTTCATACAGTGATAACCCTATAGAAAAAACGCATGGTTTATAATACTTGGCATGATCTATGTCTTTTTTTGTTTTCTAAACCAATTTTTCAGTTGGAAAATTATGTAGAATAGTCACAACAAATTAGAAAATTGAAACTCGTTTGGAATTGGTAGTCTAGCTAGTGATTTCTCATACCAATTATATATCCATCAAGTGGTGAAACTTCCAAGTAATGCCCCTTGCATTTAGCCTGGATTTTTTACAAAGTTAAAAACAAAAAAAATAAATGATCAAAATATTACATATCAATCTTCTTTATGAAAAATTTCATCTTATTTTTGCTTTCATTGAAATAATATGACATTACTTTTAATCTTTAGATTGAATAGTGATTTTTATTTATTTGAGTTATCATCGATTTTCTTTAAATTTTACTATCCTATTATTACTTTATGGTTTAGATGATGGTCAAGTTATTTTTGGTTTGGAAGCACATGCAAAGAAAGCAATTAACTGTGGCAGAAACTCATGCTTATTGGGAACAGAGGAAGGAGCAAAGCACTATTGCTTTTTGGTCTGGCATGAGGACCAAACAATCACTATGTTAATTTTGGAACTTGATATGTAATATTTATAAAATATTTCATTTCCATGAAAAGGTGATGTGAAAGATTAAAAATAATATATTTATAAAATATTTTATTTTTATAATAATAAAGATCTGATTAAAAAAATCTTATATACCGTATGAACCCAATTACAAATTTTTATACATGACATGCATGATCATTTCTTTCTCTTCACCAACCTGTACCTCATCTGTTCTTTCTCGCTCTCCTCCCATCTCTTTCTTAGCTTCAAAAAAAAGTCCCTTTCTTTGACAATGCCATTAATTAATTACCCTCACCAGATAACAAACTTCTTCTGGTATGCGAGAAGAGCTCTGTCTCCATCTCTTTTTGATTCTAAAACAAACTCTACTGCCTCTTTACCAAGCATACATGCGCAGCTTCTTGCAGCATCCTTGACTCAACAACAAGATTCATATCTATGCGAAAAGATTGAGGAGATTATATTGCTCTTATGGATTGGGGGGGCAGGACAACATTTGTAGTTTTTGCATCTGGCAGCAGTGGCGTGGCCGTGTAGGTTAGAAAGAATAGATTCTATGAGTCTTTTGTTCTGTTGTCGTGGTCATGTTCATGCGTGCTGAAATTGTGGTTGCATATTCAGATGGGTGAAGGTTCGGGAAATGCAATAATGCTCTTAAAGTGGTAAAGAAATGGGAAATATTCATAGTTGTGAGGAGGTCAAAATCTTTGACTGTCACCTACTGTTTAGAGCCTCTAAAATGTTTTTGAAGAGAATTTCAATTTTGGAATTGTCTTGTTATAGAAACCAAGGGTTGATAAAATTTTATTTATTATCAATTACTCTAGATTTTCAAACTCCTAGATTCACTTATGTTTTTATCTATCAACACAAAGAAGATGTAGAAATTCAGACAAACAAATAAACAAGATGTAGAAATCTTTGTACTAGTTTACAGGTTCAATACTTCTTCAAATGAGAGTCTCTTTAATTTTTTTAGGAGAATTTTAATTTTGCAAATTGTATTGTTATAAAAATCAAACAACAATATTATTTTAACACCCAAATTTTCAAAAACCCTAACATCCCTCTTATAAAACGTATGGACCCATATTATTTTATATTCTTCACTTATTTTCTCTTATCATCCTCCCATGTTTTTCTCTTGAGGTGTTGATGTCTACCTCAAAAGAGGTATTCGAATATCACTATCCAAAATCGATGGTTGATGCAATTCTATGCGTGACCAATAATTCAGGATTTTCCTACCGCAAGAGTTGCTTATGCTCTTATCTATCCTTACGAAAATTTGAAACAATTTCATAAATTTGTCAAGTCCAGCTGGAACATGACACTTGATACAAATGTCAATGCAATGCCTGGATTTCGGTGTAACGGAGCCATTGAAGTGCATGAACAAGGTTTAACATAAATAAACTACGAACACCTGGGGTATTTGGCATTCAGATTTGTGCTTATATGTGGCAACTAGGAGCATTGTTGAATGTAGAAATATCAAGTTGTATATACCACTAGTGTTCAACATTTATGACAAAGAAATATCATCACAAAGTATTATTATGTAATAAAACACCGTCAGAAAGTGAGCTTCTTCACCCAGTTATTTGCAATTCCACATAACTTTAGCCAAATCTTTTAGTGCAAAGTCCAATATTACATATATCTTGATTCTTGCTGATTTGCACTTGTAGCAACCCAAGATGATTTTTTTCGTTTTACATACAACCCAAGATGAATTTGTTCCGGGTAAAAAGCGAGTACGCATCTGCGATGAACTGCAATTGTTAGTCATGAATAAATAAAATTGATAAGGTATTTAAATCTAACCATTTAATGATGAACTAATATTTAATGTTAATAAACGCCATCTATGAAGTTCAAACATTAGAAAATGCATCTTTAATCTGGTCAATTTCTCTACACAACACCTGCGATAGCTATGAAAACCACATAATAATCAAACAGAAGATGCTACAATCATATTTACGTATCGTCTACCAAAAAAGTATTAATTTGGTGCGAATAGAAGCAAAGCCTACCAAATCACCCAAGCCCGCCAATGATGGTGACTGAATCCCTCATATTACATAGTAAAAGAATAATATCCAAAAAATAAAAAACTCTTTTGAATGTGAAAACGTTCTGACCCAAAAAAAAAAAATTGAAAACGTTGGAGTATATATTCCTTGCAAATAAAAAGATCAGAGGTGCTATATTTTATGAAATGGTTTTCATACAAAGCCACGAACCTGTATTACTCACGACTACTTTTTGTGTTTCAATAAGTAAAAAATAAAACTTCAAGAACTCAAGGAAATCAATGGCGTCGATCATCCCAGCTGAATTCATACCGCATGAATTCGAGCCATAAATCATTTTACCAAAATTATTATATAATTGGTGTTATTTGGGTCATATATATATATATATATATATATATATATGTATGTATAAAACAAGATAAGAAACTTTTTCCTTTTAATAAGATTTATTGAAAGAACAATGGGTAGAGTATAGAAGCCTATAACGATATAAAATAATGAGTATCTTATAAAAATTATATTTTATCTTTTCTTTATAAATAAGATTACCTCATTTTATATATATATATATATATATTTCTTAAAAATACATCTCAAGAAATACATATTATTATTTTTTCTATTATGCAATGAATTTTAATATAGCCAATAGGTCGTGATACAGCTTAAAACTTTGAGATTGGATAAAAAAAGTTTAAATATTTCAAGAAAAACATAAATCTTTCAACTATGAATTGGACAGTGTGTCAAACAACCTTGAATACTATGGTTCATCGCTCTTTAAATAGATTAGTCACATCAAATTGAAAAATTGAAACCGGAGAAGCACTTGGAATTATTAGTCTGTCCAGGAATTTCTCACGAATGATTTAACAATCAAGTGATGGTGGGACATTGAAGTGGCCCCACTTTCTAGAAAATCTACTTATTTACTCAATATGGTAACAGAATTAATAGCAACATCCATAGTGCCACATGACATTCATTTAACAAATTTCTTTTTCCAACAGATAGCACAAATCTATTGGGTCAAGTGTTCTCTTGTGCGTTGATTAAGCTTCTCTCATAAACATTTTCAAAATTAAAAATAATCCACATACTACCTACAAACCCATTTCCTTGGCATTCATTTTAAGGGTGTTTTTTTCCCCTTAAATGAAATAAACCTATTCAACAAAGTGTGTGCAAATTTTTTTTCTTCAGAAAATGGCACAGGTCCATTTAACCAACCCTACATTTTTTTACACTTTTATTCATCCAATCATTTTCATAAATTTTTAAATCTTCACCAACTCTATTTGCTTTCATGTCAGCAAACAAGAATATTTTCATTCTTATTTTTTTTTAGTCAAATTGGACTGATTACCTCTTTAATAGAAAAAACCATTAGTTCATTTACATTTACATTCAATGAATAAATTATATTTTTAATAAAATGATAAATAATTTTCAGACTTTGATAATAAAATATTAATATGAGGATAAATAATTTTCAATCGAGTATATGCCAATCACTTTGGATTGGTAAATCATCTTAAATAGAAAATATTACTAATCATATTAAATTTTTATTTAATACAATATTGCTCGCATGGCAAATAAATTGGAGAATAATTTTCTTATGAATATTAATAATATTCAAATAGGTGTTGATACCAAACATAACAATAAATATTTCTTGCAAGAATGATGCAAATATATAAATTGTACAGGTAATGGTTAGTAAATCTTATAAGTATTCACAATTATAACTATATACATAATTAATATATTATAATTCAATTCAATTTTTATTATATGTTTACTTTATCAAATATATACAATTTCTAAACATAAAATCCCATGTATCACACAGATGAAAAAACTAGTTATTATGTGTAAATTACAGTTTGAAATATAGAATAATGTCTATTTTTCTCTTTGAATGTTTAAATGCGGAATATTGGGAGCTGCATCTTTCGCGGTTGGACATGTAAAATGACTACTAAATGTAGAGAAAGATATTTAAAATATCACGACATTCTTTTTCTTCTTCTTTTGGAGCATGATTAATTAATCATTGTCATATTTTCTGTTTTCTAACCCATTTTTTAAGTTAGAAAATTAAACAGATTTGTCATATCATAAATTGGAAGATTGAAGCTAGTTCACAGACTTTGAATTATTAGTATTTCCAGTAATTTCTCACCATCTATATATCAATCAAGTATTCAAACTTTCAAGTAATATCATTCCCATTTTGAGCTAGACTTTTCAGGCAATTATGATATACAAATTTATGGTTTAAAATTTAGAATCATTTTTCATTTTTCTTTGGAGGTTTAAGTGCATAATATTATGAGCTATTTATTTTAACAGCTATTGACATAAGTCTTAAGTGTAGAATTTTTTTGAAAAAATAAACTGCAAGAATTTTTCGTTTTGAAGATATTTGTTTGACATAATTTTTAAAACAAGATGGTTGTTATTTATTTGAAAGAAAATTCACATCCAAAATTTTCATAACTCGTTTGCATAAGATTTTAAGGAAAAAAAAAGATAATATAAAGTTTTCTGTCGTTTTAGAAAAATATATAGAACGTATTTCCAATAAAATTGATGACAGAAAAGTCAATTTTAATTAAGTATTATCTTAAAATTATTTTTTATAAAAACTATTCAACCAACTGTGTGCAACGTTTTTTCTTCAGAAAATGGCACCAGTCCAATTAACCAATCCTCCATTTTTTTTCACTTTCGTTCATCCAATCATTTTCGTAAATTTTTCAATCTTGACCAACTGTATTAGCTTTCATTTCAGCCAACAAGAATATTTTCATTCTTATTTTTTAAATTCAAATTGAACCAATTACCAGTTTAATAAAAAAAAATTATTCAGTACATTTATATTTACATTCAATGAATAAATTATATTTTTAATATAATGATAAATAATTTTTAGACTTTGATAATAAAATATTAATATAAGGATAAATAATTTTTAATCGTGTATATGACAATCACTTTGGATTGATAAATCCTCTTAAATACACAATATTATCAATCATATTAAATTTTTATTTAATACAATATTGCTCTCACGGAAAATAAAATTGGAGAATAATTTTCTTATGAATATTAATAATTCAAATACGTGATGATGATACCAACCATAACAATTAATATATCTTGCAAGATTGATGTAAACATAAAATTTTTGCAGGTAATGATTAGTACATCTTATAAGTATTCACAATTAAAACTACATATATATATATATATAATTAATATATGATAATTCAATTCAATTTTTAATATATGTTTACTTTGTTAAATATTTACAATTACTAAACATAAAATCCCATGTATTGCATAGGTGAAAAAACTAGTTATTATGTATAAATTAAGGTTTGAGATGTAGAATTATGTTTATTTTTCTCTTTGGACTTTTAAATGCAGAATATTATGAGCTGCATCTTTTTTCGATTGGATATGTAAGATGGCTCCCAAATGTTGAGAAAGATATTTAAAATACCACCACTTTTTTTCCTTTCTTCTTTTGGGGCATGATTCATTGTCATCTTTAATTTAATGTAGTCTAACCCCTTTTTGTAAGTTAGAAAATTAAATACATTTGTCACGTCATATTATCGGAAGATTGAAGCTAGCCCAAAGACTTTGAATTATTAGTCTTTCTACTAATTTCTCACTAGCTATATACCAATCAAGTGATGAAACTTTTGAGTAATAATATTCCCATTTTGAGCTGAACTTTTCAAAGAATTATTACGTACAAATTTATAGTTTAAAATTTAGAATCATTTTTTGCATATTTTTCTTTGGAGTTTTAAATGCATTATTTTATTAAGTATTGATTTTAACAACTATTTACATAGATCTTACATGTAGAATTATTTTTTAAAAAAAAAATCGCTACAATTTTTCGTTTTGAATATATTTGTTTGCGCAAATTTTCAAAACAAAATGCTTGTTCTTTATAATTCGTTTGCATAAGCTTTTAAGAAAAAAAACAAAAAGATAATATATAGTTTTCTGTCGTTTTAGAAGAATAAATAGAACGTATTTCCAACAAAATTTATGACAGAAAATCAATTTAAATTATGTATTATCTTAAAATTATTTTTTAAAAACACTATTCAACCAAGTGTGTGCAATGTTTTTTCTTTAGAAAATGGCACAAGTCCATTTAACCAACCCTCCATTTTTTTCACTTTTATTCATCCAATCATTTTCATAAATTTTTCAATCTTGACCAACTGTATTTGCTTTCAAGTCAACCAGCGAGAATATTTTCATTCTTATTTTTTAAATTCAAATTGGACTCATTACCTCTTTAATAAAAAATCATTTAGTACATTTATATTTACAGTCAATGAATAAATTATATTTTTAATATATTGATAAATAATTTTCAAACTTTGATAATAAAATATTATCATAAGGATAAATAATTTTTAATCAAGTATATGCCAATCACTTTGGATTGATAAATCCTCTTAAATACACAATATTATCAATCATATTAAATTTTAATTTAATACAATATTGCCACACGGCGAATAAAATTGGAGAATAATTTTTTTAATGAATATTAACAATTCAAATGGGTGATGATACCATACATAACAATAAATATATCTTGCAATAGTGGTGCAAACATATAAATTGTAAAGGTAATTATTAGTACATCTTATAAGTATTCACAATTAAAACTATGTATATACACACAAAATTAAAATATTATATTTCAATTCAAATTTTATTATATGTTTACTTTCTTAAATATTTACAATTTCTAAACATAAAATCCCGTCTATTGCACAGGGTGAAAAACTAGTTTTTATGTATAAATTATGATTTGAAATGCAGAATTATGTTTATTTTTCTCTTTAGACTTTTAAATGCAGAATATTATGAGCTGCATCTTTTTTCGATTGGACATGTAAGATGGCTCCCAAATGTGGAGAAAGATATTTAAAATACTAGCACTTTTTTTTCTTCTTCTTCTTTTAGGGTATGACTCATTGTCATCTCTAATTTAATATAGTCTAACCTTTTCCTTAAGTTAGAAAATTAAATAGGTTTGTCACATCAGATAATTGAAAGATTGAAGCCAGTCCAAAGGCTTTGAACTGTTAGTCTTTCTACTAATTTCTCACTGGCTATATATCAATCAAGTGATGAAACTCTTGAATAATAATATTACCATTTTGAGCTGAACATTTCAGCAAAACAATGATATACAAATTTATAGTTTAAAATTTAGAATAATTTTCATGTTTTTCTCTGGAGGTTTAAATGCATTATATTATGAGCTATTTATTTTAACAACTATTTACATAGGTCTTACATGTAGAATTTATTTATAAAAAAAATCGCTACAACTTTTCGTTTTGAATATATTTGTTTGCACTAATTTTCAAGAAAAAATGCTTCTTCTTTATTTGAAATAAAATTCACATCCTAAATTTTTATAATTCATGTGCATAAAATTTTAAGGGAAAAAAGATAATATATAGTTTTCTATCGTTTTAGAAAAATAAATAGAACGTATTTCCAATAATATTGATGACAGAAAAATCAATTTTAATTAAGTATTATCTTAAAATTACTTTTTTAAAAAAACTATTCAACCAAGTGTGTGCAATGTTTTTTCTTCAGAAAATGGCACATGTCCATTTAACCAACCCTCCATTTTTTTCACTTTCATTCGTCCAATCATTTTCATAAATTTTTCAATCTTGACCAACTGTATTTGCTTTCATGTCAGCCAACAAGAATATTTTCATTCTTATTTTTTAAATTCAAATTGGACTAATCACCTCTTTAAAAAAAATCATTTGCTACATTTATATTTACCTTCAATGAATAAATTATATTTTTAATATAGTGATAAATAATTTTTAATCGTGTATATGACAATCACTTTGGGTTGATAAATCCTCTTAAATAGAAAATATTATCCATCATATGAAATTTTTATTTAATACAATATTGCTCTCACTGAAAATAAAATTGGAAAATAACTTTCTTATGAATATTAATAATTCAAATACGTGATGATACCAAACATAACAATAAATATGTCTTGCAAGACTGATGTAAACATAAAATTTTTACATGTAATGATTAGTACATCTTATAAGTATTCACAATTAAAACTATATATATATAATTAATATAATATAATTCAATTCAATTTTTAATATATGTTTACTTTGTTAAATATTTACAATTGCTAAACGTAAAATTTCGTGTATTACACAGGTGAAAAAAGTAGTTATTATATATAAATTATGGTTTGAAATGTAGAATTATGTTTTTTTTTAGACGTTTAAATGCAGAATATTATGAGCTGCATCTTTTTTCGATTGAACATGTAAGATGGCTCCTAAATGTCGAGAAAGATATTTAAAATACCATCACTTTTTTTCCTTCTTCTTCTGGGGCATGATTCATTGTCATCTTTAATTTAATGTAGTCTAACCCTTTTCTTAAGTTAGAAAATTAAATAGATTTGTCACATCATATAATTGGAAGATTAAAACTAATTCAAAGACTTTGAATTGTTAGTCTTTCTATCAATTTCTCACCAGCTATATATCAATCAAGTGATGAAACTTCCAAGTAATATTATTCTCATTTTGAGCTGAACTTTTCAAAGAATTGTGATATACAAATTTATAGTTTAATTTTAGAATCATTTTTTTATATTTTTCTTTGGAGGTTTAAATGCATTATATTATCAACTATTGATTTTAACAACTATTTACATAGGTCTTACATGTAGAATTATTTAAAAAAAATTCGCTACAATTTTTCGTTTTGAATATATTTGTTTGCGCAAATTTTCAAAACAAAATGCTTGTTCTTTATTTGAAAGAAAATTCACATCCTAAATTTTTATAATTCATTTGCATAAGTTTTTAGGAAAAAAATAAAAAGATAATATATAGTTTTCTGTCGACTTAGAAAAATAAGTAGAATGTATTTCCAATAAAATTAATGACAGAAAAATCAATTTTAATTATGTATTATCTTGAAATTGTATTTTAAAAAAACTATTCAACCAAGTGTGTGCAATGTTTTTTCTTCAGAAAATGGCACAAGTCCATTTAACAAACCCTCCATTTTTTTCACTTTTATTCATCCAATCATTTTCATAAATTTTTCAATCTTTACCAACTGTATTTTCTTTCAAGTCAGCCAACGAGAATATTTCATTCTTATTTTTAATTCAAATTGGACTAATTACCTCTTTAATAAAAAAATCAGTTAGTACATTTATATTTACATTCAATGAATAAATTATATTTTTGATATAATGATAAATAATTTTCAGACTTTGATAATAAAATATTAATATAAGGATAAATAATTTTTAATCGAGTATATGCCAATCACTTTGGATTGATAAATCCTTTTAAATAGAAAATATCATCAATCATATTAAATTTTTATTTAATACAATATTGCTAACATGGCGAATAAAATTGGAGAATAAATTTCTTATGAATATTAATAATTCAAATAGGTGATGATACCAAACATAACAATAAATATATCTTGCAATAGTGGTGCAAACATATAAATTGTACAGGTAATCTTATAAGTATTTGCAATTAAAACTATATATATACACACATAATTAATATGTTATATTTCAATTCAATTTTTATTATATGTTTACTTTCTTAAATATTTACAGTTTCTAAACATAAAATCCCGTGTATTGCGCGCGTGAATAAACTAGTTTGATGTATAAATTATGATTTGAAATGTAGAATTATGTTTATTTTTCTCTTTGGACTTTTAAATGCAGAATATTATGAGCTGCATCTTTTTTCGATTGGACATGTAAGATGGCTCCTAAATGTAGAGAAAGATATTTAAAATACCACCACTTTTTTTTCTTCTTCTTTCGGGGCATGATTCATTGTCATTTTTAATTTAATGCAGTCTAATCCTTTTCTTAAGTTAGTAAATTAAATAGATTTGTCACATCATATAATTGAAAGATTGAAGCTAGTTCAAAGACTTTGAATTGTTAATCTTTCTACTAATTTCTCACCGGCTTTATATCAATCTAGTTGATGAAACTTCCGAATAATAACATTCCCATTTTGAGCTGAACTTTTGCAGAGAGTTATGATAAACAAATTTATAGTTTGAAATTTAGGATCATTTTTCATGGTTTTCTTTGGAGGTTTAAATGCATTATATTATGAGCTATTTATTTTAACAACTATTTACATAGGTCTTACATGTAGAATTTATTTAAAAAAATCGCTATAATTTTTTCGTTTTGAATATATTTGTTTGCGCAAATTTTCAAAACAAAACGCTTGTTCTTTATTTTGAAAGAAAATTCACATCCTAAATTTTTATAATTCGTGTGCATAAGATCTTAAGGAAAAAAACAAAAAGATAATATATAGTTTTCTATCGTTTTCAAAAAATAAATAGAACGTATTTCCAATAAAATTAATGACAGAAAAATCAATTTTAATTATGCATTATGTAACTCCCTAGTACTTACTTCTATGCACTTAAGTCACATAAAAATTAATACCAAAGAATTACGCCCTATTTCATAAGTCTTTAAATATTAGACATAAATGTTGCTAAAAATTCTAACGAAAATTTGGCATGACAACGACATAGGTACCATGCCTCCTATAGGACAGAAAAATCATAAACAGAATAATCAGTCATTCCTTAGCTCAACCTGTTGTTCAAAATATCACATTCCAGTATCTCACATATCATCAGCATAATACACACAGTGTCACTCAGTCCACAACATAAATATAGTAATATAATATCAGGAGATATGCGACCTCAGGCCACAAAATATAAGATATAGAAGAGATAAAGGATGTTATGACCCAAATACATAAAAAGATTAAGTGTTATAGCACAATCTCCAAGTAAGGCAAAAAAAGAAAACAACAGTACTCCAGCAGCTAATTTTCTGCATCGGGATTTACCTGCTCATCTAGAGATGATATGGAAAGAAAAAGAAAAAGGGGTGAGAAATCAATTGAAATCTCAGTAGTACATATGCAATTAACGTGACATCATAATCATCTCCAGTCTACCTTGGTTTCATTTGAAATCATTAGTATATAATTATGAGATTCAATTTTAGGATTTCACAATCGTTCTCTTCCAAGGTAGAGGTGTCTTTTAGCATGGTCTCAGCATGAAATGTACATGTATGGACGAAAGAAAGGACTAGGCTTATATATTATGTAACGCCCGGGGATTGCGAAGTCGGGGAGTGATCGCCGGTGCAAGGAGGCACGGACAAGGAGCGGCTCCTGGCAGACTTCGAAAGCGGAGGGGTACATGAATGAACCGATTACACACCCGAATGAGAGGGATCCTAAGACTGTATAGGTATGGGACTATACAGTTGAGGAGGGCTTATATGAATTGATTTGTACTACCTATACCAACAAGATGCATCTTTTTTCGGTAGCCCAAACTGAAAGAATTCCATAGTTAAATGTGCTTGACTTGGAGCAATTTTGGGATGAGTGACCTCCTGGGAAGTTTTCCTAGGAAGCGTGCGAGTGAGGACAAAGCATGCTGAAAAGACCCGTGTTAGTTTGTGGGGACAATTGTCAATCCATAAAGCAGCAGGGGATGTTACAAATGGTATCAGAGACTGCACCTCTCCTAGTACGGTGTGGTTCGGGGACGAACCAGGCGGAAGTTGGTGGGCATGTAACGCTCGGGGATTGCGAAGTCGGGGAGTGATCGCCGGTGCAAGGAGGCACGAACAAGGAGCGGCTCTGGCGGACCAGCGGAGGGGTACATGAATGAACCGATTACACACCCGAATGAGAGGGATCCTAAGACTGTATAGGTATGGGACTATACAGTTGAGGAGGGCTTATATGAATTGATTTGTACTACCTATACCAACAAGATGCATCTTCTTTTCGGTAGCCCAAACTGAAAGAACTCCACAGTTAAGCATGCTTGACTTGGAGCAATTTTGGGATGGGTGACCTCCTAGGAAGTTTTCCTAGGAAGCGTGCGAGTGAGGACAAAGCACGCTGAAAAGACCCGTGTTAGTTTGTGGGGACAGTCGTCAATCCAAAAAGCAGCAGAGGATGTTACACATTAAATGTCACAAACATGTATAAATGGCTACCCTAATGCAAATCATTAAGAATATCATAGTTCAGGTCTTTTCTTTAGCCCTATCTACTTCGTAATCTTTGTGTCTCTATCTGTTCCTATTGACCTAATTGTTCCTTTCTCTCACTTGATCTGGGTTTAGATACTTTAAAAGATATGAGCTCATACTTAACTGGTCATCACTGATTCCTTAATGCGAACCAACACTGAAACCCTCATGTGCACCATAAAGAAAGTCAATACCCAGTCGTCACTGGTCCTTAAAACGATTCAGTGTTGGAACCCTCTTTGTCGACATAAGTCGACCTTTAATCTTTATGTCTGCGTTCTGATTTCTTATTATTTAGATTTTCCTCTCATTCCCTCTTTCCTCTAAGCCATTATTTTCTCATAAGCAATGCAAGCATAAATTTTAATAAGGAATTCTACAATCCTTTTCTTTAAAATAAGAAATATCACAATTCAGTCAAGTATAATAAATTGTCACTAGTCATCCAAAACAAGTTTTTCATCCTAAATCCACTTAAACACAGTTCTCCCATTTAGATTTTTAGAATTTATACAACAACCCCAAACTTTAGTGAAATTATAATTTGACCCCAAATTTTGTATATAATAATAAAAAAATAACTCAAATCACATATATCCACTCCATTTTTCCTGTAGATTCCAAATATTTGATTAGTTTTAAAATAAAAATTTTCCTTATGGGAGAACTTGCCTCAGCTGAACCCATATATCCCAAAATCCAATCTTTTGTAAAACTTTGAAACATAATATCATGCTGTCTAGAAATTTCAGTCTCAAAGAAAAATGCAATTAAATTGCTAAACATCATGAAAACAGAGCAAAATCATTTTTTAGAGATAATTCAATATGTCCATGAGATTCTGTAAAAAATTTCAAATCATAAAAAGATCTCTAGATATATTAACAAAATTATACAAATTCAGTACTTCAGAAATTACTGTTCACTCCGAATCTATAAGTTTCTTGGTTTTTGAATTTTTAAAAATACAAAAAGTGTCGCAACCGGGATTGCGATGGGGACGGCGAATTTTGAAAAGAGAATTTTCATTTTTTTTTAATGGAGTCGCCACCAAGTTTATTAAAATTGGGAAAAAACGTTGGAAAAACCCATTTATTTCGAAAGATGATCTTTGAAACCAGATTATGAGTTCGGGAGTCGGTTATGCATAGGGAATGGTAGGAATTTGATCCTACGCACCCCTAATACATCCGTCCTTAGACGGTACCTTAGTGAATTGTGCAAATTAATTAATAACCTTCAAAATCCTTATTTAAATAAAGAAGAACTATGCAAAATATTTACAATCAAATAAACAATTTATGAAAATTTAATTTTGGCTTGACAGGGATTGCCTGCTCCTACGTATCCTCTGGTATAATGAGGAACTCAAAGTCACGTAGTTCTGTAAAAAATGCTTGTGGGTTGATAGACTTTAATTATTAAGAAAAGAATTTGCAACAAGATACGCAAAATCCGTTATTGCACGGAACCCAAGTTGACGCTAGGCCACTCAATGAATTCAAATAACAATGAAGGTAACATCTGATACTCAATCATCGTTATTGGACATTGCATGGATTAAAAAGATCCTTATGAAGATGCAATTCTTTTAGAAAAACGGAATCCGTTCTCGCACAGGATTTAAGTTAACATTTAGCTACTCAATAAACCCTTATGATCTAATAACAATAAAGATAACATTTGTTACTCAATTATCATCATTGATCATTGCACAGATTAGAACAAATCTTGATACAAATCTATTTTGTCACCTTGAGAATCTGAAGTTAGCACTAAATTTCTTTCAATGAATCCTTATAATCCAAAAATAGTGAAGATAACATTTGCTATTCAATCACTATTGTCGAACATTGCACAAATATAAAAGAATTTTGAAAAAAGAAAATTGATTATTGAAAGGACATATTTTGTTTTATTTCTCAATTTTAGACAAAATAAAATAAAAATAATAGAAACTGACAAGATTAATTCATAAACATGAATATACAAGTAATTTGAGCAAAATATATACAAGTAAAATTAAATCCACAATAACCTATAATTAATACCAAACGGAAACAAAATTAAATTATAAACATAAACAACTAACTAAATAAAACATATGAAATAATTAAACTAAAACAATAATTCACAACCACACAGTTAATTTAACCAAAACACATAAACATATAAAACAATTAAATGAAGTACAAATGCTTCAACCAAAACACATAAGATAATAAAACTAAAAAGTATAATTAATTCATAAACACCATTACTTATTTAATTTAAATAACACACAAACGCAAATAATCAAACCAAAAAAGAAAAAAAAATAATTTGTAAACATGAACACATAATATAATTTGAGCAAAACACATGAACATATAAAATAAATACACTAAAAGCAAAATTAAACACAAATACCTAATTGATTTAAGCAAAGTACATAAACATATGAAATAAAAAATAAAACCAAATATAATTAAGAAAAAGGTCCTAAGTACTATTTTTTTTATTTTTTTTATTTTTTATTTTTATTTTTTACTTTTTTGTATTTTAAGATTTTTAACACAAAAATATCAAGTAGATATTTAAATCAATCTCTAATCCGATCAATTAATTTTACCTAAAAGAAAATAAACCCTTTTCCCCTTTGTAAAAAAGACTAAACCAACTTTTGAAAGAGCAAATCCTGAAATTAAAAGTTAAAAAAAATCTCCAATTTAAACCAAAAATTCGAAAAAAAACTTATTCTAACACTAACTCAAGCTAAATAAAAAAACCTAAAACTCTTTATTTATTTTTGAAATTTCATTAGTTTAAATTTTATTTAATCTAACCCTAATGAATTTTACCCGTAAAATTATTCTACCTACTCCCCACACACACTCACTCACACACACACACCCACACGCGCATCTACTCTCTCCCTTTCACACACACTCAGTGCACTCTCTCTCTTTGGCACACTCACACACTTTTGTTTCAACACACAAATGCACGGAAGAAAGGGGGACAGAGAAGTTGAGAGAGAGAAATCGGGGAAAAGGGAGGGGGCCGCCGCCGGCAGAGGTCAGGCCAAGTGACCTTCGCGAGGAAGAAGGGAGCTGCGCCGACCGAGGTAGGGAGGCCAAGGTGTTGTTGCAGGCGCAGCTGGTGGTGGGTCGACGCGACCCAGTGAGAGGCCACAGGCGGCGGCCCTTGCGGCGGTGCATATGGCGCGGCTGAGAGGCGCGATGGAGGAAGAAAGAAACCGATCTGAAGAGGAAGAGGAGGAGGGAGGCCGCGCGAGGGGGAGGGCAGAGGCGGTCATCGCGCGGTGATGTCGGTGGCAGCAGCGGCGCCGAGGCCTAGCGACGGAGAAAGGGAAGCGGCAGTGGGTTCAGGTGGGTGCTGCGGTTCGCGGTGGTTAGGCTTGAGGGGGCTCCGACGGAAGAGGGGCGCGGTGATGATGGATGCCTGGGCTCCAGTTTCACGAAAGGGAAGGAGGGACCGGTGCGGTTTCATGGTGGTTATGGGGCTTTGATGCAATGGGGGTTCATGGAGGTGGAGGGCGGTTGGTTGTTTGCGGTCGTTCCATGATGGCAGATGATGGAGAGACAAGATGATGATGATGATGAAGGCTGAGGAAGAAGAAAGGGAAGTGAAGATGATGGTGAGACAATGGGGAGGCCGCGGCGGTAAGGGGAGGCCGCGGCCTCCCTCCCCTGCTTCTTTCCCCTTTTTTTTTATTTTTTTTTTCTGTTTTGTATGGATGCTGAGAAAAAATAATTATACCTATGGTACTGTTGTTTCTTTCTTTTTCTCTGGTGTTCCTGATTCCTCTTGTATCCGTGTGTGCTTTGGTTTGGATTTGAAATTTTTCGGAGGATCTTATTGATGGTGAGGAGGATGTATCTTTGGTTGTGTTTTTGGCCAGTAAGATTTTTCGTTCCCCCCCTTTTCTTGTTGTTGATGGGTCTTTTAAATAGTTTTGGCCATGGAATTATTTAAATGTTGAAAAGCACAGTGCCCATTCCGTCCTTCATCTGATGCAGGAATTGAAAATGGCTGGTGATGCATCCCACCACTTTGTCAGTTCGGACCCTCTCCTTTTATTATTATTTTTTTGAATTGGGATTGCCATGCCACTTTGGTTGCCCGTTGCACATTTTTTCGATTTTTGTCCATCATGCCCGTGTGTTGCTCGAGGCGTGCAAGAAAAGGGAATTTTCAATGCATAGTTCCATCACTTGGCCTCTATGTTATTCTTTCCATTATCCCATTATCTCATTTTAATATTGCTTTGCATGTGTATCTTTAACGGGAAATGGGTGACAGTGTCTGCCACTTTTATTCTTTATATTTTTCATTTTTTTGTGTTTTTGGACAGAAATTAAAAGAAACAAATATGGGCTCATAGCAAAAATGAACCTGGGCTTGTGACAAAAACGCCCTTGGGTTGGGTTAAAACATCAATGGACAAGAAGAAATTTTTGATGAATTGGACTCTCTTTTCCCTTTTTTTTTCTTTTTATAAATAAATAAAGATAACCAGAAAACTTTTTTTTTTTTTCAAAAGAAAGTGATGAAGTATTATAACGAATAATTGCAAAATTTTTTATTTTTGTTTAACGGACCGGACAGAATCGTAAAAAAATAACTCAAATCACATATATCCACTCCATTTTTCCTGTAGATTCCAAATATTTGATTAGTTTTAAAATAAAAATTTTCCTTATGGGAGAACTTGCCTCAGCTGAACCCATATATCCCAAAATCCAATCTTTTGTAAAACTTTGAAACATAATATCATGCTGTCTAGAAATTTCAGTCTCAAAGAAAAATGCAATTAAATTGCTAAACATCATGAAAACAGAGCAAAATCATTTTTTAGAGATAATTCAATATGTCCATGAGATTCTGTAAAAAATTTCAAATCATAAAAAGATCTCTAGATATATTAACAAAATTATACAAATTTGATTTGAAATTACTGTTCACTCCGAATCTATAAGTTTCTTGGTTTTTGAATTTTTAAAAATACAAAAAGTGTCGCAACCGGGATTGCGATGGGGACGGCGAATTTTGAAAAGAGAATTTTCATTTTTTTTTAATGGAGTCGCCACCAAGTTTATTAAAATTGGGAAAAAACGTTGGAAAAACCCATTTATTTCGAAAGATGATCTTTGAAACCAGATTATGAGTTCGGGAGTCGGTTATGCATAGGGAAGGGTAGGAATTTAATACTACGCACCCCTAATACATCCATCCTTAGACGGTACCTTAGTGAATTGTGCAAATTAATTAATAACCTTCAAAATCCTTATTTAAATAAAGAAGAACTATGCAAAATATTTACAATCAAATAAACAATTTATGAAAATTTAATTTTGGCTTGACAGGATTGCTCGCCTCTACGTATCCTCTGGTATAATGAGGAACTCAAAGTCACGTAGTTCTGTAAAAAATGCTTGTGGGTTGATAGACTTTAATTATTAAGAAAAGAATTTGCAACAAGATACGCAAAATCCGTTATTGCACGGAACCCAAGTTGACGCTAGGCCACTCAATGAATTCAAATAACAATGAAGGTAACATCTGATACTCAATCATCGTTATTGGACATTGCATGGATTAAAAAGATCCTTATGAAGATGCAATTCTTTTAGAAAAACGGAATCCGTTCGCTACGGGATTTAAGTTAACATTTAGCTACTCAATAAACCCTTATGATCTAATAACAATAAAGATAACATTTGTTACTCAATTATCATCATTGATCATTGCCCAGATTAGAACAAATTTTGATACAAATCTATTTTGTGCGCAGAATGCAAGTTAGCACTAGGCTACTCAATGAATCCTTATAATTCAAAAATAGTGAAGATAACATTTGCTATTCAATCACTATTGTCGAACATTGCACAAATATAAAAGATTTTTGAAAAAAAAGAAAATTGATTATTAAAAGACATATTTTTGTTTTATTTCTCAATTTTAGACAAAATAAAATAAAAAAATAATAGAAACTGACAAGATTAATTCATAAACATGAATATACAAGTAATTTGAGCAAAATATATACAAGTAAAATTAAATCCACAATAACCTATAATTAATACCAAACGGAAACAAAATTAAATTATAAACATAAACAACTAACTAAATAAAACATATGAAATAATTAAACTAAAACAATAATTCACCACCATACAGTTAATTTAACCAAAACACATAAACATATAAAACAATTAAATGAAGTACAAATGCTTCAACCAAAACACATAAGATAATAAAACTAAAAAGTATAATTAATTCATAAACACCATTACTTATTTAATTTAAATAACACACAAACGCAAATAATCAAACCAAAAAAGAAAAAAAAATAATTTGTAAACATGAACACATAATATAATTTGAGCAAAACACATGAACATATAAAATAAATACACTAAAAGCAAAATTAAACACAAATACCTAATTGATTTAAGCAAAGTACATAAACATATGAAATAAAAATAAAACCAAATATAATTAAGAAAAAGGTCCTAAGTACTCTTTTTTATTTTTTTATTTTTATTTTTATTTTTACTTTTTTGTATTTTAAGATTTTTAACACAAAAATATCAAGTAGATATTTAAATCAATCTCTAATCCGATCAATTAATTTTACCTAAAAGAAAATAAACCCTTTTCCCCTTTGTAAAAAAGACTAAACCAACTTTTGAAAGAGCAAATCCTGAAATTAAAAGTTAAAAACAATCTCCAATTTAAACCAAAAATTCGAAAAAAACTTATTCTAACACTAACTCAAGCTAAATAAAAAAACCTAAAACTCTTTATTTATTTTTGAAATTTCATTAGTTTAAATTTTATTTAATCTAACCCTAATGAATTTTACCCGTAAAATTATTCTACCTACTCCCCACACACACTCACTCACACACACACACCCACACGCGCATCTACTCTCTCCCTTTCACACACACTCAGTGCACTCTCTCTCTTTGGCACACTCACACACTTTTGTTTCAACACACAAATGCACGGAAGAAAGGGGGACAGAGAAGTTGAGAGAGAGAAATCGGGGAAAAGGGAGGGGGCCGCCGCCGCCGGCGTGCGAGGCCGCGCGAAGTGACCTTCGCGAGGAAGAAGGGAGCTGCGCCGACCGAGGTAGGGAGGCCAAGGTGTTGTTGCAGGCGCAGCTGGTGGTGGGTCGACGCGACCCAGTGAGAGGCCACAGGCGGCGGCCCTTGCGGCGGTGCATATGGCGCGGCTGAGAGGCGCGATGGAGGAAGAAAGAAACCGATCTGAAGAGGAAGAGGAGGAGGGAGGCCGCGCGAGGGGGAGGGCAGAGGCGGTCATCGCGCGGTGATGTCGGTGGCGGCAAATGGCCGCGAGGCCTAGCGACGGAGAAAGGGAAGCGGCAGTGGGTTCAGGTGGGTGCTGCGGTTCGCGGTGGTTAGGCTTGAGGGGGCTCCGACGGAAGAGGGGCGCGGTGATGATGGATGCCTGGGCTCCAGTTTCACGAAAGGGAAGGAGGGACCGGTGCGGTTTCATGGTGGTTATGGGGCTTTGATGCAATGGGGGTTCATGGAGGTGGAGGGCGGTTGGTTGTTTGCGGTCGTTCCATGATGGCAGATGATGGAGAGACAAGATGATGATGATGATGAAGGCTGAGGAAGAAGAAAGGGAAGTGAAGATGATGGTGAGACAATGGGGAGGCCGCGGCGGTAAGGGGAGGCCGCGGCCTCCCTCCCCTGCTTCTTTCCCCTTTTTATTTTTTTCTGTTTTGTATGGATCTTTGAGAAAAATAATTATACCTATGGTACTGTTGTTTCTTTCTTTTTCTCTGGTGTTCCTGATTCCTCTTGTATCCGTGTGTGCTTTGGTTTGGATTTGAAATTTTTCGGAGGATCTTGCTGATGGTGAGGAGGGATGTATCTTTGGTTGTGTTTTTGGCCAGAAAGATTTTTCGTTCCCCCCCTTTTCTTGTTGTTGATGGGTCTTTTAAATAGTTTTGGCCATGGAATTATTTAAATGTTGAAAAGCACAGTGCCCATTCCGTCCTTCATCTGATGCAGGAATTGAAAATGGCTGGTGATGCATCCCACCACTTTGTCGCTCGGACCCTCTCCTTTTATTATTATTTTTTTTGAATTGGGATTGCCATGCCACTGGTTGCCCGTTGCACATTTTTTCGATTTTTGTCCATCATGCCCGTGTGTTGCTCGAGGCGTGCAAGAAAAGGGAATTTTCAATGCATAGTTCCATCACTTGGCCTCTATGTTATTCTTTCCATTATCCCATTATCTCATTTTAATATTGCTTTGCATGTGTATCTTTAACGGAAATGGGTGATGATTGTTCCGCCACTTTTATTCTTTATATTTTTCATTTTTTTGTGTTTTTGGACAGAAATTAAAAGAAACAAATATGGGCTCATAGCAAAAATGAACCTGGGCTTGTGACAAAAACGCCCTTGGGTTGGGTTAAAACATCAATGGACAAGAAGAAATTTTTGATGAATTGGACTCTCTTTTCCCTTTTTTTTTCTTTTTATAAATAAATAAAGATAACCAGAAAACTTTTTTTTTTTCAAAAGAAAGTGACGAAGTATTATAACGAATAATTGCAAAATTTTTTATTTTTGTTTAACGGACCGGACAGAATCGTAAAAAAATAACTCAAATCACATATATCCACTCCATTTTTCCTGTAGATTCCAAATATTTGATTAGTTTTAAAATAAAAATTTTCCTTATGGGAGAACTTGCCTCAGCTGAACCCATATATCCCAAAATCCAATCTTTTGTAAAACTTTGAAACATAATATCATGCTGTCTAGAAATTTCAGTCTCAAAGAAAAATGCAATTAAATTGCTAAACATCATGAAAACAGAGCAAAATCATTTTTTAGAGATAATTCAATATGTCCATGAGATTCTGTAAAAAATTTCAAATCATAAAAAGATCTCTAGATATATTAACAAAATTATACAAATTCAGTACTTCAGAAATTACTGTTCACTCCGAATCTATAAGTTTCTTGGTTTTTGAATTTTTAAAAATACAAAAAGTGTCGCAACCGGGATTGCGATGGGGACGGCGAATTTTGAAAAGAGAATTTTCATTTTTTTTTAATGGAGTCGCCACCAAGTTTATTAAAATTGGGAAAAAACGTTGGAAAAACCCATTTATTTCGAAAGATGATCTTTGAAACCAGATTATGAGTTCGGGAGTCGGTTATGCATAGGGAAGGGTAGGAATTTAATACTACGCACCCCTAATACATCCATCCTTAGACGGTACCTTAGTGAATTGTGCAAATTAATTAATAACCTTCAAAATCCTTATTTAAATAAAGAAGAACTATGCAAAATATTTACAATCAAATAAACAATTTATGAAAATTTAATTTTGGCTTGACAGGGATTGCCTGCTCCTACGTATCCTCTGGTATAATGAGGAACTCAAAGTCACGTAGTTCTGTAAAAAATGCTTGTGGGTTGATAGACTTTAATTATTAAGAAAAGAATTTGCAACAAGATACGCAAAATCCGTTATTGCACGGAACCCAAGTTGACGCTAGGCCACTCAATGAATTCAAATAACAATGAAGGTAACATCTGATACTCAATCATCGTTATTGGACATTGCACGGATTAAAAAGATCCTTATGAAGAAGCAATTCTTTTAGAAAAACGGAATCCGTTCTCGCACAGGATTTAAGTTAACATTTAGCTACTCAATAAACCCTTATGATCTAATAACAATAAAGATAACATTTGTTACTCAATTATCATCATTGATCATTGCACAGATTAGAACAAATCTTGATACAAATCTATTTTGTACGCAGAATGCAAGTTAGCACTAGGCTACTCAATGAATCCTTATAATTCAAAAATAGTGAAGATAACATTTGCTATTCAATCACTATTGTCGAACATTGCACAAATATAAAAGATTTTTGAAAAAAAGAAAATTGATTATTAAAAGACATATTTTTGTTTTATTTCTCAATTTTAGACAAAATAAAATAAAAAAATAATAGAAACTGACAAGATTAATTCATAAACATGAATATACAAGTAATTTGAGCAAAATATATACAAGTAAAATTAAATCCACAATAACCTATAATTAATACCAAACGGAAACAAAATTAAATTATAAACATAAACAACTAACTAAATAAAACATATGAAATAATTAAACTAAAACAATAATTCACAACCACACAGTTAATTTAACCAAAACACATAAACATATAAAACAATTAAATGAAGTACAAATGCTTCAACCAAAACACATAAGATAATAAAACTAAAAAGTATAATTAATTCATAAACACCATTACTTATTTAATTTAAATAACACACAAACGCAAATAATCAAACCAAAAAAGAAAAAAAAATAATTTGTAAACATGAACACATAATATAATTTGAGCAAAACACATGAACATATAAAATAAATACACTAAAAGCAAAATTAAACACAAATACCTAATTGATTTAAGCAAAGTACATAAACATATGAAATAAAAAATAAAACCAAATATAATTAAGAAAAAGGTCCTAAGTACTCTTTTTTTTATTTTTTTTATTTTTTATTTTTATTTTTTTACTTTTTTGTATTTTAAGATTTTTAACACAAAAATATCAAGTAGATATTTAAATCAATCTCTAATCCGATCAATTAATTTTACCTAAAAGAAAATAAACCCTTTTCCCCTTTGTAAAAAAGACTAAACCAACTTTTGAAAGAGCAAATCCTGAAATTAAAAGTTAAAAAAAATCTCCAATTTAAACCAAAAATTCGAAAAAAAACTTATTCTAACACTAACTCAAGCTAAATAAAAAAACCTAAAACTCTTTATTTATTTTTGAAATTTCATTAGTTTAAATTTTATTTAATCTAACCCTAATGAATTTTACCCGTAAAATTATTCTACCTACTCCCCACACACACTCACTCACACACACACACCCACACGCGCATCTACTCTCTCCCTTTCACACACACTCAGTGCACTCTCTCTCTTTGGCACACTCACACACTTTTGTTTCAACACACAAATGCACGGAAGAAAGGGGGACAGAGAAGTTGAGAGAGAGAAATCGGGGAAAGGGAGGGCGCCGCGCCGCAGAGGTCACAAGTGACCTTCGCGAGGAAGAAGGGAGCTGCGCCGACCGAGGTAGGGAGGCCAAGGTGTTGTTGCAGGCGCAGCTGGTGGTGGGTCGACGCGACCCAGTGAGAGGCCAGGGCGGCCTCTGGCGGTGCATATGGCGCGGCTGAGAGGCGCGATGGAGGAAGAAAGAAACCGATCTGAAGAGGAAGAGGAGGAGGGAGGCCGCGCGAGGGGGAGGGCAGAGGCGGTCATCGCGCGGTGATGTCGGGGGCAGCTGCGGCGCCGAGGCCTAGCGACGGAGAAAGGGAAGCGGCAGTGGGTTCAGGTGGGTGCTGCGGTTCGCGGTGGTTAGGCTTGAGGGGGCTCCGACGGAAGAGGGGCGCGGTGATGATGGATGTCTGGGCTCCAGTTTCACGAAAGGGAAGGAGGGACCGGTGCGGTTTCATGGTGGTTATGGGGCTTTGATGCAATGGGGGTTCATGGAGGTGGAGGGCGGTTGGTTGTTTGCGGTCGTTCCATGATGGCAGATGATGGAGAGACAAGATGATGATGATGAAGGCTGAGGAAGAAGAAAGGGAAGTGAAGATGATGGTGAGACAATGGGGAGGCCGCGGCGGTAAGGGGAGGCCGCGGCCTCCCTCCCCTGCTTCTTTCCCCTTTTTTTTTATTTTTTTTTTCTGTTTTGTATGGATGCTGAGAAAAAATAATTATACCTATGGTACTGTTGTTTCTTTCTTTTTCTCTGGTGTTCCTGATTCCTCTTGTATCCGTGTGTGCTTTGGTTTGGATTTGAAATTTTTCGGAGGATCTTGCTGATGGTGAGGAGGGATGTATCTTTGGTTGTGTTTTTGGCCAGAAAGATTTTTCGTTCCCCCCCTTTTCTTGTTGTTGATGGGTCTTTTAAATAGTTTTGGCCATGGAATTATTTAAATGTTGAAAAGCACAGTGCCCATTCCGTCCTTCATCTGATGCAGGAATTGAAAATGGCTGGTGATGCATCCCACCACTTTGCTGTTCTGGACCCTCTCCTTTTATTATTATTTTTTTTGAATTGGGATTGCCATGCCACTGGTTGCCCGTTGCACATTTTTTCGATTTTTGTCCATCATGCCCGTGTGTTGCTCGAGGCGTGCAAGAAAAGGGAATTTTCAATGCATAGTTCCATCACTTGGCCTCTATGTTATTCTTTCCATTATCCCATTATCTCATTTTAATATTGCTTTGCATGTGTATCTTTAACGGGAAATGGGTGACAGTGTCTGCCACTTTTATTCTTTATATTTTTCATTTTTTTGTGTTTTTGGACAGAAATTAAAAGAAACAAATATGGGCTCATAGCAAAAATGAACCTGGGCTTGTGACAAAAGCGCCCTTGGGTTGGGTTAAAACATCAATGGACAAGAAGAAATTTTTGATGAATTGGACTCTCTTTTCCCTTTTTTTTTCTTTTTATAAATAAATAAAGATAACCAGAAAACTTTTTTTTTTTCAAAAGAAAGTGACGAAGTATTATAACGAATAATTGCAAAATTTTTTATTTTTGTTTAACGGACCGGACAGAATCGTAAAAAAATAACTCAAATCACATATATCCACTCCATTTTTCCTGTAGATTCCAAATATTTGATTAGTTTTAAAATAAAAATTTTCCTTATGGGAGAACTTGCCTCAGCTGAACCCATATATCCCAAAATCCAATCTTTTGTAAAACTTTGAAACATAATATCATGCTGTCCAGAAATTTCAGTCTCAAAGAAAAATGCAATTAAATTGCTAAACATCATGAAAACAGAGCAAAATCATTTTTTAGAGATAATTCAATATGTCCATGAGATTCTGTAAAAAATTTCAAATCATAAAAAGATCTCTAGATATATTAACAAAATTATACAAATTCAGTACTTCAGAAATTACTGTTCACTCCGAATCTATAAGTTTCTTGGTTTTTGAATTTTTAAAAATACAAAAAGTCATCTAGACATCCCAAGAAAAATATTGAAGATACATCTGTAACTCCCTACTACTTACTTCTATGTACTCGAGTCACATAAAAATTAATACTAAGGAATTACGCCCTATTTCATGAGTCTTTAAATATTAGACATAAATGTTGCTAAAAATTCTAACGAAAATTTGGCATGACAACGACATAGGTACCATGCCTCCTATAGGACAGAAAAATCATAAACAGAATAACCAGTCATTCCTTAGCTCAACTCTTTGCTCAAAATATCACATTCCAGTATCTCACATATCATCAGCATAATACACACAGTGTCACTCAGTCCACAACATAAATATAGTAATGTAATATCAGGAGATATGCGACCTCAGGTCACAAAATACAAGATATAGAAAAGATAAAGGATGTCATGACCCAAATCCATAAAAAGATTCAGTGTTATAGCACAATCTCCAAGTAAGGCAAAAAAAAGAAAACAACAGTACTCCAGCAGCTAATTTTCTGCATCGGGATTTACCTGCTCATCTAGAGATGATATGGAAAGAAAAAGAAAAAGGGGTGAGAAATCAATTGAAATCTCAGTAGTACATATGCAATTAACGTGACATCATAATCATCTCCAATCTACCTTGGTTTCATTTGAAATCATTAGTATATAATTATGAGATTCAATTTTAGGATTTCACAATCGTTCTCTTCCAAGGTAGAGGTGTCTTTTAGCATGGTCTTAGCATGAAATGTACATGTATGCATGAAAGAAAGGACTAGGCTTATATATTAAATGTCACAAACATGTATAAATGGCTATCCTAATGCAAATCATTAAGAATATCATAGTTCAGGTCTTTTCTTTAGCCCTATCTACTTCGTAATCTTTGTGTCACTATCTGTTCCTATTGACCTAATTGTTCCTTTCTCTCACTTGATCTGAGTTTAGATACTTTAAAAGATATGAGCTCATACTTAACTGGTCATCACTGATTCCTTAATGCGAACCAACACTGAAACCCTCATGTGCACCATAAAGAAAGTCAATACCCAGTCGTCACTGGTCCTTAAAACGATTCAGTGTTGGAACCCTCTTTGTCGACATAAGTCGACCTTTAATCTTTATGTCTACGTTCTGATTTCTTATTATTTAGATTTTCCTCTCATTCCCTCTTTCCTCTAAGCCACTATTTTCTCATAAGAAATGCAAGCATAAATTTTAATAAGGAATTCTACAATCCTTTTCTTTAAAATAAGAAATATCACAATTCAATCAAGTATAATAAATTGTCACTAGTCATCCAAAACAAGTTTTTCATCCTAAATCCACTTAAACACAGTTCTCCCATTTAGATTTTTAGAATTTATACAACAACCCCAAACTTTAGTGAAATTATAATTTGACCCCAAATTTTTGTATATAATAATAAAAAAACAACTCAAATCACATATATCCACTCCATTTTTCCTGTAGATTCCAAATATTTGATTAGTTTTAAAATAAAAATTTTTCTTATGGGAGAACTTGCCTCAGCTGAACCCATATATCCCAAAATCCAATCTTTTGTAAAACTTTGAAACATAATATCATGCTGTCCAGAAATTTCAGTCTCAAAGAAAACTGCAATTAAATTGCTAAACATCATGAAAATAAAGCAAAATCATTGTTTAGAGATAATTCAATATGTCCCTAAGATTCTGTAAAAATTTCAAATCATAAAAAGATCTCTAGATATATTAAAAAAATTACACAAATTCGGAGGTCAGAAACCACTTGTTTTCAGTCAATAATCAGAAAACCCAATTTTTTTATCCTATCAAATGATCCCAGAAAATTCTAAAACAATTCATGGTTTAACTTCAAGATGTCCACAACATCCTGTAAAACTTTCAAGTCATAAATCGATCATTTGGTATAAAAACAAAATTATACAAATTCAGTACTTCAGAAATTACTGTTCACTCCGAATCTATAAGTTTCTCGGTTTCTGAATTTTTAAAAAAACAAAATGTCATCTAGACATCTCAAGAAAAATACTGAAGATACATCCCTATGTTAGCTTCATCATATAAAACTTTTAGCTCAAAGTCTTGTCTCCATCCAAGTGAATAAAATCATACAAACTGAACTGTTTGCATAAATCCGAAAATTCCAGCAACACAACATACAATTTCTTTTAATCTTTCTAGCATAATCATTCATCAAAACTAAAAATCAGATAACAATATAAGGTACATAAGTTTAAACATAAACTCCTACCAAAAGATGGTTTTTACTAGAGATCAAGACAGCCACAATCTCCTTGATGTTTGATCTCCCAAGTAAGGAAGCAAAACTCTTTCTTTCCTTTGACCACGAATTTGGTCTGCTCCAAAACAGGTAGGAGGAGGCTTTTTCTTGAAAAACTAATGGTGGATTTGAGTTTGCTAGGTGGAAGAGCTATGAAAAAGTGTATTTATTTGTTGGATTTGGTATAAAATTGAAGAAGCTATGGTAGAGGAAAGTGAAGAGAGAGAAGGAAGAAGGTGAAGACATGGAAGAAGGAAGGGAAAGGAAGAATGAAGATGATGAAGTGTGTGTGTGTACCGTAAGTGGGAAGGGAAAAATGGGGTTTGGGTTTTCTTTCTTTTTTTTTTTAATTGTGAGAGTGTGGGTGTGTATAAGAAGGGTAGTTTGACAACTAGATGTATGTACATGAGGATAGCCTAGGGATTCACACACAAAATCACTAAAATAAATATGAAACATCGGTAAAAATATTGTTTTCACACACCTCTAATTCCAAACAAAGATTATTTAATTCATCCATTAACTAACCGAAATAATTAGTATATAGAAATTGGGGCGTTACAACATCCCTATGTTAGCTTCATCATATAAAACTTTTAGCTTAAAGTTTTGTCTCCATCCAAGTGAATAAAATCATACAAACTGAACTGTCTGCATAAATCCGAAAATTCCAGCAACACAACATACAATTTCTTTTAATCTTTCTAGCATAATCATTCATCAAAACTCAAAATCAGATAACAATATAAGGTACATAAGTTTAAACATAAACCCCTACCAAAAGATGGTTTTTACTAGAGATCAAGACAGCCACAATCTCCTTAATGTTTGATCTCCCAAGTAAGGAAGCAAAACTCTTTCTTTCCTTTGACCACAAATTTGGGGGATTGCGAAGTCGGGGAGTGATCGCCGGTGCAAGGAGGCACGGACAAGGAGCGGCTCCTGGCAGACTTCGAAAGCGGAGGGGTACATGAACAAACCGATTACACACCCGAATGAGAGGGATCCTAAGACTGTATAGGTATGGGATTATACAGTTGAGGAGGGCTTATATGAATTGATTTGTACTACCTATACCAACAAGATGCATCTTCTTTTCGGTAGCCCAAACTGAAAGAACTCCACAGTTAAGCGTGCTTGACTTGGAGCAATTTTGGGATGGGTGACCTCCTGGGAAGTTTTCCTAGGAAGTGTGCAAGTGAGGACAAAGCACGCTGAAAAGACTCGTGTTGGTTTGTGGGACAGTCGTCAATCCATAAAGTAGCAGGGGATGTTACACATTATCTTAATTTTTTTAAAAAAACTATTTAACAAAGTGTGTGCAATGTTTTTTCTTCAAAAAATGGCACAAGTCCATTTCACCAACCCTCCATTTTTTTCACTTTCGTTCATCCAATCATTTTCATAAATTTTCCAATCTTGACCAACTATATTTGCTTTCATATTAGCTAAAGAGAATATTTTTATTCTTATTTTTTTAATTCAAATTGGACTAATTACCTCTTTAATAAAAAATTATTTAGTACATTTATATTTACATTCAATGAATAAATTATATTTTTAATATAATGATAGATAATTTTCAAACTTTGATGATAAAATATTAATATAACAATATGGATTGATGACTGTCCCCACAAACCAACATGGGGTCTTTTCAGCATGCTTTGTCCTCATTCACATGCTTCCTGGGAAAACCTCCTAGAAGGTCACCTATCCCAAAATTTCTCCAAGTGAAGCACCCTTAACCATGGAGTTTTTTAGTGATGGGCTACCGAAAAGAAGATGTGTATTGCCCGAGGCTGATGAGAGCGGGGAATGATTAGTGGTGCAAGAAGGTACGGACAAGGAGCGGCTCCTAGCATACTTCTAAGCGGAGCGATACATGAATGAATCGATTGCACACCAGAATGAGAGGGATTCTAAGACTATATAGGTATCACTACTAGGAAAAAGCAATTTAGTGGCGGTTTTTTTTACCCTTAGTGGAGGTTCAAACCGCCGCTAAATGCCATCCACGGCAGTTCTCAAACTGCCGCCATATCAACCGTCGCCAACTCATATTGCGGCGGTTTGGACCAACCGCTGGAAGAACCACCGCAAAAGGACCTAGTGCGTTTAGCGGCGGTCAAAAACCGCTGCTAAAATACAAATTAAAATATGCTGAAAAAATTTGCGAAATAATCTGTAAATTGCTTGAATAATTTAATGGCGGTTTCAAACAGCCACAAAATATAGCAACCAGTATTTACTTTATAATTGTGACGGTTCAAACCGCCGCTAACAACAAAATAAAATAAAAAAAAAAATTTGGCCTTCATATATTATATTCTTTCTCATAAATCTAATCACAATAACTTTCTGTTACAAATGCTTCCAAACATCCACAAAATTCAAATATAAAGAAAATATTGAAATTACAATTATTCATAAATCTAATCACAATAACTTCGAAGTGGACTTTTGCATGTCCAGAACAACTCTCCATGCAAGGGAAGGTCTGCAATTGAAGACGATAAATTATCAAGCTAGAAAATGTAGACAACAAACTCTCAGGATTCAGCTTCACTGTGGGATTGTCCTTTTCCATAATATTAGTAGCATGAACCTAGGGATTTTGTTCTTGTTGATTGAATTTTTCATCCAGTTTCCTAATAGTATGTATGCTGAAGAAGATAAGTATGTTTCTTGTAGCTTCTTTATCTCTATAGATTGATCACTTTCCTCATTTAGCTGAAGCCATTTTAAATCAATAATCTGCTTCAGAATAGTTTGCTGCTCTTGATCACTATACAGTATCTGCAAGAACAAATTAAACATTTTAAAGATGTACCAGGTTTGAACTTGTCTGTTAAAGGCCATAAAAAAAAAACTTGTGGGTTGCCTTTGGATAAATTCATTCCCTTGAAGGTTGGAAGATATTTAGATTGCATTTTTCTTCTTTTATTTTCCTATTTAATTTGACATTTACATTCAAATTGTATCATTTGGTATTTTTAATCACTAAGTCATCACTATAAAAAAATACAAAAAAAAAAGAAACCTCATACTTAAAAAGAAATCCTTTATGGGATGTCTCGGGTACACCTTCCTATAAATGTCACAAATTGCTAACCTAAGAAGCCATTAACCTTTCATTGGATTTGACCAATGTAAAAAACTCGTACCTTTTCTATTTCAATTGACCAAATACCAACATCTAAAATTCAAATATCCTTTCATGGCATCCATTCAAAGGCAAAATGCAAGCAATGGAAATATACGTGTTTTCCACATTCAAAAAGAATATTGAAGGTAAACTTATATCTTGTGATGTAAGTGTATACCCTGATGTGTTTGAAAATATGTATTTAATTGTTTCAGACTTTTGTAGTCAATCAATTTGTAAGCACCCTTTTGTTTGCGAATGCCTTTAGACATTAATTAAAACGAAAATATCAACATCAAGTTGTATATGCTTTGTATGATTATTTGGAAGCAAAACTAAAGTAAACTTGAACTTATTAAAGCATTAACTATCATCACAATTTTAAATGGCTAAAATCCAAAAATTACAGAGCTCATCAATATAATCAAGAAGCATTAAGACTTCCAACTTGCACACCTGAGCTTGTTGGCTGCTCCATCCCCTATGAAGTCTAGCCTTAGATATCATTGAAGGGTGGCTAGTTTGATTACTAGGCTACCCAGAGACTTGTACCACACTTGAATCTGCAGAAACACATGAAATAGATGAAAATAGATCCTGACTGGCATGTATATCATAATAAGGCCAGACTAAGGATCCTAGCTATGATATATCATTGTAATACTCTTACAAGGAAAAAAGGAAGGAATCAAGACCATGATCATGAAAACAGGGCAGTAACAACATAATTGACGAGATTTCATATGTTAAACAAATGACATTAGCAAATGCTGCAAATTGTCAATTACATCCAAATAGCCCAAAGACAATCTGCAGATGCAACAAGTCAGATTCTGACAAAATATATCAACTTAAACGTGATCTCCAGCCATCAACACTAGCAACATGTGAAAATGATCCACCATTTCACAATAATAAAAATCAAGACAATGGAATCACAAAAAACTAAACAAAAATGATCAGCTTTGAATCAATATGACAAAACAAGAAATTGAACCACCGGCACATAATTCAACAAAAAACCCATTCCCTCACTTGATTAAAGCTAAATCATAGATGTCAAGCATTACAGAATCACCAATGAATGAAGAACAAAAAGTTGCAGTTAGATCAGAATAAGGGTTTCTGAAAATAAAGGTTTCTAAAAATAAAAGAGAAAAAGGAAAAAGGAAAAATAAATCCAAAGCAGGGGAAAGACAAACCTTGGAGCAGTGATCTTGAAGCAGCAACCTCGGAGTAGCGATCTTGAAGCAGTAACCTTGTAGGATGGAAGCCTTAGAGCAAGCGGCAACCTCGGAGCGAGTGGCGGCCTCAAAGCATGCGACGGCGGCCTCACAGTGGCGACCTCGGAGAGGCGAGCGGCGGCCACAGAGTAGCGATCTTGAAGCAGCTACCTTGTGGGATGGAAGCCTCGGAGTAATCGGCAACCTTAGACCGAGCGGTGGCTTGGGAGCGAGGAGCGGCAGCCTCGAAGCCAGCGGCGGCGACCTCGAAGTGGCGACCTCGGTACTACGACCTTACTAGATGAAGCAGCGACTCATGAAAGGGAGCAGCAACTACACGAGGGAAAGCAGCGACCTTGGAGTAGCAGCGATTGGGCGAGAAAAGCAGCAACCTTGGAGCATATCAGCGACCTTGAGGGAGGGAAGGGGTCTGGTTCGAAGACAGAGCAAAGTAAAAGCAAGAGAGGGACTGGGGGAGAAGCTGAGAGCTTAGCACTAGAATTCATTGCATTGAGGGAAGGTAAGTGGCGGCAGTTCCTCCAACCGCAGGGAATCACTCAATTTTATGGTCACCGACGACCATTGTTCTAAACCGCTGTGAGTGGAGTGCCGCAAAATCCTTTATTTGTAGTAGTGTATGGGGCTATACAATTGAGGATGACTTATATAAATTAATTTGTACTACTTATACCAACAAGATGCATCTTTTTTTCGGTGGCCCATTGCTAAAGAACTCTATAGTTAAGGGTGCTTGACTTGGAGATGGATGACCTCTTGGGAAGTTTTCCTAGGAAGCATATCAGTGAGGAAAAGTAAGCTGAAAAGATCCCGTGTTGGCTTGTGGGGATAGTTATCAATCCATAAGGCAACCTAAACTGTTACAAAAATGGTATCAGATGCATCTTGTTAGTATAAGTAGTACCAATCAATTCATATAAGCCATCCTCAACTATATAGTCCCACATCTACACAGTCTTAGGATCCCTCTCATTCTGATGTATAATCGGTTCATTCATATATCCTTCCATTTAGAAGCCTGCCAGGAGTCATTTCTTGTCTGTGCCTTTTTGCACCAGCAATCACTCCCCGCCCTCGTCAACCTCAGGCATTACAAGGAAGACCTAAAAGACCTTAAAATTCTTGCGATATAAAATCTAAAAAAAAAATTACACTATTTCCTCTCAAATTTAGTGCAATTTGACATCCTTTATTTACAAAATTGTCACAAATATATGAAATTTGTTACAATTATACTGTCATTGATTCCTTAATTTACATGAAAAAAATATCATATGACATGTTTATAAGATTATTAATGGCAAATTATAAGATTTTGATTATATTTTACATTTAAGTTATTAAAATATCATATTTATTAAAACGTATTATAATTATGAACTTCATTTTCAAGAGATAAGACAAAGTACTTTATCTATATGTCATAATTCTCTCTCTCTCTAATAAAGCATATTGTTTCTCTTTATCTTTGTATCACATTCACAACTCATCTAAGAAATTACAGGCAATAAATCTCTCGAAATGGTTATAGAAGAAACCACATAGAAAAAAATGTGTTATGTCTTTATCTTTACATCACATCTAATCTAATCTAAGAAAAATCCAATAAATGAAGGATAACTTTTGACTTCATCATGCAGTGATAACCCTATAGAAAAAACATATGGTTTATAATACTTGGCATAATCCATGTCCTTTTTTATTTTCTAACCCATTTCTTAAGTTAGAAAATTATGCAGAATAGTCACATCAAATTAGAAAAGTCAAACTCGTGTAACAACTTGGAATTGGTAGTCTTACTAGTGATTTCTCATACCAAGTATATATCCATCAAATGGTGAAATTTCCAAGTAATGCCTCTCATATTTAGGCAGGATTTTTTAGAAAGTTAAAAACAAGAAAAAATAAATGATCAAAATATTACATATCAATCTTCTTTATGAAAGTTTTCACCTTATTTTTACTTTCACTAAAATAATGTGACATTATTTTTAATCTTTAGATTGAATAGTGATTTTTATTTATTTGACTTATCATCTATTTTCTTTAAATCTTACTATCCTATTATTACTTTATGGTTTAGATGATGGTCAAGCTATTTTTGGCATTGGAAGCGCATGCAAAGAAAGCAGTTGACTGTGGCAGAAACTCATGCCGATTGGGAACAAAGGAAGGAGTAAAGCATTATTGCTTTTTGGACTGGGGACCAAACAATCACTATGTTAATTTTGGAATTTGATATGTAATATTTATGGAATATTCTATTTCTATGAGAGGATGAAGAGAAAGATAAAAATAAAATATTTATGAAATATTTCATTTTTATAATGATAAATACCTAATTAAAAAAAATTTATACACTATATGAATCTAATTACAAAATTTTTATGCATGACATGATCATTTCTTTCTTTCACCAACTTGTACCTCATCACTTCTCTCTCGCTCTCCTCCCATCTTTTTCTTAGCTTCAAAACAAGCCCCTTTCTTTGACAGTGCCATAAATTAATTACCCTCACCAAAACAAGCTCCTTTTTAATTGTTGAAGTTTGCTTAAGGCGGGTATGTTTGTTTGGGTCATAGTCAATCCTTTTCCTTTTTTTTTTTGGGTCTTGGAGTTTTGTAATCGTTTTTGGTCTTAAGTACTTGGGTTTACTTTTGGACTGTGCTCCTTTTGTTTCCTTTGGGTATGGGCTGCCTACTTTTTTTGTGTTTGGACTAAACTTTTTAGAATCATAGGATTTTACTTTTTTTTAATAAAAGGGAAAATAAAAATTGTCTTATAAAAATAATAAATAAAAGTATTTTATCTACACAATATGATTATGATATGGATGCATAGTTTTTAGACTCAGCTCGGCAGTCGACTCGGCTGAGGTACTAGGTCACTGGTCCAACCGGTGGGTCACTGGTTCAACTGGTTGAACCTGATATTATCAAATTAATATATAAAAATAAAATTAAGTATCTATTATATATATAAATAATAAAGCTTGTTAACAAATTAGCTAGCTAGCCTAGTGGTATTGCTGTGCGTCCATCCTTTAGAGATCCTCAACCATTGGGTTCGAATCCTAGCATTGGTTGTGTGGAGAATTTTTCAAAATTTTAATACACACAAAGATACATTATACATAAAAACAATGACATATATTAACAAGAGAAGCTGGTGGTCTAGTGGTGCAAGCGCTCCTTCCCATTGTGCACAGCATGGGTTCGAATTGAACCGTTTTCCGATCCGAACTGATCGGTCCGGTTTTAAAACTATGTATGGATATCTCCTTCATGTACGATTGAATTGTAAAAATTTGTTGAGTTGCTTAGTACTAACTTGAGTTCTGTGTAAAAGCAAATTTCCTCCCATCTTGTCAAAATATTTTCATAAATAAAATCAATCAACACATATTTTTTTCTTCTAATTAAAATTAGTCAACACACAGTAATTTTTCACAAGAACGATATGACTTTGAGTTTCTCATTGCACTAGAGAATATATCGGCGTAGCCAACAACTATCAAGTCAAAATCATTTTTTCTTAAAGTTTTGTTCTCTGATTTTTGTTTTAATTTTACTTTTATTACTTTTTTTTGTAAATATAATTGGTATAATTTTTGGGAAGAAAAATAAATATTATTAAAGTGATAAATAAATTTACATAATAAGCTCTAAAGTAATCGTATTTATACTGATGTATTAGGGGTGCAATGAAATTAAGTTTTCATCATTTACTAACCATAATCAGACTCCCAAACCTCAAATCTTTTTACAGAAAACCAATTTTATCAAATCAAAAGGTTTTCTAATTTTTTCAAAATAAATTTAGTAATGACTCTATTTGTTAAGTTGGTTGTTATTTTGGTCTCAGTGCTATGCAGGAACATTGTGACAGTGTATATAGCTAGTGTTTCAACTCCGGTGAAAAAGACACATCATCCAACTCAAAAAACAAAGACAAAAGAAAAAAGAAATATCATATCAAAAATATTATGTGATAAAACACTATCTAAAGCAAGTTTCTTCAGACAGTAATTTTACAGCCCCATATAACATAAATCAAATCTATTTTATTCAGAATCCGATACTACATCTATCTTCATTCTTGCACTTGCATCAACTCATAATGATTACTTGATTCCCCATATCAAAAACGAGAAGCGCGTCTGCAGTGAATTGTAAATTTGTTTTAATCATGTGGTGGGAAAAACAATAAATAAAAAAAGATATATTTTAATTGCCAACAGATGAAATTGAAAAGGTATACATATCTGAATCTAACTATTTAATGTTATATTAACATTGAATATCGATAAATTCCCTTTAAGAAGTTCAAACATTCGAAAATGAATTGATCTACTCAATTTCTCTTAATTATACATACTAACCACAAGCAATTGCTATTAAAAGTGAAAACTAGATAATAACCAAACAAAGGAAGTTAAAATCAAATTCATACATCAACTAGCGAGAAATAATTTGATGTGAATTGAAACAAAGCCTACCAAATGATCCAACCAAATCTACAGTCGAGATTGAATTCCTTATATGGTAAAAGAATAATGTCCAAAATAATCATTATTTTGAATTCGTTTTTCACGGTATTTTGAATGTTGATGAAACCTTGGAGTAGATATATTCCTTGCGAATAAAGTTATTACATACACGATTTATGACATGTAGCAAAACTTAAATCGTGAAGACAGACAAGTGAGAACACAAGAATTTGTGTAACGTAATTCGGTTCACGTTTATCTAGGTTTACAACACAGAGCTAGTTTTACTTAGAGAACCTTGTCCACTAAGTTAAATTTAGTTAACTAATACTATGCGCAAAACCATAGTCAATTTCATATGCATGCAACTGCTTACACATATCATGAGCATATTGAGCAAGAATAAGATCTGGTACATAATACAATTGGAATAGTAATGTGCTACAATTTGGCTAGAAACGAAACTTGAAAGACGGAAAAAAAAAACAAAGAAAGAGAAGCGGTTCCTACATCAAAGCAAGCATTTGAAAAAAACACTGAAGAATTCAAGTTATTTAAACCAAACAATTATTACTTAATTAAACACATGATAACAAAATTTAAAACATTTGTTAACATTCTGAAAAAAGATTTCAATCGGCAGGTGTACCCTGAGCTAAAGCAGTAAATTAAATGGGGTTAAGGAGAATAATTAAATTAGTCACTTTAATTTTAGCAGTTAAATTTGTGTTATATGAGCTATTTGTTCTCTATGCGAGAAGCAATTCTTAATTGGTGTAACCAAGATGCAAGGAAATAAATAAAGAAACAGAAACATCGAAACTATTAGGTACATACATATCCGCTAGTTTTTGACTAACCTGTGACACTTGGACAAATTCCACGCCACCATTGCATATTTTTAGTCTGACAGTTTGTTCAGGAACCTGAGGTAAGCACTTCTCTAAGGCCTCAAAAGCAGTATTGGCCCCAAAAAGCCCCAAAATCCTATGAAAAATCCTAGTCCCATACTCATATATAATGCTTCAAAAAAGACTGAATCATCATCTTCATCATGTGTTGCTGATTCCGAGGGATTTACTCTTGTCATATCTTCAGGACAACTTTTGTTAAGTTGTTCACCACAAAGATCAGGATTGCCTTCAAAGCAAGCTACACTGAATGTTTGCAAATGTCTTCCAGATGGGATTCTTCCTGATAGAGAGTTGTCTGACAAGTCTAACATGCCTAAACTGTCAATTTTGGAAAGAGCTAAAGGAATACTCCCTGATAAATGGTTTTTTGATAAGTCAGGGGAATCCAGTGAAGTTAAATTTCCAATCTCGAAAGGAATTTCTCCAGTCAAATTGTTTCTTGACAAATTCAAAGAAACTAATCCAACCAAATATCCAAACTTTTTGGGGATTTCACCAGTTAAATGATTGCTAGAGAGATCAAAACTAAGTCTCAACTCTGGATCCTTGATCCAGCATTCCACACCTTTCCACATTAATGTTATGTTAAACTGATAGCCACCAATAAAGAAACTAATAGAGTATGCAGTATGATGGTAATATGTGGTAGTAAGAGTTTCATTATTTGAGTCGATACTCCTTGTGGACATTGCAGTAAAATTCTTTAAGCAAGTTGGAATTCCATTTGATAAGTTATTCTTCAAAAGATCTAGCAGTTTTATTTGACTTAAGTAACAGAGATGCATTGGAATATTTCCAAAAAAGTGATTCCTTTTCATGCTAAAGACCATCAATTGCTGTAGACTTTCTCCAATCCATGGGGGAATTAGACCGGATGACAAATTTTCTCCCACATCCAACATAATTAAATTGCTACAGTTCTTCAAAGTGGAAGGTAGTTCCCCAATCAACTTATTGTTTCGTAAAACCAAAGCTTCCAATTCAGAAAGGGTTCCCACGGATGGTGGAATCGTCCCTGACAAGTTGTTATTTCTTAGATCAAGTAATAGTAATGAGTTTACAGATCCCCAACAATCTGCTAGTTGTTCCTCTATTTGATTGTTTGCTAAAACCAAAATGACCATGCTTCCGGTAGTGTTATTGTCACATAACAGTGAAGACAAATCTGAAAATTTATTTTCAGAGAGATCCAACAGTGAAGCATGTTGCAGGAACGACGGAGCAACACCCTCAAATTGATTTGAATACAAATATATAGATGCTGGGTACGGAAGCTTTAACGGTAAATTTGGAATTGCTCCTATGAAATTGTTGTGAGACATATTAAGCCTCCTAACATGTTGTAAGTTATTCCAAAACCACTCAGGTACAGAGTCGCTAATCTCAGCTTGAGAAATATCTAGATATGCTAAGCGACTTTGAGTTTGGAGCCAACTTGGAAAACTAGGACCCAACTTGCAAGATGCTAGTCGCAAGGAAATTAATTGGAAAGGAGGAACCCAATTGGGGACAAAGTTTAGAGACAAGAAGTTGTACGATAAGTACAAGAATTTTAATTTGGACAGGTTAGTGAGATTGGATTCAATGATGTTACCCTCCAAGGAATTTCCATCCAGGGCCAAATACTCCAGATCAGATAGCAATTCGATGCTTTTTGGTAATGTGCCAGTAATTCGGTTATAAGACAAGCCCAAATCACGAAACACATGTCTGTTGCTGTCACGACCCAACTTAGGCCATGACCGGCACATAGGAACACTTTTTCCCAGCAAGCCTTAGATCACTAAATTTTCTAGAAAAACGGACAGAGTTTCCTCTGTTTTTCGGACATTTCCCAAATAATTACATAACCTGCAATGTTTCCAATAAATTCACAGCACTTGGGCATCAAGCATTCTTAGAATGCGCCCTTCCAGTACATAATAATATTTCAATATATACCAGTCATAGTACAAATACAGTTCAACATAAAACCAAATTAAGTTTACAAATATTTTCCAAAACATAACATATATAGCTAAGTCATAAGTTTTCAAATACAAATACAACACAAGTCTAAGGAACCTGCCTGTGACATATGGAGCAATTGACATCTATAGGCTAAACCAACATATGGATGAAAACTAAAAGGGCCTTTACAAAAAGGCTCACCAAGTTAGAATTTATTAAGATTGTGCTGGAGGAACACCAGAACTAGCACCAGTACTTGTATCTGAAAATGGTGGAAATACAATGGGGTGAGTTTTGCAAATCAATGAGAGATAGGGTATCCATAGTTTACTAAATGCAAGCATAAAACAATATAAACATAATAATATATATATGCTCATAAAATAGGATTTTAATCATAACAAGAGATTTACATACTCATATAAATTCAAATACATTGGGGAATTATCCGAAGCAGAACGATAACAAGTCCAGACATGACCCAAGGCCATGTGCAGGTTAGCACCACACCTGCTAACTAGAGTTGGCCCGTAGCCATATACAAGTCCAAACATAGCTGCAGCTATGTGCGGGTTAGCACCTCACCTGCTAACTAGAGTTTCTCACGGTGCACCGAGGCTAATGTCCCTGCCGTTAACTACAGGTTCTAACTACAAAATTTTCCCCAATTTAACTCAAAATCATGCACATTACATAATATAAAATTAACATAATATGTTCTCAAATTGAATATTCATTACAGTTCAACTCAAAATATTTTAACAAGCATAAAAAAAAATCATATTATGGCCTCCAAATAAAAGTTTATCATTTCAAACATAAAGCGACATTTTCAACAAATAAATTATTTTCTTCTATATCAACATACTTTCAGCTCTTTATACCATTTTATATTGTTTATCATACATAAAGTAACCTACAAATATACTATCTACTCACAACTATTGGTTCAAAGAACCGAAGAACAATGCCTTTGATGCCACCTATTCAAGTGTTGATGCCCGATTGCTCTATCGCTCTAGGAACAAAATAATATTAATTTTTGTGAGTTAACAATATCACAAATTTACATAAATTAGCCCCAAATTCTAGAATTCAATAAACCTAACAATATTCCTAAAATAATCAGAAATTTCAATAATTTAAATGGAGTAGTTTAGGAGCTAATTTACCACTTGGAGTGTAGAATTGGTGAAAAAAATTACTCCAATTCTTCCTAAGTTTCAAGATCCCTCTAATGGAGTTAGAGAGAGAAAATGGAGTAGAGGAGAGGAATGAGAAAGAGACACGGTTATGGGGATGAAAAGGAAGAGGAGATGGTGATGATATTTTGAGGGAAACAAAATAAAATAAAAATAAAAGAAAGGAAGTGGAGGGAGGGAAAGAGAACGGCAAGAAGAAGAAGAAAAAGAAGAAGAGAAGAAGAGAATGAGAGAGTTATGGGAGAAGGGGAGAAGAAGAGAAGATAATAAAAGAGAAAGATATATGGTGGTCTATATCACTTAAAGTGCATGGTGGTCCTCACTACATTTTTTTTTTTTTTTTGCGGTCATCACAATTGCACCATGAAGAATTTTGAATGAAGCTTGAAATTGTCCCACTCAAGTTGTTCTGTGACAGGAGTAATGTTTGCAGTGTGCAAATATTCCCCAACAAAGGAGGAACCTCACCTTGCAATATGTTACCAGTGAGGACGAGATATTCCAGAGAACTCATCACTTTGCCAAAATCGTTGGGAATTGGACCTTCTAACAAGTTGAAATCAAGATAAAGGCTGCGGAGATTGGTGGTAAAGTTAAAGAGCCAATTGAATATAGTCAATGAGGTCAACATGTTAAAAGAGAGACGAAGGCCAACAAGGGAAGATGAAGAATTCATGGTTGAAGATGACACAGGAGAAAAACTCCTATCCGTTAGACCACAACCTCGTAGATAAAGCTCTTCAAGTTTCAAGCTGAAGTTGAAATTACCTTGAAATATTGATGATGTCAAATTATTATAAGACAAGTCAAGGATCACAAGGGACGGAAAGTTAGGGTACAGAGGAGACAACAAAACAATATTATTATCTGAAAGATAAAGCTCTTGAAGATTATTGCTAAAGTTGGACAACAACTGAAATGTCAATGATGTCAGCATATTATAAGACAGATCAAGGGTGGTAAGAGAAGTGGAAAAGTTGGAATAAGAATCAAACAAAGATCGAATATCTTTATCTGAAAGACTGCAACTTGTTAGCCTCAATTCTCTTAAATTTGGAATACGCTTACTGACCATTTGAAGCCAGTGATGAGAGTTGTGGAGAGGCAATAACCTTAAGTCAAGATTTGTTAATGACGAGAGATTAGACAGCCACTCTACATCTTTAGTTTTTATATCAAACTCACCATCAAGCTTGAGAGTGTGCAACATTGGAAGATCCTCGATCACGAAAGGATTGCTCCTGAAAGATCATTACCCCCAAGATCAAGATACTATAGTTGTCCCAGATTCCTAAGTTGATATGGGATTCCTCCATCAAGATGATAGTTGTAGCCGAGATCCAAATATTGCAAATGTGCAAGCTTTCCAAGTTGATAAGGAATACTCCCACCACTTAACGAACCTGACAGGTTGAGATATCTTAATTTGGCAAATGAGCCAATGAGTTCCGGAATATGGCTGTGATAAAAGAAATTCAAACTGAGGTCCAAATGTTCCAGATTTTGCAAGTCAATCAATAAAGAGATATTGATTTGACCATACAGATAATGATCATCCAACCCATGAAGATCAAGCTTGGATACATGAACTGTTTCATTGCTGCATTCAATCCTCGTCCATTTGCAGCAATCACTATTATTCCGATCGTCCCTCCATGTAGATAGAATGCCCCAGGCATCATTGAGGCCTTGTTGAAAGCTGAGGAGTGCTTGTGTCTCCCTTTCTATGCACTCCACTTGTTCAATCTTGCTTGGCCAGCTGTTTCCAACGATAGATCCTGCATCACACAATATAAGCAACACTAGTGCATAAAAAAATTTGAAAAAATACTTGTTCATCATAAGTTTCCAGGTACAAAATATCTGCAATAAATGCAATAAGGTTAAGTAAGATAGAGAGTTTTGAGTAATATTGTTTCTCTGCACTTGCTTTGTGCGAAAACTGATGATGGAAGGCAAGATTTATATAGCTGAAGCGAATATCCATTGCAACGTCTAGCTCTTTTTTGTCACCACTTTTCTTTAATTAATATTCTTCCTTTTCTCTCTAATAATATGTTTAAATGATTTGCTAGAAGAATTGAGTAATTAGATGCTTCACGAAAAGAACAAGATTGTTTCTGGACAAGAACCAACAATATATATATATATATATATATATATACACATAAAGCTAGAACTGTATATATTTTAAAAATAAAACAAAAAAAATAGATTTTCTTATATAAAATAAGATTAGAAACTTAAGCCTTTTAATAAAATTTATTGAAACAACAATATGTGTAAAGTACATAAGCCTATTGTACTGGACCAGAAATATGGGTCATAGAACTTGGCTCAACCTTAGAGGACTCTCCTAAGGGATCCCATAACTTACTCACATGGCATAGTGGCTCCTAGAGATTCTCCATCGATTTAGCCTAGGATATCTCCTAGATTGACTACCAGATTATATGAGATCCCCTATTAGCTCATGGAATCTCCTTGTATTATTATATCATATCTCCCACAAATATAAAATATATCTAATATCTACTAAATCATAGGAATATCTCCAATATTCAGAGAAGATCATCTCCTAACTTATCATGGGGTCACCTATCACTATATGAGAGGCTCAACGCCCTTAGGTATCACAATCTTATGATATATTCTTTTACCACTCTATGCCTCATTCATTCACTAACTTGAGCATCAGAGTGTCTTTGTAGGTACGCCACCCCACAGACGTTAGGGCTATTTGCACACTTACCGCATTTCTAGGTAAGAACATTGGAATTGGATGGAGAGTGAATTACCACTACAATACAAGTCTAGTATGGCCATTTCATGTCCTATTAATATATACATTATCTCCTTCTTCATAGGAACTGAATATTAGCTTGACCTAACAACCATGGTTAGCCATCGTCACTCAACATATGACTCAAGCTTATCTCAATTCTCAATCATTGATAATGTGAATAACTTTTTTAGTGCTAGACATATGTTACCCTCATTCTCAAGCAACTTTTATACAGAGAATTATTATTATCCTGTATTCAGGATCAATTAACTTTGATATGAATATTTTTGGAAGCCAAGCATTATCCTTGATAGGTCGAGTTCCACCACCGTATTCGGCCAAACTCCAACGTCACCTCAGATCGAGCTACACAACCACCCTTTGGCTTAGTTATATCATCGTCTCTCAGCCAAAATCTAACAAGATATGTCTTTATTATTTTCATAACTTATTTATTATTTATCTTCATCTCAAACTCAAATTATTTTAATTTGCATACCGAGTATACCCCTATCTCGGAATTAAGTAATTTGCAGATTTCTTGGATACCGAGATTACTACTACTTTCTTGGAGACTAAGCATATTACTATCATATACCTTTTCGAATATGGAAAAATTCATAATCAACATATTTTAATATGGAGACTTTTATGTGATGCTGGGATACTATATTGATATAATTGCCATACCCCCCAAGAAGAAGATCACAAATCACAGGGGAGTTTTCCATAAACCTTACTAGTTTTTCATAAATGCATTGTGTATAACTTTAATTTCCCATCATAGGGATATTATTCTACTGACTTACTTTTCAGGAACTTGCCTTCTCAGGTTGAGTCTCTAGCAAAGCTCTAGTCGGCAATCTCCAGACAAGCCTTGGTCAACATCCCCACCAGGCAATCCACCTTCTCAGGCTGAGTCTACAGGAAAGCCCTGGTCGGCATCTTCACCACGCACTCTGCCCTCTCAGGTCGAGTCTCTAGAAAAGCCCTGGTGGTCTCTAGACAAGCCCCGGTCAACATCCCTACCAGCCACTTTGCCTTCTCAAGCCAAGTTTCCAACAAAGCCCTGATCGGCATCCCTCCCAGGGATTCCACCTTCTCAAGCCATGTTTCCAGCAAAGCCTTGGTCGACATCCTAACTAGGCACTCTACCTTCTCAGGCTGAGTCTCCAAACAAGCCCTGATCAACATCCCACCAGGCATTCCTCCTTCTCAAGCCGAGTCTCCAGTAAAGCCCTGGTGAGCGTCCCCACTAGGCACTCTGCCTTTTTAAGCAGCGTCTCTAGACAAGCCCTAGTTGACATTCCACCAGGTACTCCATCTTCTCAACCCGAGCCTCCAGGAAAGCCTTGGTCGGTATCCCCACCAGGCACTTTACCTTCTCAAGTTGAGTCTCCAAACAAGCCCTGGTCGGCATTCCCACTAGGTACTTGCCTTTTTAGGCTGAGCTATGCTATCATTTCCCTAGATATGTTTTTGTTACTCTCAGAATTATCTTATTTATAATCTGAAGATTTTTTATTTGTAGTACATAGCATAAAGATTCCTTTTATGCAAGAGATATCCTTTCATCTCAAGATTCAATTCATTTATGATTTAACTATTCTTCATATCTATATAATTTTTATGTGATAGATATCAGGCCTACTCTAGCACCCATTACTACATCTAGAAGGCACTCAGATGAAAAGAGGTGCACATCGGGCTGTCCTCGATTCACCCTACTATCCCTAAAGCACTTAAGAAGCCTCTTTATGACATGCAAATCGGGTCGTCCTAGCTTCACCCGAGTTGTCCCCAAAGTGCCTAAGAAACACATTCTGACTTGCATATTGGGCCATCCTCGGTTCACCCAAGCTGCCCTCGAAGCACAAGAAGCACTCATGAGCAAGCAATTCTTGCATCCTACAAGCAATAAAGTAACCAAATGACAACAAACAAAGTTTATAAAACCTAGTTGATCAGAATTACTAGCAGAGCATAAATTCATAAGGAAATATCAAAAGGAAACAAAAGACCAATGGTCCTTAGGATAAGCTCTTGAGCCACCACTCAGTACTCTCTAACGTGCACACTGGGCCATCCTCAGATCCACATCTGAGCCACCCTCGAAACTCTAAAAGCGAACGTTGGACTCCCCTAGCAAAAGTAAAGCAGATAGGATATATATCTTAGGCTAGCAATCAACCTCATGGCCGTAGTTAATGACTACTTGAACTAGGCAGGCTTAATCCAAACATTACTCGCATCAAAGCAGATTAAACATAAGATATCTCAGATCAAGTCTTAAGTCAGCTGCCCGACTAGGAACTCCATCGTTTCCAGCAGACCTTTAAAGACCCAAGCTAGTGACCCAGGTAGGCATCTCACATATCTAGGTGAACCTTGTCTGTCTCCTAAGTCAGTAAACTATCTTAGATTTCCATGGCCTCTACCGAAGGACTAGACGGACAACCAACTTAAACACTAAAATTGCATTATTGTCTAACCCAACAACAAGATCTCTTTTCTAAAAGGATCAACTACTCCACTCCTGGCTTCATCAAAAGATTGGTAGGCTTGAAAATAACCTTTCTCCTCCCATGGCATAATCCCATACACCTGCACAGAGAAATGATCTACTAGACTTCTAAGCATGCACGCTGAGAAAAGCTAACAAACTTAAGCAAGAAAAGACGTAGATGTTAAGTTCGAAATAGAAGTTCTAGTATGCATCCTAACTAGGCACTCCACTGTTCCTGACCGAGTTCCTAGATAAATCCTAAGTCGGCATCCCAACCAAGCACTCCGCCATCCCTAGTCTAGTTCTAACAATGCAAAATCAATAGTCTGGGTAGACAACTTATCATCCCTGATCAAATTCAAAGATGAGGGCTCAACTACATACTTAAATGGGTAGATCTCATCAACCAAGAAAACCTTGGCAAAATCTCCAAGCTCATAAGCAAAGACAAAATGAACAAAAGACTCTGCTTCCGACCTATACATTAACAAAGCGAGACCTTAAAATAATTAACACACAAGCAAAAATGTACCATGACATCTGACACACACCATGTGAACATCCATGACTAGTACCACTCTGTAGTCAAAAGTACCCACTCAAGAAACCTTTATGGACTCAACACATAATTCGTAGACAATTACCAAAACTTAAGAGCTACACAAATTGGACTGAATCTACAAACCAATAGCTTATCCCACTCAGTACAAGCTTGAGCCTTGATTCACTCAAATCACCTTTAACAAACAACGAACGCAAAAGACACACCATCTGATCAAGGACTGGGGGCTCATTACTTTGATCTGATGGCTCACAATAGCCGAAAAAATGTACGATGATTGTGCTTGCATGATCAGGCAATTCAAGCTTGCCCAAAGTCCTTTGCACTCATTGCAACTATCGTCCAAATGCTTGACCTATTGCCAAAACCAAGAAATCTAAACCGTCCACCTCATTAAACTGCTAGGGGCTGGTTACTTTAAATCCAACGGGTGGCATATAGGTAACTAGTGCTACTAGAATATCAAGGTGATTATCCTCCATTTAGAATGCACCACGATCCCCCATATACTATCACTACAACAACTGAAAAGGCACCAAGCTGCACACAATAGGTCGACTCATTCGAGCTCAACACACAGTCCTCAGTAGTAGTGTCAGAATGGCCCATAGCCCTGGGGCTAGCCCCAGCCCCACTTTATTTGGCCCCATTAGTAGCAGCCCACAACACTTAGTGGGCTTTTTAAGCCCTGACCCATATAACCCACCCAAATATGTGGATCGCAAGTAAATGGCCCATGGGCTAGCCCCATTTCTTGAGCAAAAAATAAAAAACTGAAAAACACATTAAACCAAAAAGTAAACTCCACTAAAACTGAACTCTGGAACTCAGTACCGTGTAGTACCCCAAGTCCACAGTTCCACACCCACTCCACTTCAAAATCACAATCCCTAATCCCCAAATAACAAATGCTCCTGTTGATTACCCGGCTGGCACCACCAGAGGCACCCCTATCCCACGCCACCGTCGACGCCGCTTCCGGTTGTCTCTACCATCGCGTTCCACGTTGATGAACGAAGCTGCCTCTACTCCGAGTTGCGAGCTTCCCTCCGTTTGCGACGCCACCCAGATCAACGGTCGCCTCGCCCGACCAGATCAACGACGCCACCCACACAGGTTTTTCATCTCTTCATGACTGCACTTCTCCAGGTTTTGTGTTCATGATTCTCTTTCCTTTTCATTTTGTTTTATTTGCTAATTACATACCCAACAACTTTAGCTGTTTGAAGATTGAAATTAAAGTGAAAAAAAATAGAGCATAATGTCCGAATTTTGGAAGTTTTTCTTTTTGGAAGGGGAGAAGTGGTTATTGTTGTTGTGGCGAAGGCGGTGACGTTGCGACAGCTCAGCCATCGACGATCGGGGTGGGGTTGGGTTGGGTTTTGGGACTGCGAACTAATATATGTTATATCCTGTCTGTAGTTGAGCGTAACATAATGAAATCTCTTAAGGAGATACAAACAGAGATGAGCAGTACAGCGATGACCGCAATGATAGTTGTTGAGTTGCTCTTTCCTGTAAAATCCAAAATTCCACGTTGAGGACTGACTATGATATTAAATGACAAACTTAAAATTGGAAAACCAAAAGGCCCTTCTGACATGTTAAAACTTAGCAAATAAGCTGTTATGTTTTCCTTCATCGATCAGATGTTAGAAGAAAGTAGAAACAAACCAATAAAACAATAAAAGAACATATTGATGTGGCCAACTTAGATGAGGTTTGATGCAGGATGATTTTGAGTAGCTCAGTGTAAGCATGTACAGCCTGTAGAGTCATAGAAGGGCGATGTATCAAATCTAAGATTGCAGCATGGCTTTCCGATTCTGCCACTTGTCTTGCGAGCACAACAAGTAGAGATTTCTGTGATAGCTGAAAACAAGCAAACATTGCACACTTTAAGTTTAATTTTTATAGATTGTTAGTGTAAAACTTTTTTTTTATTCTAACATCTAATAATTTATGATTACTATATTAATAAGAATGTTTGACTCAACTATACCTTATACATCTTGCAAATATGATTGAAGGAGAGTGTATAATTTATTTGCATTGTAACTGCATCAAAATTAATTAAAAGAAATTAAAGGAACTAGAGCAATTAGAGGTGTCTGAATTCATCAATAGCTAGCAACAGCTCACCGCTTTTAATTTCCTTCCACTTTCAAAGGCAGAGATAACTGTAAGTGGAGTTAGTTCAAAAAAGAAATTAGTCTTTCGGCGTAAATAAAACACATAAAAGGAAGCTCACATGAAAGCATATATGACATGATTCATGTAGAATTAATTTGCTTGCTATATGTACTCACATATCTTCTTAACGAAAAGAGAGGCTTGCTGCTTCATTTTATGCTCTAACTTAGTTCTTTGTCCAGGAAAAAACAAATAATTAATCCATCAATTAAATGGAGCGTCTTTAATTAATATAGGTCTTTGTTTTTAATTATGATGATTTGACTCTAATCCCCTACATGGATATTAATTAATTTGACGTTTGATTCATTTTTAGGATTTAATTTTCAAAGAAATCAGTTTTACCTAAGGGTGGGTATGTATGTATTTCTTGTTGGACAATGGAATGTCGGTTGGCATTTCTGTTGCTGCCTGATGTTAGCCGTGTTGCAATTGTTGTATTTAGCCCTGATTCATTCGGGAGTTGATAGAAAATGACACTATGCTTTTAGAAAAATATGTTGATTAAAGAAAATTATGTTTTCTCTAAGAGAAAAATTTATGGAAAGGGTCAAGTTGAAGCATTCCCTGTTTAGTATTTATCACAAAAAGCAGAAATTAGGGCCATAAGCTGCATGGCAACACTATCTCTCTAAATTGGAACATGTTACCTTGCAACATCATATATGGCAATTTCAAGCAGAAATGGGCTTAGTTTGGGACTTTTTTACACAAATAAATTTAATAGTTATTAAAGCTATGTTATGCAACGTTCCTCTTTGTTTGCATACTTGTATGTTTGTTCATGAAATTTTGTTTGTCTTAATGTTTAGGCATTTATGAAAGGTATATTATTATGGAGTCAGTGAACAATATTGTGAATGTCGATGACGAAGATGTTTGTGAAACTCCTACTGGAGTATCTGCAAGTGCTGAGTCATCCAAGAAAGAAACCTCAGGCGTCTGGGGATTTTTTACGAGGAATGCGATAGATAAGGATGGTATAGAAAGAGCTGTGTGTAATTACTGTGGTCGTAGCTATGCAGTCGGCAAAAATCCTAAGACCAAGAATAATTATGGAACTTCCCATTTAAGTCGTCATGTAGCAAGTTGCAAAAGCATCGCGAATGCGAATGTCAATAGAGCTGAAATGTTGTCTTATCAAGAGGGGAAATCTAGTATGGTTAAGATTAATCAAAAGACTCATCGTGATCTACTTGCACAAGCTATAATCAAACATGATCTTCCTTTTAACTTTGTTGAGTATGAGAAGATCAATGAATGGGCCAAATATTTGAACCCTAGTGTTGTGATGCACTCTAGGAATACTGTGGTGTCAGATGTTCGAAAAATTTACTTTAGAGAAAAGGACAAACTTAAGAAAGTGATGTCTAGGATCCCTAATAGGGTTTGTTTAACTTCTGATATATGGAAAACATCTACCACAGAGGGTTATATCTGTTTAACCGTGCATTTTGTTGATGAAAGTTGGAGACTAACCAGTAGAATACTTAATTTTTGTCGAATGAAGCCTCCACACACAGGGGTTGAATTGGAAGCCATGTTATTTGATTGCCTAAAGCAATGGGGAATTGACAAGAAGGTGTTCTCCATTACTTTGGACAATGCTTCTGCAAATGATAGCATGCAGAATATTTTAAGGACCCATCTACGTCTGCAAAATCATTTATTATGTGATGGAGAATTTTTTCATGTGCGGTGTTGTGCTCACATACTTAATCTTATTGTGCAAGAGGGTTTAAAAGTGGCAAGCGAAGCATTGTTTAAAATTAGAGAAAGTGTCAAATATGTGAGGGGATCGGATGCGAGAATGATAAAGTTTAAAGAATGTGTGCAACAAGCTGCCATTGGTGAAAGCACAGGTTTGAAATTAGATGTTTCGACTCGATGGAATTCGACATATATGATGCTGGAAAGTGCAATAAAATTTGAAAGAGCATTTGATATCCTTCGCGTAATAGACAATAATTACAGATATTGTCCATCATTTGAAGAATGGAGAAGGGCAGAAAAGATGTGTGAATTTCTGGAACCCTTCTATGATACTACAAATCTAATCTCAGGTTCATCTTATCCGACTTCAAACTTGTATTTTATGCAAGTTTGGAAGATTCAATGCATGTTGGATCAAAACCAATTTAATGAGGAGGATGTGATCAAAGATATGGCTGAAAGAATGATGGAAAAATTTGACAAATACTGGAAGGATTACAGTGTAGTCTTGGCTTTTGGAGCCATTCTTGATCCTCGATTAAAGCTAGATTTTCTGAACTTCTGCTATAGGAAACTTGATCTCTCAACCTCTGGAGATAAGGTTCGAATTGTGAGGGAAAAGTTTGAGAAGCTTTATACGGAGAATTCTTACAAACTTAGTGCTTCGAGTGCTTCTCAGTCTTCTACTGAGTCCAGCACGTTGAATAGGTCTGACGGAGAAGGAAACAAGCCAAAGCGATCAAGGATATTTAGCGTATGTTATTATGAGCATTAGTTATTTCTTTGCTTCTGTTCTCTTTCGTTCATATAATTAATGAATTACATTTTTCAGGAGTTTAAAATGTTTCAAAATGAAACAAAATTTGTCATCGGGAAGAATGAATTGGATCTCTATTTTGATGAACCACCAATCGATTCTGATGACAGTGAAGATTTTGATGTGTTGAATTATTAGAAGACTCATGAAAAACGATTTCCTACATTGTCAGTTATGGCCAGAGATGTCTTGAGTATTCCAATTACTATTGTAGCATCAGAATCTGCTTTTAGCATTGGTGGACGTGTTCTTACGAAGTATAGAAGTTCAACTCTTCCAGAAAATGTCCAAATGCTTATTTGCACTAGAAATTGGTTGCATGGCTTTGTTTTGAACCCTGAAGGTAATGTCCTAATATGCTTTATATTATCTTTTCCAATTGATAAATCTTATTTGATCTTTTAATTGTTTCTAATTTTGTCCTTATTTCAGATGAAGATGATTGTAAAACTCTTGGAGATAAAACATTTGTAATGCATCAAGAAGATGAAGATGTAGATGAAGAATGATTATGAGTAACAAATGCAAGAAAGATATAAAATTGCCATATCTTGTGTGCTAGAAGACATTACTATCGTTACATTTTTTTCTTTGTTGAATGTGGATAAGGCATTCTCGTTTTGGTACATAGGTGTTGTGTTTTTTTGCCTTTATATATATATGTGTGTTGTTTTACGTTGGTCATATTATATCTGAAATTGCTTGGAATGAATGTTGATATCTATTTTAATATGGATTTGCATAATGAAAATGGTTTTGGATTTGGATTTGAACAAAGCCTCCTTTCTACTAAAAGTATGTGAGACCACAATATGTTTTAATAATTTCTGATAATGGCCATACTCAGAATGTCTTAGGAAGATGGAGTTCAACACTATTTGGAGTTGCTTTGCTTGCATCAGGCCAAAGTTCTATAACAGGAACGTATGCAAGGCAATATGTCATGCAGGTATGCCGCTTATAGTGTTGTTAAATACTTTTTGCAAAACCGAAACCATGGTTTAGTTTGTATGTTGTATCATACCTTATGATAATTATAATAACCATTTTCTAATTTGTGTTCTCTAGATTGTACACCTAGCTGCAACTGATTGGTCTTCTTTGGAACAGCCTCATTAGCCAATTTGTTTAGCCACTAATATGCTCTTTTATTGAATTCCATCTTCCTTAGTTTCTTGTCCTCATTCTAATTTTACTGTCATGTTAGATTGAAGATGGTCCACAATTTTTCCACTGTTGTTTTTTTTTTTCCTCCCATCAAATCATTATCGTTGCTTTCAATCTTGGGGTTAGTTTAGGTGATGAAGCTAATGAGACCAACAATTAACTGAATATTTTTGGGCAGGAAGGCTATTTGTTGCACATGTTTTTTTTTTCTTTTTCTCATTTTATTATATGGAGTAGTTTAGGTGATTTGACATGCCATGGTTCATAGAAGAATAGTTATCACTGAATTTTGTACAATCAATTTGGAATTCTGTACAAACAATAAGTAGGTGGGTTGGGGCTAGCCCATAGGTGGGCCAATTCATGGGTCAGCCCATGGGCTAGCTCCTTTTAGCATTGATAAATTTTAAAATTTTTATAAGTGAATTGGCCCGTGGGCTAGCCCTGGCCCGTAAAGCCCACATGGGCTTTTGGCCCTGTGGGCTTTTTGTAATTATGGGCTTTTTGGCCCTGTGGGCTTTTTAGCCCTGGCCCACGTGGGCTAGGGCCAAATAGGGATGGGTTGGCCCATTTGACACTACTAGTCCTCAGCATACACACCTCAATCATGACACCTCAACACCAGATACTCGGTCTACGACCAAGCACGGGGTTATGTAATGGACTAGAAATATAGGCCCCAGACCTTGACCGAACCTTAGAGGATTCTCCCAAGGGGTCCCACAACTTGCCTACATGGCATAGTGGCTTCTAGAGATTTTCCACTGATTTAGCCTAAGATATCTCTTAGATTGACCACTAAATTATACGAGATCCCCTATTTGCTCATGGAATCCCCTTTATTATTATATTATATCTCTTATAAATATAGAATATATCTAATATCTGCTCAATACTAGGAATATCTCCCTTATTCAGGGAATATTATTTCCTAATTTATCATGGGGTCATCTATCACTATATAAGGGGTTCAACGCCCTTAGATATCACAATCTTATAAAATATCATTCTTTTATCACTCTATACCTCATTCATTCATTGACTTGAATATCAGAGTGTCTTTGCAAGTACCCTACCCCTCATTTACATGGATGTTAGAGCTACTTGCACCCTTACTGTAACACCCTTACCGTAAGAACACTTATAATAATACAAAATAATGAGTATCTTATAAAAAGAGATTGTATCATGTCTTTATAAATATGATTACCTCATTATATATATCTTAAAAATACATCTCATGAAATACATATTATTATTTTCTCTATTATGCTATGAATTTTAATATAGTCAATAGGTCGCGATACACAGTGTAAAACTGTGAGATTGGATAAAAATAATTTAAAAAATATTTCGAGAAAAACATAAATTTTTAATGATGAATTGGATAGTGTGTGAAACAATGTTGAATACTATGGTTCATCACTCTTTATGTCTTCTAACACAGTTCTCAAGTTAGAAAGTCAAGTAAATTAGTCACGTCGATTTGAAAAGTTGAAATTGGAGAAGGACTTGGAATTATCAGTTTGTTCAGGAATTTCTCCCTAATGATTTATCAATCAAGTGGTGGCGGGACATGGAAGTAGCCATACTTTTTGGAAATCTACTTATTTACTTAATATGGTAACAGAGAATTATTAATAGCAACATCGACATTGCGACACTTGACACGTTCATTTAGCAAATTTCTTTTTCCAACAAATAGCGCAAATCTATTGGGCCAAGTGTTCTCTTGTGCTTTGATCAAGCTTCTCCCATAAACTTTTTCAAAATTCAAAATAATCCATGTACTACCTGCGAATCCATTTCATTGGCATTCATTTTAAGGTTTTTTTTTTCCTCCATAAAGTGAAACAAACCCATTCAACCAAGTGTGTGCAATTTTTTTTTCTTCAGAAAATGACAAAAGTCCATTTAACCAACCCTCCTTTTTTTTTCACTTTCATTCATCCAATCATTTTCATAAATTTTTTATTCTTGACCAACTGTATTTGCTTTCATATCAGCCAACCAGTTTCGCTCTTTTTTTTTAATTCAAATTGGACTAATTCCCTCTTTAATAAAAAATCATTTAATACCTTTATATTTATATTCAATGAATAAATAAGTTTTAGACTTTTATAATAAAATATTAATATGAGGATAAATAATTTTTAAATCGAGTACATGCCAATCACTTTGGATTGATAAATCCTCTTAAATAGAAAATGTTATCAATCATATTAACTTTTTATTTAATACAATATTGCTCTTACAACAGATAAAATTGGATAATAATTTTCTTATGAATATTAATAATGCAAATAGATGATGATACCAAGCACAACAATAAATATATCTTGAAAGAGTGATGTAAAAATATAATTTGTACAGGAAATGATTAGTACATCTTATAAGTATTCACAATTAAAACTTTATATATATATATATATATACACACACATAATTAATATATTATAATTCAATTCATTTTTAATGCATGTTTACTTTGTTAAATATTTACAATTTCTAAACATAAAATCCCGTGTATTGCACAGGTGAAAAAACTAGTTATTATGTATAAACTATGGTTTGCAACGCAGAATTATGTTTTTTTTTTTCCCTCTTTGGAGGATTAAATGCAAAATATTATGAGCTGCATCTTTTTTTGGTTGGACATGTAACATGGCCACTAAATGTAGAGAAAGATATTTAAAATAGCACAACATTTTTTTCTTCTTTTTGGGGCATGATTCATTGCCCTCTTTAATGTAGTTTAACCCATTTAGATTCATGTAATTGAAAGATCGAAGCTAGTTCACAGACTTTGAATTGTTAATCATTCTAGTAATTTCTTACCAGCTATATATCCATCAAGTGATGAAACTTCCAAGTCACATCATTCCCATTTTGAGCTGGACTTTTCAAAGAATTATGATATACAAATTTATAGTTTAAACTTTAGGATCATTTTTCATGTTTTTCTTTGAAGGTTTAAATGCATAATATTTTGAACTATTTATTTTAACAGCTATTGACATAGGTCTTGCACGTAGATTTTTTTTTTCAAAACAATTGCTACAGTTTTTCGTTTTGAATATATTTGTTTGCGCTAATTTTCAAAACAAATTGCTTGTTCTTTATTTCAAAGAAAATTCACATCCTAAATTTTTATAAATCATTTGCATAAGATTTTAAGAAAAAAAACAAAAAGATAATATATAGTTTTCTGTCGTTTTAGAAAAATATATAGAACGTATTTCCAATAAAATTAATGACAGAAAAATCAATTTTAATTAAGTATTATTTTGAAAATTTTTTTAAAAAAAACTATTCAACTGAGTGTGTGCAATTTCTTTTCTTCAGAAAATGGCACAAGTCCATTTAACCAACCCTCCATTTTTTCACTTTCATTTATCCAATCATTTTCATAACTTTTTCAATCTTGACCAACTTTGTTTGCTTTCATGTCAACTAACGAGAATATTTTCATTCTTTTTTTTAATTCAAATTGGACTAATTACCACTTTAAAAAAATCATTTAGTACATTTATATTTACATTAAATGAATGAATTATACTTTTTATATAATCATAAATAATTTTCAGAATTTAATATAAAATATTAATATATGGATAAATAATTTTTAATCGAGTATATGCCAATCATTTTGGATTCATAAATTCTCTTAAATAGAAAATGTTATATTAAATTTTTATTTAATACAATATTACTCACACGGCAAATAAAATTGGAGAATATTTTCCTTATGAATATTAATAATTCAAATAGGTGATGATACCAAACATAACAATAAATATATCTTGCAAGAGTAATGCAAACATATAAATTTACAGGCAATGATTATTACATCTTATAAGTATTCACAATTAAAACTATATATATATATACATAATTAATATATTACAGTTCAATTCAATTTTTAATATATGTTTACTTCGTTAATATTTACAATTTCTAAACATAAAATTCCGTGAATTACGCAGGTGAAAAAACTAGTTATTATGTATAAATTATGGTTTGAAATGTATAATTATGTTTATTTTATTCTTTGGACGTTAAAATGCAGAATATTATGAGCTGCATCTTTTTTTGGTTGGACATGTAACATTGCTCCTAAATGTAGAGAAAGATATTTAAAGTACCACCACATTTTTTCTTCTTCTTTTGCGGCATGATTCATGGTCATCTTTAATGTAGTCTAACACATTTCTTAAGCTAGAAAATTAAATAGATTTGTTGCCTCATATAACTGGAAGATTGAAGTTAGTTCATAGACTTTGAATTGTTAGTCTTTCTAGTAATTTCTCACCAACTATATGTCAATCAAGTGATGAAACTTCTTCGTAATATCATTCCCCTTTTGAGCTAGACTTTTCAGAGAATTATGATGTACAAATTTGTAATTTTAAATTCAGGGTAATTTTTCATGTTTTTATTTAGAGGTTTAAATGCATAATATTATGAGCTATTTGTTTTAACAGCTATTTAAACAGGTCTTACATGTAGATTTTTTTTTTCAAAAAAATCGATACAGTTTTTCTTTTTGGATATATTTGTTTGCGCTAATTTGCAAAACAAAATGCTTGTTCTTTATTTCAAAGAAAATTCACATCCTAAATTTTTAAAAATCATTTGCATAAGATTTTAAGGAAAAAACAAAAAGATAATATATAGTTTTCTGTCGTTTTAGAAAAGTATATAGAACGTACTTCCAATAAAATTATTGACATAAAAATCAATTTTAATTAAGTACTATCTTAAAATTATTTTTCAAAAAAACTATTCAACCAAGTGTGTACAATTTTTTTTTCTTCAGAAAATAGGACAATTCCATTTAACCAACCCTTCATTTTTTCCACTTTCATTCATCCAATCATTTTCATGCAGCCAGTGAGAATGTTTTCATTCTCATTTTTTAATTCAAATTGGACTAATTACCTCTTTAATAAAAAATCATTTAGTACATTTATATTTACATGCAATGAATAAATTATATTTTTAATATAATGATAAATAATTTTCAGACTTTGATAATAAAATATGAATATAACTATAAATAATTTTTAATCGAGTATATGCCAATCACTTTGGATTGATAAATCCTCTTAAATAGAAAATATTATCAATCATATTAAATTTTTATTTAATACAATTTTACTTGCACGGCAAATAAAATTGGAGAATAATTTTCTTATGAATATTAACAATTCAAATAGGTGATGATACCAAACATAACAATAAATCTATCCTGTAAGAGTGATGCAAACATATAAATTGTACAGGTAATGATTAGTATATCTTATAAGTATTCACAATTAAAACTATATATTTATACGCACAATTAATATATTATAATTCAATTCAATTTTTAATATATGTTTACTTTGTTAATTATTTACAATTTCTAAACATAAAATCCCGTGTATTGCACGGTTGAAAAAACAAGTTATTATGTATAAATTATGGTTTGAAATGTAAGATTATGTTTAGTATTGTCTTTGGACGATTAAATATAGAATATTATGAGCTACATCTTTTTTCAGTAGGACATGTAACATGGCTAGAGAAAGATATTTAAAATACCAACACATTTTTTTTCTTCTTTTGGGGCATGATTCATTGTCATCTTTAATGTAGTCTAGCCTATTTTTTAAGTTAGAAAATTAAATACAATTGTCACATCATGTAATTGAAAGATTGAATCTAATCCGAAGACTTTGAATTGTTAGTCTTTCTAGTGATTTCTCACGAGCTATATATCAATCAAGTGATGAAACTTCCCAATAACATTGTTCCGCTTTTGAGCTGGACTTTTCAGAGAATTATATGTGAAATACAAATTTATAATTTAGGATTTTTTTCATGTTTTTGTTTGGTGGTTTAAATGCATAATATTATGAGTTGTTTATTTCAACAGCTATTGACATAGGTCGTACATGTAGATTTTTTCAACAACAAAAAATTGCTGCAATTTTTCGTTTTGAATATATTTGATTGCGCTTCTTTTCAAAACAAAATGCTTGTTCTATATTTGAAAGAAAATTCAGACCTAAATTTTTATAAATCGTTTGCATAAGATTTTAAGGAAAAAACAAAAATATAATATATAGTTTTCCGTCGTTTTAGAAAAATATATAGAACGTATTTCCAATAAAATTAATGACAGAAAAATCAATTTTAATTAAGTATTGTCTTAAAATTATTTTTTTGAAAAACTATTCAACCTAGTGTGTGCAATTTTTTTTTTCTTCACAAAATGGCACAAGTTCATTCATCCAATCATTTTCATAAATATTTCAATCTTGACCAACTGTATTTGCTTTCATGTCAGCCAACGAGAATATTTTCATTCTTATTTTTCTAATTCACATTGGACTAATTACCTCTTTAATAAGAAATCATTTAGTGCATTTATATTTACATTCAATGAATAAATTATATTTTTAATGTAATGATAAATAATTTTCAGACTTTGATAATAAAATATTAATATGAGGATAAATAATTTTTAATCGAGTGTATGCAAGTCACTTTGGATTGATAAATCCTCTTAAATAGAAAATATTATCAATCATATTAAATTTTTATTTAATACAATTTTATTCGGACGGCAAATAAAATTGGAGAATAATTTTCTTATGAATATTAATAATTCAAATAGATGATGATACCAAACATAACAATAAATATATCTTGTAAGAGAGATATAGAATTATGTTTTTTTTTTTCTCTTTAGACGTTTAAATACAGAATATTATGAGTTGCATCTTTTTTTTATTATATTGGACATGTAATATGGGTCCTAAATGTAGAGAAAGATATTTAAAATACCACATAATTTTTTCCTTCTTCTTTTGTGGCATGATTCATTGTTATCTTTAATGTTGCCTAACCCATTTCTTAAGTTAGAAAATTAAATAGATTTGTCACATCATATAATTAGATGATTGAAGCTAGTTTACAGACTTTGAATTATTAGACTTTCTAGTAATTTCTCACTAGCTATATATCAATCAAGTGATGAAACTTCCCAATAATATGATTCTCCTTTTGAGCTGGATTTTTTAAAGAATTATGATACACAAATTTATAATTTAAAATTTAGGATCATTTTTCATGTTTTTCATTGGAGGTTTAAATGCATAATATCATGAACTATTTGTTTTAACAGCTATTGACATAGGTCTTGCATATAGCTTTTGTTTTTTACCCAAAAAAAAATCACTACAATTTTTCGTTTTGAATACATTTGTTTGCGCTAATTTTCAAAACAAAATGCTTGTCCTTTATTTGGAAGAAAATTCACATCCTAAATTTTTATAAATCTTTTGCATAAGATTTTAAGAAAAAACAAAAAGATAATATATTGTTTTCTGTCATTTTAGGAAAATATATAGAACGTATTTCCAAAAAAATTAATGACAGAAAAATCAACTTTAATTAAGTATTATCTTAAAATTATTTCTTAAAAAAACTATTCAACCAAGTGTTTGCAATTTTTTTTTCAGAAAATAGCATAAGTCCATTTTACCAACCCTCCATTTTTTCCACTTTCATTTATCTAATCATTTTCATAAATTTTTCAATCTTGACCAACTATATTTGCTTTCATGTCAGCCAATGAGAATATTTTCATTCTTATTTTTTTAATTCAAATTGGGCTAATTACCTCTTTAATAAAAAATCATTTAGTACATTTATATTTACATTCAATGAATAAACTATATTTTTAATATAATGATAAATAATTTTCAGAATTTGATAATAAAATATTAATATAACTATAAATTATTTTTAATCGAGTATATGCTAATCACTTTGGATTGATAAATCCTCTTAAATAGAAAATATTATCAATCATATTAAATTTTTATTTAATACAATTTTACTCGCACGGCAAATAAAATTGGAGAATAATTTTTTTATGAATATTAATAATTCAAATAGGTGATGATACCAAACATAACAATAAATGTATCTTGCAAGGGTGATGCAAACATATAAATTGTACAGGTAATGATTTGTGCATCTTATAAGTATTCACAACTAAAACTACACACACACATATATAGATACACGTAATTAATATATTATAATACAATTCAATTTTTAATATATATTTATTTTGTTCAATATTTACAATTTCTAAAGATAAAATCCCATGTATTGCATGGGTGAAAAAACTAGTTATTATATATAAATTACAGTTTGAAATGTAGAATTATGTTTTCTTTCTTCTCATTGGACGTTTTAATGCAGAATATTATGAGTTGCATCTTTTTTCCGGTTGGACATGTAACATGGCTCCTAAATGTAGAGAAAGATATTTAAAATATCACATAATTTTTTCTTCTTCTTTTGGGGCATGATTCATTATCATCTTTAATGTAGTCTAACCCATTTCTTAAGTTAGATTCATATAATTAGAAGATTGAAGCTAGTTCGCAGACTTTGAATTATTAGTCTTTCTAGTAATTTTTCACCAGCAATATATTAATAAAGTGATGAAACTTCCGAATAATATCATTCCCATTTTGAGCCGGACTTTTCAGAGAATTAAGATAGACAAATTTATAGTTTAAATTTAGGATCATTTTTCATGTTTTTCTTTGGAGGTTTAAATGCATAATATTATGAGATATTTATTTTAACAACTATTGACACAGATCTTACATGTAGAATTTTTCTTAAAACAAATCGCTACAATTTTTTGTTTTGAATATATTTATTTGTGCTAATTTTCAAAACAAAATGCTTCTTCTTTTTTCAAAGAAAATTCACATGCTAAATTTTTATAAATCGTTTGCATAAGATGTTATGAAAAAAACAAAAAGATAATATATTGTTTTCTGTCATTTTTTAAAAAATATAGAACTTATTTCCAATAAAATTAATGACAGAATAATGATTTTTAATTAAGTATTATCCTAAAATTATTTTTTTAAAAATATTCAAGTAAACCCTTTATCTTTCAATTCATTCTCTCCCTCAAATTCCTTTCTTGCTTCTAATAATTCCTTATGAATGTATTTTCTCCAAGTTTGTATAAAGAGGAAAGAGAGTTTGAGCTACGTTTAGACTTTCGTTAGGAAGGCATGTGCGACGTATTAAATGAAAGGAATATGGTATATAATTATCCTAAATAGCAAGAGAGGTTATTGTCACTAACATATGGTTGGTTAGAGTGGCTAGATACCCATTTCCCTTAATAACTGGTCTCAAATTCGAGCTTTGGATATGAAGAAATCGGTGCCAGGAGAGCCATGTCCTCTTTGTAATCTCAAATGCTCGGAAAAAAAATAGTTATTGTAATTTTCTTATATAATTCAACTCACACAGAGATAAAATAAGATACAGTTACATAGCTAGCTTGGTTGGTTGAGATGAGGCTGACCTTTGAAGAACACAGAGCACAATATTTATTTAATTTTAATTAAAAGTCGGTTTGAACGTAACTAATTGTGTTTGAAATTTTCGTTCAAAGAAAGTGATTTTGAGTTGAGAAATATTGGTTGAATAGTATTGATAGAAAATATTTTTAGGTACGTAATTATGAAAACGATATAAATTTCTTTTATTTTTTCTATATTATACCTTTCTTTGTCTTTCTTTTTATGAATATTACATTTTGTAGAATAAAAGTCCATTTTAATCCTTTAAATTATATGCATATTTCACTTCTTTGAAATTGAAAAAAATTAACAATTTAGTTTTCATAATATGTTAGTTCATGCAAACATTATCCTAAAGAATAACTTGAATAACTTTTTGTGATTTTAAAGACTAATCCATTGATTTTTTTTAATGCTAAGGACTAAATTGAAACATGCATATAAATAATTAATTTCAAATATTAATTTTATATTTTTTATAGTAAAAATTTTTGCTAACTTCTTTGTAATTCATCATTAGATGCCACGTTAATGAATAATTTTCATTTTTATATACACTAATATATATTTTTAAATCAATAGTTGGGAAAGTATTCAATTTTTATTTAAGACTAATGTTACAACGAGCTCGAGCAAACCCGTTTTAAGTGTTACTGAATAAGTGGCCCACAAATAAATACTGAGCATCTAATTTAACTTGGACTTGAATACATTAAATCAATTCTATTAAATGTATTTATTTCACATTTTGTGTTATAATTTAATGAATGTGAAGTTAGCATTTTTGTTCCGGTGACTTTTCTCATCTTTAAGTTCAAGATTGACATTTGACACTCCCTTACTCTCTGTTCACCGTTGACCTTCAGCGTTGACCATTGATTCTCTTTTACGGTGGACATCTTTACACTATCAACACTTTATTATTATTTTGAGAGAAATTTTTTTTTTACGAATACGACAATATATAACTACTAGCACTGGTCCCAAATAAGTGTTCATTTTAATTTGACATATAAATTAAGAAAATAATTTGAAATAGCTTGATTTTAGATAAATTTAATTACTTATACAAAATTACCCTTATTTGTTCTCACTTATTCCTATACTCCCTATTCTCACTTATTTTCTCTCCTCCATTTAATAGGGGTATTAGCAGAAAAAAAGTTACCAAGATTTTCAAAATAGACGCTTATTTTGAACCAACTAAAATTTTAAAAGCTAACACTTATTTGGAATTGACGACAATAACTAATAATAATATAAAATACTTTTGAACTAAGTACATAAAATTAAATTATTCTTATTAGTTTTTTGATAAACTAAATATTATAACATGGATCAAAGATGAAACGAAGCTAATGCTAGGTCGTTGGCCAGAAGCAACGCACTATATTGCTTGAGTAAAATGTCAAATGAGCAAGGGCTGCTGTATTGATGCCTCGATGCAATGTAAAATAAGTAAGAGTTCCGGTATTTTCGTGAATGGGTGCAAGTAAATAAGTTAGTTCACAATAGTCATCACAACGTCCCCGTAGGGCGTCATAACAGAAATGACAATAAAAATTTATTCCTAAAAAGGAAATAAATTTGAAAAATGGAGTCACCGCCAATTTCAATTATGAAAAAATTGGAAAACCTTTTGACTTGATCAAACTGATTTTTTGAAAATATTTGAGTTCAGGAGTCTAATTTTGATTAGGAAATGGTGAAAACTTAATTACACAGGACTCGTAATACATCTATATAAACATAGTTACTCTAAAGCTCATTATGCACATTAATTATAACTTTAATAATATTTATTTTTCTCCTTTAAGAATCACAATTATGTACAAACAAATAAAATAAAATTAGAGAAAACAAATTTAAAGAAAGATTAATTTTTGGCTTGATTGTTGTTGGCTACATTGACATATCCTTTGGTGCAATGAGGAACCCAAAGCCACATCATTATTGTTGAAAATGCTTGTATATTTGATGAATTTTAATTAAGAAATAAAAAATAAAAATGTGTTAGTTGATTTTATTTGTGAAAGAATTCTAACTGACAAAATTATGTGAAAAAAGAAATCTATTTTTGCACAAGATTTAAGTTAGCACTAGATTACTCAATAAACCCTTACAATTCAATAATACATGAAAGAGGCATCCACCTCTTAATCATGGCTATTGATTGTTGCATGGATTAAAACATAAATAATTTTAGTTTTATTTTATTTTTTGAAAGACCCAAAAAACTAAAAGAAAGCCAAAGATCCTTTTTAAAAGAGCCCTAAAGAAATAGAAAAAACTTAGCCCAAATCGAAAGATGAAACTTTAACCCAAAAGGGAAAAACATAATAATCTATATCATTAAATAAAGGGGATTGAAGGTGTAACCATTTTTTGGTGTCTTCTCAGCATAATGAAATTGTGTTTCAAGTTCGGACATATGTTTAACTAAGTTTTAGAGAAATGATACCGTCATCAGTTAACATACCAAAGCAGGTTCACACACACACTCACTCCCACAATTACTTCACCTTCCATATTCTAAAAACTAAAAACCACCTACTTACACATGGAAAACACCAACACGAATCTCCCTTTCCCAACCCTTCCCCCAAAGCAGTCCTCAAATTCTCCACCCTTTCACTTGTCCATACTCATTTGTCATGGGTGTAGAAAAAAGGTAAGCAACTGTGACTTGTAGCTTGCACGGCTTAGGAGCAACACCTTGCGCTGCCTGCCAATGATTCCAAAACCACTACAACACTGCCATCATTGAACATTATTGAAGGATAATGTTAATATCAACCAATGAACAACATCAAACAAAAGAGTTGCTTGACAGGGATCATAACCAAAGGCTCCAAGTGAAAAAATGGACATTGACAAAGCTTTAGGACCGAAATGTGAACCTTTTAGAGCCTTCAATAGTTTGCTGGTGTTGTATGTCACTTCTATGCATGAAATTATGAGTTCAAGTTTGAATAATTTTGATTTTTATCAATGTGTATGTGAATGTGTGAAATGTAGAGGAAGAGTCTAGTAGGTAATTGAGTTGAATCGACATTGACTTTTTCTTAAAATGAAGGATTTCTCTTCTTCTTTTAGGGAAAATGGAGCTCAAGTTTCTTCATCTTCAAGTTTGAGTAAAGCAGCCTAGAATTTGGTTTCATGCATTTATCAATGCAGGATACGTGGCAGGTTCTGCTTGATTACTGTCACATGGAGCAAGAATTTGATGGGGGCAGTGCCTCAGTGTTAGGATCATTGACTCTACAAATCAGTGCCTTTGTGAGGTGGATATCAAACTATGGGTGTTCTCCAAGAGGAGATGTTGTAAGAGCCTTGAGGCAAATTCATGTAAAATTACTTGTCTTTGGATAAATTTGGTTCAGTGCTTAAACCATTGAAGGGATTTTATGTAGGTGTCATTGTAGATTGGCAAATGGTTCTCCTTTTGGGTGCTTTGACCAAAGAAGCTTTCAAGAAGACAAATTCCAATCTGTTGTCCTCTAATGCAGTTTTAGTTGCCAAGAAAGAACATGTTTTTGGTAAGAAGCTATATCGCACCAAGGCTATGTTTTGCAACAATGGCCTTAATGCAAATTTGTTGCAGTCGTCTTTCTCTAAGAGATTTTTTGAAACCAAATTCCAAGGTTTTAGTTTGTCACTTGTTTTGTATGCTTGGAAGAACGTGTAGAGATGTAAAATCCCATCATTGATACTATTACTAACAAGCTAAGTAGCACAAACACACCGACTTGGTGGCCTGTCTATGTGTCGGGCACATGTCAGTCTCTAACACCCACATAATAACCACACGACACGTGTTGCACATGCGTCCTTGCGCGTCCAATTAAAAAATTTATTTTTTTGAGCTCGGACACACATCGAATACGATTGGACACTACTCTAATTTATTATGGACATGACTTGAATACCCCATAGACATGCCTGAATTGGTTTCTTTATGTTTTTTCCATATTTTAATACCAATATAAGCCCAAAATTAACTCTAGTTATTTAGTTGGACCTATGCTGTTGGATTATCTTATTTTGAAAATTCTTCAGTTGATCACAAAAAAAAGAAGAATTAATTAGATAAAAAAAATTATACAAACATGACAAAAAGAAATTCAGACAAAAAAATTTATTTATATATATATATGCCGTGTCTGTGTTGTGTCCCGTGTCCATATCAGTATCTATGCTTCATAGCTAACAATGAGTTTTGATTTGTTAACCATGTGACTGAGATATAGTTGGTTAAAAATGAGTCCTTTTTTTGTCTTATTTCCCCTATCAAACTCATATCCTCAAGTTAGCTAAGCTATTTGAACATATTGGAGGCCATTTTTTTCCAATTGGCTATATATTCATCTTCAAAGTGTTCATTTTATTGCTTATATTGCTAAAACTACAAAGTTTGAAGTTTTTTCTCATAGTGCTATTCAAGTACATCATTATTTTGTTTTACTTCTTTAGGCGCATACCTATTATTCCTAATTGAGGTTGTCATATATTTTAACTTCAAGCAATCACAATTCATTTTATTAAGTATGTAAGGCTAGTACTGCAAGTTGTTAATGCCCAATAATTACAAAGTTACAACAAATCTTCTTAGCCAAATATGTAATAAGTGCAAGGGAGCTGAGGTTGTAAGCAAGATTGTGAGAGAGGAAGATTACCAAATTTAAATCAATATCCATTTTCTTTCTTTCTTATTTAACAGCTATTAGAGATTCACTTAGAGCATAGATATCAATATTCCTTGCCTGATTAAAATTGCTTGCATTGATTGTTGACAATATTTAGCAAATTGCATATATGATTTTGGCCAATTATATATTTGTATGCTGAGTGGATGAATATGATTTTATTTACTCTTTGTAGATGGTAGATAGTCTACCATGCATTGTAAATCATTGTTGTCCTTTACAACAAAATTCTTCTACTGAACCTGATAGGATGTTGTCTCTTCTGTATTACCTTTATTGTAGGCCATAATTCCCTATATTAGTGTTGTGCTTTTTCATGTATGTTACCCACGGTGGTCAATAACCACTTAAAAAGTGTTCACTATTTATTATATGAAGATGGAAGATATTTTAGGACATGCTTATGCAAGGGATAACAAAAGACATTATTAACCATACTTTAATTGATATTTCAGGACATGCTTATGCAAGGTGAAAACTTTTACATATGTAAACTTTAATTAATTCTAGCTAAACTTATTTTACAATAAATATACTAACCATACTTTATTTACACAAAATGCAGTGAAAATGAAGAATGTTTCAGATATTTGATCACTTTTTGGCCTCCCAATTAAATCTGAGTACCATCAAGTATAATTGGAATGACATTTGAAGAAAACATATTACATAACTTTGGAAAATACATTATTTGAGTGTGTGAAATTAATACTCATTTCTTTTACTCTTTTTTTGTTTGATATTTAGATATGTTACATTATATTTAAATATTTATTTTATTGAGGTAAAGTTGTCATATGTAATATTTAACACTAATTACAATAATTCCCAAAAGATAAAAAAGTGACTCGACTGGCACAGTATAATAGTGTAAGTATAATAGTGGATAAGTCTTGAAAAAAGGAGGTTATGGAGGTTAAAAGTAAGGGTGACAAAACGAGTTGAACATGTTGGGCCGCCCACTAAGCTGTTCTTTTTTGGTGGGGTAGGTTGATATTTTGAACTCGCCTTTTTCTTGAAATCGTTTAACCTGCCTCGTTTTGACCCGCAAGTTAAGGTAGGTCAAACCTACAGGTTGTCTTTTTTTTTTTTCCTTTTTGTAGGGAAAAAACTGAAACAATAACAAGTGATTGACCCAAGCCCAATAGCCCAAGAATTCCTACCCTAACTCTCTTATAAGGAGTTTAGAAACCCCTAGAATTCAATTATATTAAGGAATTGAATTGAATTCCATGTTTTGGAAGTAACTTAAGTGAAGAAACTGAAATTCCATGAGAATTGAAATCCAACAAAACTAAGGACACTGAAAGGCATGACAAATTGTTATAACCAAGATTATTGGATGTATGTATACTTTTCTTTTGGTAATCTGGTTTCATTTCTTATATTTATCTTTAAGCTTGATTACTTTTACGGTGAATTAAATTAATTCACATTATTTATTTATTATGTATAGAAGTCATTGAAATCACATAATTATCAAGTTGCAATGACAAATAGGAAGAATCAACTTGATATCTATTTGGAAGAGCCAAATCTTTCATTTCAATATTGTGAGGATTTGGATGTCTTGTAATGGTGGAAGGACATTGAAAGGCATTTTTCGAACATGTCAATCATGGGTCGTGACTTGTTGAGTATTGCCATCACTATTGTGGCCTCTGAATCTGTGTTTAGTATGAGTGGACGAGTCCTTAACAAGTATAGAAGCCATATGTTGTTGAAAAAAGTCCAAGCTTTGATTTGCACTCTGTAACATCCCCTACTACTTTATGGATTGACGACTGTCCCCACAAACCAATATGAGTCCTTTCAGCGTGCTTTGTCCTCACTTACACACCTCCTGGGAAAACCATGTAATGCCCGGGGATTGTGAAGTCAAGGAGTGATCACTGGTGCAAGGAGGCACGGACAAGAAGTGGCTCCTAGCAAACTTCGAAAGCAAAAGGGTATATGAATGAACCGATTACACACCCGAATAAGAGGGATCCTGAGATTGTATAGGTATGGGACTATACAGTTGAGAAGGGCTTATATGAATTGATTTGGACTACCTATACAAACAAGATGCATCTTCTTTTCGGTAGCCCATCACGAAAGAACTCCATAGTTAAGCGTGCTTGACTTGGAGCAATTTTGGAATGGGTGACCTCCTGGGAAGTTTTCCTAGGAAGCGTGTCAGTGAGGACAAAGTACACTAAAAAGACCCCGTGTTGGTTTGTGGGGACAGTCATTAATCCATAAAGCAGCAGGGGATGTTACAAATGGTATCAGAGCCTGCACTTCTCCCAGTGCGGTGTGGTTCTGGGATGAACCAAGCGGAAGCTGGTGGGCATGTAACGCCCGGGGATTACGAAGTCAGGGAGTGATCGCGGTGCAAGGAGGCACGGACAAGGAGTAGCTCCTGGAAGACTTCAAAAGTGGAGGGGTACATGAATGAACCGATTACACACCTGAATGAGAAGGATCCTGAGACTGTATAGGTATGGGACTATACAGTTGAGGAAGGCTTATATGAATTGATTTGTACTATTTATGCCAATAAGATGCATCTTCTTTTCGGTAGCTCATCACTAAAGAACTCCATAGTTAAGCGTGCTTGACTTGGAGTAATTTTGGGATGAGTGACCTCCTGGGAAGTATTCCTAGAAAGCGTGCAAGTGAGGACAAAGCATGCTGAAAAGACCCGTGTTGGTTTGTGGGGACAATTGTCAACCCATAAAGTAGCAGGGGATGTTACACACTCAAAGTTGGTTGCGTGGATTTGGTAATTTTTAAAAATATTATTTCTTTTGATTCACCCGATTATATCAATAGGTTTTCACTTTCTTTCATTTTTGTAGATGGAGATGATGGTGTTGAAAGTGGTCATCATGGTCTTAGTGATGCGAGAAATATGAGACAATCGACATCTCTTGGAATTTGTCATGCTTCTAATTTCATTAACCTGAAATTGATGATGATAATGATGATGATAATAGTGATTATATTTTTATTTGATGTATTTGACATTATTGGACTCTATGATGGACTTGATTTTAAATTTATCCATTTATGTATATGGCACTTGAATTTTATTGATTTGGTATTTTGGACTTTTGGTTTATGTTTAAGGCAATGGAAATTGGAAGACTTTGTGTTTAATTTGGTATTTTGATTTATGTTTAAGACACTTTGGAAGACCTTGTAGTTATTGATTTGGGCTATGTCTATGCCTTAATGGCACTTATTGATTCAATGATTTAGTTTGGCATTTGTTGATTTGGTTTATCTGTTTATGCATATTTGTAACTTTGATGATGTCATTTTTGTTTTTGAAAATGTGATACGTTTGTCTTTATGTAGTGATTAATTGATTATGAATGATGATAAATTGATAATTGATTGTATGCTTGAAGAATAATGAAGTAATGGAGCATTTGGAGCCTTGAAGAATAATGAGGCATTGCAAAAGGCCTCATAGATGTTGATTGCATTGCAAAAGGCTTAGCACAACATTTTTTTTTTTACAGGTTAAAAAAAAAAGGCCTAACCCAACATAAAACAGGGCGGGGAATATCAACCTAATTGGCAAAAATGGGTCAGCCCGTCTCGCCCCTTTTCTTGGCTGACCCGTGGCAGGTCGAGGCAACTTGCCCTTTTTGCCACCCTTAGTTAAAAGGGTAAGCGACATGATGATAGCACTAAAATTGATAAATGGAGGAGATACCTTCAATGTCAAGAGCACCACAAAATAAAATTTTGGGAGAATTTACAAGGTTTAATTTGAGGCATACCTCTACAAGAAAAGATGCTCTTAGGAGGAGATCTGAATGGACATGTTGGTAAGAAAACGAGTAGATATAAGGGGTCATATAGAGGATATGGTTTTGGAAAAGCAAATAAAATAGTAAGATTATTTTTGACTTCTCGATAGCTTTGGATTTTATGATAACCAACACTTGTTTTCGAAAATGGGAAGAGCATTTTTAACCTATAAGAGTGGGTAGGTATACTCCCAAATCAATTTCTTCTTGACAAGAAAATCAGATAAAAAAACTTTGCACAAATTGCTAGGTTATTCCAAGGAAGAGCCTGACTACTCAACATAGGATCTTAGTAATGGACATACAATTTACAAGAAAAGGAAAAAGAAGAGACCATAAGATGACTTCAAGGATTAGGTAGTGGCATCTAAAGGATGAAAAGCAAAGAATTTTTCAAATGATGATTGAGGAAGAATTAAGATAGGAGACACAAGAAAATATGAATAAAATATGGAACAAGGTGACAAAAGGGATTAGGAAGATAGCCAAAGAAATCCTAGGAAAATCTAGAGGTTTAGGTGTAAAGAGTAAGAAATCTTAGTGGTGGGAAAAAGACTTGCAAGAGAAGGTTAAAGGTAAAAAAGAGAGTTTTAAAGTGTGGCCTTTGGATAAAAATCCTAAAAATTGAGAAAAATATAAGATAGCTAGGAAAGAAACAAAGAAGGTGATAAGCTAGGCAAAAACTAAAGCTTTTGAGGGACTATACCAATTTTTGGGCACTAAAGAATGAGAAAAAGGTATTTATAGATTGGAAAAAGTGAGGGAAAGAAGGACAAGGGATTTAGATCAATGAGATGTATAAAGGATGAAAATGGTAATGTGTCGGTTGCTGAACAAGATATTAAGGAAAAGTGGAAGAGTTATTTTAACAAGTTGTTTCATGAAAGACATGGGAATCCTTTTCAAATGGACAGACTATTGATAAAATAGGAAGAAAAAAAATATACTTTCTATCGTACAAGATTTGAAGTAAAGGAGGCCTTGAAGAGAATGGAAAATAGGAAAGCAATGAGTCTTGATAGCATACCTATTAAGGTATAGAAATGTCTAGGACGAAATAGTATAATATGGCTTATAAAACTATTTAACAAGATTCTAAGGTCAAAAAGGATGCCTTATGAGTACTAAAAGAGCATCGTAGTTCTTATTTACAAAAAACATGGGGGGATATACAAGCTATGCAAATTACAGAGGGATAAAACTTATTAGTCATACTATGAAGTTGTGGGAGGGGGTAATAGAGTTAAGACTGAGACGAGAGATTGATATCAAAGAGAACCAGTTTGGTTTTACACCTGGAAAGTCTACCATGGAATTGATCTATTTATTGTGAAGATTGATAGAGATATCAAAAGGATTTACATATGGCCTTTATTGATATGGAAAAAGCATATGATGGGGTGCCAAGAGAAATTCTATGAAAAGCTTTGGAAAGAAAAGGAGTTGAATAACTTGTATCCAAGCAATCCAAGATATGTATAATGGGGGTCATAATTAGCGTAAGGACTCAAGATGGAGTAACAGAGGATTTTTCTATACGGATCGGACACCAGGGGTCAAGCTTGAGTGCATATCTTTTCACACTAGTCTTGGATGTGCTCACGGAGCATATTCAAGACCTAGTACTTTGGTGTATATTGTTTTCATATGATATAGTTTATATCGAAATCGAAAGAAGAAATAAATATAAAGTTAAAGTTGTGAAGGGAAGCTTTGGAGTTATGTGAGTTTCATATAAGTAGAAGTAAAATGAAGTATATAAAGTGCAAGTTTGCCAAGAGACACACACATTTTGACTTCAAAGTGAAACTTGGGGATGATACCATATCTCAAGTCACAAAATTTAAATATTTGAGTTCTATCATTCAAAATGATCGAGAGATAGAAGAGGATGTTAATCATAGGATCCAGGCAGGATGGTCAAAGTGGATAGGTGTTTCAGGTCTTATTTGTGATTAAGAAAAAAGTACTACTAAAACTTAAGGGTAAATTCTATTGTACAGTAATAAGATCAGCTTTGTTGTATGGAATTGAATATCTGGCAGAGATGAGGATGTTCTGATAAATAAGTGGCAACTCAAAACATGATATAACAAGGAATGAATGCATTAAAGAGAAGATTGGAGTGATGCCTATCATAAAGAAGATGGTAGAATCTTGTTTTAGGTGGTTTGAGCATGTTTGGAGGAAACCTATAGAGATCCCAGTAAGGAGAGTGGATCAAATTGAGAATTGCACCATAAAAAAAGGTAGATGAAGATTGGGAAAAACAATAGGATAAATAATCAAAACAGATTTAAGTGTCAATAATTTTAATATGAATATAATATATGATGGAGCTCTATGGCGTTGCTTGATCCATGTAGTCTACCCCACTTAGTAGGACAAGGCTTAGTGTTGTTGTTGTATACATACTTAATCTATATCTATATTATTAACATTTTAAAGTCATTGGAATTGGGATAATGGTGAGGGGTTTGAGTTGTAGGCATGAAGTCATAGATTCAAAACCTCATTGCAGTTAATGTAATTTCATAAGTACAAAAACACAATAATAATAATAAATGTATCAGCCAATGAGTTGTAACTCACATGGCACTACTTTAGTCCAATTGACTAGAAGTTTGTTGGTATTGGCTCAGGAATTCCATTACTATTTGCTATCCCCTTCCTATTTTCCCTTTTCCTTAGAACTAAATAAATAAATGAGCTAACTTTAGGTAAATTTACTTTTTCACTACTTGGATAATCTTTTTATTTATGGAAACTATTATGAGACTTTAACAAACCCACTACATCTACATCTAAATATCTATCTATATTATTTATTAATGTTTCAGATGTTGAAAGAAAAGAAAAGAAAACTTTTACACTTGTCATCTTCAGGTAAATTTACTCCTCTACTACTTAGAGAATCTTTCTAGTTAAGAAATCATTATGAAACTTTAATAAACCCACTACATTATTTGTGTTTGGTAGGCAATGGATTGATTTTCACAAAAAAAAAATAACTTTTATTTTTTATTGAGGAATGTTATTTATTCTTTGATTAATAAAATATTATGGATTTAATGGCTTAAAATTAAAAGTAGAAAATAAGAAATTTATAAATTTTTTACAGTTTTTATTATGAATTTATATTAAAATCTCATTTAAGACAATAATACTTAAATGATAAAATAAATCGACAATAGAACAATTTGCTTGCAAATAATAATATCTCAAAGGGTGATATCAAATATGTATTGCACAGTGATATAAAATATAAATTATGGGATAATGGTCAATACACATTATGATTATTTACAATTTAAGTTCAATATAATTTAACAAATTATATATGCATATATTTTTAATGTCTTAATAATTCACTTTTATATATTAATAAGCTAAATACTCATAAAACAAAATAAATAAGCTATACGTGATTCCAAATTTACACATTGTATGGATGATAACAAAACATGTATATTACGTATATAATGTTTTACCTTCATTATTTTTATTAATTTAAATTAATAAAATGGTATTTATATATTTTTAATATTGCAATAAACTATTTTTCAACTTGAATAAGAAAATATATAAATAATTAAAGTTAATAGTCAATAGTTAACCATTATATAAGAAATTTTATATTAATAATTTATATTTATAAAAAAATTTATAATTAAAAAAATTACTTTTCAAGCACAAGTAATAAATACTAATATAAAATACTATCTTAATAATAGATTAATTTTAGTGCATTTGGACATATTCTAGTACCATTCCTCTTAGAAAAGTGAAATTCAAGTTATGAGGCGCAAATACAGGTGCGACAGTGTACCTTCTTTTTTTTTTTTGGTTACTCTCACGGTCAATATGATCTGCTGTAATTATAATTAATCATATTTTTAAAATATAATTAAATAAATTAAGTACGTGGCTAAACAGCCGCACACATTCTACCACCCTCATCGGTCTCCGTCCTTCCTCCCCCACCTCATCACCACTCCCCCATCTTTGCCGCCACCATCACCACGACGACCTTCCTGAACTCCCCCGCTTTCTCCACCTTCGTCCACACCCTCCTCCTCTGATGCTCCTCACACCCTCTCTCCCTCTGCTCCTTCTCCTTCGACTTCTCCAACCCCCTCCCCTCCTCCTCCCACCGCGGCCTCTTCGAGCCCTTCATCTCCACCCTCATCTGCCACCTCCACCACCGCGGAGCTTGCCACATCTCCCTCCTCTTCCCCTGCACTGTCGACGAGCTCCCCCTTCTCTTCTCTCCATCTACACCACCTCGTCATCCTCCCTGAGTCCCTGCATCTCCGCCTCGCCAGCCTGACCACCTTGCATCTCGTCAACTGCTTCTTCGTCATCCAATGCGAGGACCTCTTTGACCCTTTCAAGGATTTTGTTTGTCCCCCCAATTTATTCATATGCAATTGTTGTATTTCCTCTAAGTTCAAAGTCCTCGAGATATCTGCTCCTCAGCTCACCAACTCGACTATATCTGATATGGAGTACAATTGGAACTTGAGCCCCCATTGCAAGATTGTGCTCTCTTCCACCAGGATCACCTCCTTCAATTTCACTGCCTCCCATGTTCTCGAGTTGTCTGCTGCATCCAATTTCAAGCCTGTGAGTGTGTGTGGCTATTTACCCACATTTTTAATTTTATTTAATCATATTTTTAACAATGTGGTTAAACGCAATTGTAGCAAATGGCATTGACTTGAGTATCTGCCCTTTTTTGGCAGATTTTACTACGGTGAAACATAGCGGACTCCGTTCCCTTGATTTCATTGATTTGCATAAAGCCATTTATTCTCTTTTAGAAATTTTAGTGTCCAGTTGACAGTCAAAAAGCCCAATTGCTTTGGGCAATGTTCAAACGATTAGCCCAAGATAACGGGCCCAACTTTATTGATGGTGCTAATCTGAGGTGGCTGAATTGGTCCTGCTGATTTATGAGTTCCTCCTCCTCCCCATCATAATTTTCTGCACAGCAACTTCGATCCTAACAATTGTGTTGCCATGGAAACAAATTAAATTAAAGGGCTAATATATATAGTTCTGGGGGTTGATGCTGCTCTAACATATATATATGTCTTCATGGAGAATATGAGAGAGGCAAATAATTCACTGAGATGAGAAGACTTTGCAAAGTTACAATACAAGGGGATTTTGGTATTGCAGAAGTGTACGAACATAGTTGTAACACCAACACAGGGGAAGCCTATACTATATATACAACTGTGAAGACTGATGTATACAGCTTTTGGGCACTGATGTATACATCTTTGAAATTCTAAAGTTTCATAAAGCTTCAATGTGATTCTGTTTTCTATGTTGGTTGTTATTTGTGAGTCTTCTGATTTCATTACTGTAGATAATGTAGCATCAATCCTTCAATTTTTATTATTTTGTACAGCACAGCAGGGTATTAAACACCTTGCTTCAAAATTGCTGAGAGGGATTTATTGTAAAACTACCATGCATTTTAGATTATAGCCGATTAAATATTGTTGTTCTTGTGATTGCTACTAAAGAAGAACAAAATTATATTCTCACCAAAACAACTCCATTTTGTTTCCTCTTCCAAACCAGGGAAGGGTTTATTACATCAAGGAAGCTTTTTCGATGACTATTTTCTGACAACTTCAACCCGAACACACATCTATGCTACCACCAGAATCTTTCAAAGTAAAATCGCGTTCTATTATTCACGCCGGCCTTACAGTGAATGTGGTTTAACTACGATCAAAACCAGAATTCTTAATTAGATGTTTGCATTACATCATGTGCAAAATTGAATTAACAGTGATAAGAATTCCTTTGCATGATAACCCCAACCATAAATCAATGCATATGCCTATCATTAATCGTTGATATGCTGTATTAAATAATATAGAGTTGTTGAACGAGTGATAAACATGTTGGTCTCCTGTAGGGATGAAAACACAAGTTTAAATTCTGAAAGCATAATTTATTGGGAGGAGAGTAATGGTAAATACTTTATTCCTGGAATTATGAAAGCAATATCTTTGATAATTTTAACCGTCATCAAAATCATTATACTAACATTTATCTGATACGATAGTCGATACTTATTTTTGTTTTAAAAGAAAATGTCATATCTAAAATATTTGTGAATAACAAGAAAAAAGGTATTGAGAAAATTTATCTCATAGTGAATCAGTTCAGCTCGAATCAAAATTGATTAGGTAGACCCCGAATCCCATTAGTCTAGGAAAAAAATCATTTTGTAAATTCACTTTTATTTATATTTTTCTTTTCTTTTCTTTTTCCGTATTGACTTTCTATTCCTATACAGTATCTATAATAATTTTATCAATTATTAATTACATATCTAATTCATAGAATTGTACAATTATCTTGAGTGAAATGGAATAATCAATTATACTATAAACTTATTAAGATTGTCTGTAAGTAGTATTTTTAAGAGACTAAAGAGAAAATTACCAACACATGTAGACAGATAAATAATAAATAAAAAAAGTATTTAAATTTAATTTATATATATTAATAGTGTAAAATCACTTTACGTAGTCAACCAATATAATTTTATTAAAGTGATAAATAATAAAAAGTACCTATCCACTTTCATAACCACTCATCATAAATTGTTTTTTTGATGAAATTCTACTCATTAACTATATAAAGACGTTTTACAATGTTATGAATATAAATTAAATTCAAAGTATTTATAGTTTTTTTAATATTCGCATTTAAGTCATTAAGTGAATGACAAAATTGACCTATAATTTCATCTTCTTCTTCTATTCTTTGCATAAAATGTATATTTTTCTATCAATCTATACAAAAGATATAGTTTTTCATACTCAAATAAATAACTTTAGTACATATGCAGTGTAAAAAAATTTCTTCTTATCATCTAATCATATGTTTTTTATTTGTAAAACTTCCAAGGTAACCTTATAGCAACTGTGGCAATACATAATTGAATATCCAAATAAAATTTCTTTACACTGACATGTATATAAATTATATCAATTTAAAATGTGTTTCTATTTTGTTTTACAATTTGGATGATAACTATAATATTACATTTTATAATATTTTAAAGAATAAATATGAAATCAATTATATTAGTTAATGTAATAATATGTAAGATTTAATTTTAATATACTAATAATATAAAAAAATCATATAAAATTTGTTTATATTATCACCATATTAAAATTAAACCCTATACTTTTTACCATAACATTCGTTCAAATAGCTAACGGACAGGTATATATACCTAATGAATAATGCTATTTTGACACCCACTTTATAACCACTAGATATGATGGATATTAAGTATAAGTTGGGACCACCATTACATCCAATAGTTATAAAGTGAGTGTCTGAATAGGTACCTACTTTTAAGATGTCAAAATATCATTACCCATATCTAATAAAAGGAGCAACTACCATCAATAGCATCCGCCCTAAAAGAAAGGTGGTAACATAGACACAATTTTGTATTTTTTTTAGTAAATTATAAGGTGGATATCAAAGTTTGAGGTTTATTATAGACATTTTTTATTAAAAATAGGATGATTATTTTTCTATTGGATAATTTGATCTAATGATTCATGATAGTGGATTTATGATGAACTCAAAGATAAGATATCCATAATAAAACCCATCTTTTTTTTTATAAATAAAATTTTAGACGAATTTAGTGATGGTCGTCCCATTAGGCTTGAGCACGGTCCTAGGTCTTTGAGCGCTTATAGGTGGAGGTGAAAGTAGGGCCGATGATTCATTAGAGGCATTTGATCTACTCCACATTTGACATATTTTGACTTAGCTTATCTAGTAAATAAGTTAGGTTAAAACTTTCTAAAACATTTTTTAAAGTAAATAGACTAATAATGAAAACAACCTATTGAGTCCAGCAGATAACAAACTGATCTATTTATATTATTATTATTACCATCATCATCATTATTACTCATTAAAAAATCTAATAATATTAAAAATATTTTAATCTATTTACAAATATAATTTTTTAATTTATTTAAAAATATTTTAATCAATTTAAAAATATATTTGTTTGACATGTTTAGAAGCCTTTAATTTATTTAAGAGCAGACATTTTGATTTTTGTAAAAATATTTATGATCGCCTGACATAGGACATAGCCCTGTCAATTTTCACCCGTACTTACGAGGAATTAACGTAATTGCTCATAAATAGAGGCATTACAGCAGTGAACATATCAGACTCTGTATCGTATATATATATACATTAACATCGCTGGTGCCCAAAACCCTTTCCTACTTGAGCGTGTGTTGTTCACCGAATCACCGTAACAGTGCAGATCAGAGCAGAGCAGCGCCGCAGGAGCAGAGACAGACAGTAGAACGAAGACAAGGAAACAACTTCGTCACTTGTTCGAACCTTTTCAGAATGCGTCCCTTCTATTCTCACCACCGCCCTTACTGGTCCAACTTTCAACCACAACCCACTGTCAGTGTTGTTTTTTTCTTCCTTTTTTTTTTGTATGCATAGCGGAAGGAATTTTTGTTTTTAATTATATATATATATTACCTCATTGACTTATATTAGAAAATTGGGTTGCTGGGCACTGGTTGAGTATGCATTCTGAACCTGGGCAAGTGTAGCATGCCATGAATGATCATTGATCAACCGATATAGAATTCTTTTTTATTTTTTCGTTTTAATTTTTTTATAATTATTTTTTTTTCGTTCATTCTGTTGATACGTTGAAACTAGGGACATCGTTTTAGAATTTTTTTTTGTTTTTGGGTAGAATCAGTATTGTACTTGATGATTTTTGTGCAAATTGTAACTTTTAACCGACATTGACAAAAATTGTGAGGTTTAAGGTTTTTATCAAATTCTAATGTCGTAAGACAAGTGTGACCTATGCATAGCATATGTCTTCAGAGTTTAGAAAGCATGCATGATATAAATTTTTGTGATTGGTTTATAAAACAAAAAATAAAATAAAGTAAATAGTAATGGCAAAGGGGGCCTGCAAATGTTGTCATTATTGTGTATAGGAAGAGAATTATGGTAGGTGGGTGGGTACGGTAGAACTCATTCCAAGTTTCAGGTTGATGGCAATTGTGCTATTTGCAATGTGTTGGCTTTCTCTGTGTTGTGTGTGCTGTGAAGTTCAGTTGATGTTTCACAAAAGTCTGATTGTTGTGTTTGAGGTAAGATGCATGTCTGACTCTCTGGTTCTGTCTGGTTTTTAATATAATGGAGGCCTAAGGATATTACTATTTTGTTTTTGCATCTCTAACGCTTCCCTTTAATCTTGTACTTGAATTTTACCACTGTGTTAATGCATGCATTGCTCATGTTTGAATGTTTATTTGCAGATTGAGAACTATCACTGGGAAAACGTGTGGGTTAGAGGTCGGAGTCAGAGTCAGAGTCAGAGCCAGTTTATTTACCATGGCCCAACCCCTCACTTTGGTCCGGGTTTTCAAAATGTTCGTGGTAAGCACTTACCACAGCAAACTGCTGGACCATCTAATCCTGTTGTAGCCCCAGAGCGACGGCCATTAACGAAGGCAACCTGTGAAATTTGTGGGGTTAAGTTGATGAGTAGTGACAAAAGCATAGAACAACATAATAATGGAAAGAGACATCAAAGAATGTTGAGACTACATGAGGAATCACAGAAACAAAAGGCTATAAACAGACAGGAGAGTGGAGAGACACCGACTTCTCTAATGAATTCGGGAGTCCAGCCTCAGACTTCTAAATTACATGAGGAATCAGAGAAACAAAAAGCTATAAATAGACAAGAGAGTGGGCAGATGCCAACTTCTCTAACTAATTTGGAAGTTTGGCCTCAGACAGTTAAGAAATCTCAGAGAAATGGATGCCTGGTAGAAAATGTGAGGTCTGAATCTACAGTTGACAAGCACAAGGATCACCTGAAGAAAAATACAGGGGACACCTCTAATGTTTCAGCTGAAAAGCCTCAAGGGGAACCAAGGGATATAAATAGACAAGAGGGTGGAAAGACTCTTTCTATTCTAATGAATTCCGAAGTTCGGTGTCAAACTTCTAAACTACGCGAGGAATCAAAGAAACAAAAGGCTATAAATAGACAAGAGAGTGGGCAGTCACCGAATTCTCTAATGAATTCAGAAGTTCGGCCTCAGACGGTTGAGAAATTGAAGAGAAATGGATGCCTGGTAGAAAAATTGAGTTCTGAATCTACAGTTGACAAGCACAGGGATTACCTGAAGAAAGATACAGGGGAGACTTCTAAAGTTACAGCTGAAAAGCCTCAAGGGGAACCAAGGGATAACTTTGTTGCACAGGGTCATGGTTTCAAGCGTAAGATTAGAGGAAGCAGAGGAGATGAATACAAGGGGAAAAGAAGGGCCACAGAATCATCAAAACCGGATGTCAATGCTTTGTCAAATTTTGTTGAATCTATAGTCCAAGAACCTGCAGTAGCACCACCAGAAGGTCCTTCGGCATTGCAGGAATTCTTGACAGTACCAGCAGTGGGATCAAGTTTTGAACCCCAAATTCAACTTGTCTTGCAACCTGAATTGCAGCCCCAAGTGTCAGAAATCATAGCACATTATGAGAGTCTAAATCCTACAGATCAAGCGAATGTTCAACTGCCATCATCAGTCGCAGTGGAGGTTGATGCCCCTGCTGGATCTAGTACTAACACTGAAAGTGCAGATGGAAGTCTTAAAGCTGAAGAAAAGATGGATGTTCTTCCCGCTGAAAAAAGGACATCTCCATTATCTCGGGTGTCACTTTCTTATTGTGAGATTAGAGAAACTGGAGGAGATGAATACAAGAAGAAAAGGAAGAGGAAAAGCAGGGCCACAGAATTATTGAAACCTGATATCAGTGCTTTGTCAAATTGTGTTGAATCTCTAGTGCAAGAACCTGCAGTTACACCACCAGAAGGTCCTTTGACATTGCAGGAATTCTCACCAGTACCAGCAGTGGGATCAAGTTTTGAACCCCAAATTCAACTTGACTTGCAACCTGAATTGGTGCCCCAAGTGTCAGAAACCATAGCAGATTATGAGAGTCTAAATCCTACAGATCAAGCTAATGTTCAACTGCCATCATCAGTCGCAGTGGAGTTTGACACCCTGCTGGATCTGGTACTAACACTGAAACGGCAGATGGAAGTTTCAAGGCTGAAGAAAAGATGGATGTTCTTAACAGTGAAAAGGGGACAGCTCCGTTATCTCAGGTGTCAGTTTCTTGTTGTGAGATTAGAGGAAGTGGAGGAGATGAATACAAGAAGAAAGGGAAGAGAAAAAGAAGGGCCACAGAATCATTAAAACCTGACGTCAATGCTTTGTCAAATTGTGTTGATTCTCTAGTCCAAGAACCTGCAGTCACACCCGGAGAAGGTCCTTTGGCATTGCAGGAACTCTCACCAGTACCAGCAGTGGGATTAAGTTTTGAACCCCAAATTCAACTGGTCTTACAACCTGAATTGGAGCACCCAGTGTCAGAAACCATAGCACATTCTGACAATCTAAATCCTACAGATCAAGCTAATGTTCAACTGCCACCATCAGTCACAGTGGAATTTGATGCCCCTGAAGGATCTAGTACTAACACTGAAACTGCGGATGGAAGTTTCAAAGCTGAAGAAAAGATGGATGTTCTTATAACTGAAAAAAGGACAGCTCCATTATCTCAGGTGTCACTTTTGTGTTATTTTGTGACATGCAATCCATTTATCAGACAATACAAGCTTGTCTTTATTACTTAAATCTAAAATCATGTTGTTTGGGGGAAAAAATAAACTTTTGTTCTAATAAATTTTAACTCGAATTAAACATTGTGTTGATGATTGAGAGTTAATAAGATGGTGGTTTTAGTTGATAGATCATGAGATATATTTAATGTCTTGTTTGTTGTTTGGAAACTTAGGAGTCAACACTTTGAAATTATTCATTTTGCTAACCATACTCAAAAGCTTACTACTGCTCTGTAGCTTTTATTTGCATATTTCTACTTTCTTTTGTAGAATTTTAATGAGGAGAACATGTTTGGAGTTGTTGCATCTGCTACTTAATTGAACCATTTCAATGAAACACTGTTCATTTTTTGCAGGTAAACGTTTGTCTTAAGTGTGGCAGTCAAGGCTTTCAAGAGACGTTGGTTTTTTGCAGCAAGTGCCACACTTATGCACTGCATCGGTACTTATTGTACACTCTTTCTGTTTGTTTGCTTTGATGTAGTTGTGGCAAGTTTGCATCATCATATTTGACTGCAGGTGCTAATTATGATTTACCTTCATAGTGCATTTTCATCATCAAACTTAGCTGCTTATGCCTCAATAGGCATTCTTTTAAATTCCTGTTAATATTGAAGGTGGAAATTCTAGTTGTTAGTATTCTGTTGAAATTGAGGGTTTTAGATAGTGGAGGAAGAAAAGTGAGAGAGCAGAAACTCAATAATATAAAAGTATATTTGATATATTTTGTTGTGATAATACAATGAGATAATCCTATTTATAAGTTAAAGATGAAATCTAATCATGATGATAGAATCAACCTAAATAAATCTAAATCATTATAAGATATGATGTGAAATATTCTAAGATATAATGGAGATATTACTAGATATTTCCTTGTTTCTAACATATTCTAAGATAAAGGTAGTGCATATCAGAAACATCATTTAGATATTTTTCTTAAAATTTTGATTTAGATATGTGTCTAACAAAAATATGATTTACATGATCAAAGACTATGGTTTTCATTAGAACTTTAGAGGATACAATCTTTTTATGATAAGGTAGTTAGTGTATATGTGTTGCAGATACATGTGTATCATCAGATACGTGAGCTGTAGGATGTTGTGTCAGGCGAAATTATATGTGAGAGGAGAAATAGGAATCTCGCTTGGAGTAAGGAGGAAACTGTGCTGGAGAGTGTTACAGAATGAATATGTGGTATCGAGGCATTTAATAGTTAAATTTTGCAATGATCGGATGGTGAAGGAAACATGAACAGGGAGGGGATGGGGAATAGTGGGGGGACTATAACGGACTTTTTGGAGAAACTGGTGGCTTATGCCAAAGAGGGCAGAGTCTGTGATCAGCCCTGATTGTTATTACTCTTATTTATGCATTTCTTCTATTCCTGTATCTGTGTTTTCTGTTTAGTGGATATATTGTTTCCTTTTAAGAGCTTGCCTCCGTGCATTCTATTTTCACCTTCCTAAATGCATAATGGCCTTAGACTCCTCAATTTTCCTTTTCAGGTACTGCTTAGATGGGCCTGTGATCTTTATTGAGGATGTTACATGGTTTTGTGAGGATTGTGAACCAGCAGTAGTAGAAAGGATTAACAACAACAAAACAAGCATAACACAAGTGGAGGAAAACAAGCAACAACAACAAAATATTCTTTCTAAAACAAAGGATCAGTTATATGATAGACACAATACATCCCGTCATGGGCTGTCTCAATGCAACAACAAATGCCACGGAGAAAACAAGTTTAAGAAAGAGAGTCAAGTAGTTCTAAAAGATGCAGCTAATTCTAGTGAGGAGACTGTGACTGATAAAAACTCCCAAGCACCTCTAAAAGATGCTGCTAATTCTAGTGAGCAGACTGTGACTGATAAAAACTCTCAAGCAGCTCTAAATTCTAGTGTGGAGACTGTGACTGATAAAAACTTCCAAGCAGCTCTAAAAGATGCAGCTAATTCTAGTGTGGAAACTGTGACTGATAAAAACTCCCAAGCGGCTCTAAAAGATGCAGCTAATTCCAGTGAGGAGACTGTGACTGATAAAAACTCTCAAGCGGCTCTAAAAGATGCAGCTAATTCCAGTGAGGAGACTCTGACTGATAAAAACTCTCAAGAAGCTACCAGTGGTGGTCCTAATTTTGTAGAATTAGAAGGCGATGTGGTTGCAGAGCCTATTATGGATCCAACCTGGAGGTAAGAAACCTGTTTTGCTAACTTTATTTGGAACTGGTGGATTTTCTAGCTGCTATGATGAAACATTGTCTCAAGCTCATTTTTTTTGATCTAATAGAGGAAGTTTTGCCTGCACAACCAAAGTACTGGTACTGTTTGTGGACTTTTGGCCCACTTGTCCAGTTTAGCATGCTGCCAAGTTATGGAGGAAACAAGACTTCTCCCTGAGGATCTTTCGGTGGAATTGCTTCAAAGATCTGCGGTGTGGCCTAATTGTTTCAAGAAGTGTGGGCCAAATCATGACAGCATTGCTCTTTATTTCTTTCCTGAGAATGAAAGGTGATTTCTTACATAAACTAACCATGATCCTACTTTGCTCACTCTTTCAGCATATTACTAAATATTTCATGCTTCTACAGAGCTGAGAGGGACTTTGACAAGCTGGTTGATGACATTATTCACTTTGACCAAGCCATGAGAGTTGTGCTTGAACAAGCAGAGCTTTTAGTTTTTCCTTCCACATTGCTCCCGATCCAATACTGGAGTGAGTTTCATTGTTCAACCTTTTGAGTGGCACATCTCAATCTCATTATATTGTTTGTAAAACAAAATTATGCATTTTGAGTTACTTGTTGTGCAGGATTTCAAGCCAAGTATTACTTGTGGGGGGTCTTCAGAGCAAAGCAAACTTCATCTAATACCAGTGGTGTCGTGTGTGGATAGGATAACCATAGTTTCTCCAATCCAATACTTTGGGAAATAGTGGTGGTTCTAGCCACTAATGCACTTTAGTCTTATGCTTCTAACTAGTGATTTATCAATGTTTACTTGTACAGTTTAATTGTGTTTTAGTAATAAAATTAAAAAGGTTGCCCAATAAAAATTTGAAGAAGGTTCTAATGTTTGTTACTGAAGATGGCCAATTCTATGAAACTGATTCTACCGGCTGCGTGACTCCATAATGAATTGATGGACAATTATTTATCATTGGCCAAGCAAGCAGTATTGGACTAAAGTGAGATAGATTTCACACCCCTTCAAAATAAAAAGGGGAGCATGGCTATATGGTACACAGATTTTTTATGAACTCATTACATACATTTTACTGGGTTCAAATCAAATAAAAAGATGAAGTCAAATCACAGGATGTCATACAAATCAAAATGATTTTCGAAATGCATTTGTACTAAATATCTTACCATCCACCGGAGAAACTATCATCATCATCAATTTATTTTAATGTCTAGTTGTCAAACTGACCTCTATTAGCATGCAGATAGACTTTCGAGAAAGCGAGGTAAACGAGCATGTTAAAACAGCTGATTGATGGAAAACACAACCCGTTTACTTGAGGGTAAATTAAAAGTGAAAGTTATATTTGGTTGAGAAACTATGAATAATGAATAAGAGTCGCTATATATTTTTAAAAATTTAATCTCAATATGTCAATGGAATTTAATTTTGATATATTAAGAGTGTGTTTTGGCACACTAAGTTTTATAGATGAAGCTCATCTATAAAAAAATTTCATATAGTTTTTATTCCTAATCAAACAAACCCTTACAATGTACATTTTTTTTATCATTGGTATCCAATCAAGTCTTTCCAATTACTTGACCTTTCTTCTAATAGTAAATATGACAATAACTATATTTATTTATTTATTTACAAATGTATTAAAGCTAAAAAAATTTCCTTAGGGATTTGAGGGAGGAGGTGGGGGTCAAATACATGGTAGAGCTAAACCTAAATTTTAGAAAGGGACAAACACTAAAAATTAATATACATATAAAAAGTAATAATATATATATTTTTTAATTTTTTAATCTGAATTTTAAAAGAAAGTCTATATATGAAAAATAAATTGGTCTCTGACCAAAAATGGTAGTGTTAAATAAATTGGTTTCTAAAAAATATTAAATATTCTATCCTCCTTACAATTAAAAATACAAAATAAATTAACTCATTTTTAATATTTTAGTGAACTTATTTGTTCTATTTATATTTTTATTAGCAATCAATTATAACTATTTATAAATCATTCAAAATTAATTCATCCTATAAATCATTTGAAAATACTAAGAATAGATGAATTTGTCCTATAACTTTCATTAGATCATGAAATGATTTTCCCCCCTTAAAGGACAAATTTGTTATTGCTAGTTGTTATTCTAAAAGAAAATGAATTTTCCAATGAAAGTAAAAAATATAAGGTTTATTACAATATTTAAATATCTAAGTGAAAAGTTTATAACAACTGCCCTCAAATATTTGACTTGTGTATTTTCTAATTTATATAGAAATAAACAATAAAAAAAAGTGAACAATAAAATTAAATTATTGATATATTAAATTTATCTAATATATCCTAAAACTAATAATACATCACCCTACAATCCTTATAGCATATTAAAATTTTAGAAGGGGCCTAGTATATATAAATCCATATACATAGACATGAAAACTGAGAATTCCAGGGGGCATGACCACCCTAGGAGTACATGAGGCTCTGACCCTGACCCCGAGTATGAGACCTTTTACTCAAAAGTGAGAAACAACCATAACTATTAAGCCATGAGCTCTATCACAATAATTAACTATATTTTTTTAGAGTGATAATAGATTATTAATTGACAATGTAACACATCAAAATCAAATCCGTAGCTTGAAATGTTTTATCTCATTATTAATTTATTAAATGAGATATTGACATAACATTAAATTAGAATATTAAAAAATCTTTCATATTAATGGCATACATCAATATAATTGATCATATAACTATCGAAAACATTGAAAGGGAAGAGACGTGAAATAATTTGGTTGTCTTTGTTCCAAAATCAATTATTTTTAATTATTTGTACCCTTTTCGATGCTACAAATAGAAAAGGACAGATTAGTGCCCTTACATCCTGCTCACAAGTCACAACAGCCACGATTAGGGGAAAATTAAAAAAGAAGCAAACGTTCCATCATTACATTTCTAAATCAAGTATCAAATTTGGCCAAAGAAAAATCAAAGAACAGAGAATAAAGCATAAAAACATGTAAAATTTTCCGTGGAATTTTAATTCGCATTCTCTTCTAAGAATTTGTAAAGTAAATAGTGGAAGTAAACAGTGAAAATAGCTAAAATAATAAAATTCTGTTTCCCATTTTTATTTTCTACTTCCATGACTTCTTTCCCAAAATTCTAAAACAAAAAACAGAGGATAAAAGTAGGGGAAAAAATAGAAACAAAACAAATTTTGTAACATTCCCTTTTACAAAAGATTTTATACAATAATTTGTTATATTTTGTTAATTGTTTCTTGTAAAATACCCTAATAAGAATTTATAAAATAATTAAATATATATATGTTTTAAGTTATATATACATTAGCATATATAATATAATATGTATACGTTAGTATGTAACATATAATATAATAACATGTAATGACTAGGAACAATTGCAACTGTGAAAAGAGAGAAAAATAAAAAGACTAAGATGAATCAAAGAAAGGAAACTACACATGATGTAACGAAGAAATTACCTGAGCATTGAGAAGAAAGAAAAGCAAACCAAAAAAAATTGTCATCCACTTGCTTATAAATAGAGAGGGTAGCTGTGCTATTTTGAGTGCACAAACAAGGAGAAGTTTATTATTGGCTACCATCTATATTAATCATTTATCTTTAGGTTGTTTAGAATTATAGACTAAAGTCATTTTATTTCATGTTATTTACACTTATCCTGCTCATTATTTATTTTAAGACACTTTTAATTATTATTCATTTACATTTAAAGTTGTTTTATTATTGTCATTTTATTATTCCTTAAATTTTACGCCACTCATCATTTACTTTCAGTTATTTTATTTGTTTGCTTATTTATTTTATTGTCATTTAGTTTACAATTCCTTTATTTTTTTTATATGTTACCTGTTGATTTACTTTCTGTTAATTTATCTACTCCTTTATATTTAAAATTATCTAGTTATTTATCTTTTTATCATTTTATTTCACAGTTCCTTTATTTTTATGCTGACAACAATCAACTTCCAGTTCTTTTAAATTATCTTTTACTAAAGTTGTCAATTGTTGATAAAGTTAAATAATGATATATACATATGACTTTGAGTTGTCAAACTTATATTACTGGAATATTTGTGTACTTTATATATTTTTAAGTTTAATTATGCATTAACCTATATTTTTTATGCACTATATTCCATTTATTTCATTGCTTAATTTCAAGTTCTTTTTTATTTATTATGATTTAGTGAATTTATTTATAATATTTGAATATTCATATTAACTCTTATTTATTTAAGTTCTATCTATTATTTAAGATTATATATACATTTAAACGTTTATTATGAAACTGCACATAATAACAGGGGAATAATAAAAATGAAGACATTTAAAACTTTACTGCTAATCACAAAAGGCAGAAAGACAGGGGTGCAAGGTCCTTGTATGATACTTGCCTTAGTTAGTGCGGCATAAAAGTTTAACTTTGTCATCACGATGTTAAATAGTAACACCAAAATGGGAATTCCCTAAGAGAATACCCTTGATAATATAAGTTAAATAGACAAAGAAAAGTGAAATATTAAAGCAAAGAAATGATAATAAGAGAAGACCTTTGACATGTTTATTTAGTATATTCTATTTATGCTATGACATTTGATTATATTTATATAAAGATATGTGGCCATATATATTTTCTGTGTAGATGTGGCTAGAACTACTATAGAAAAAAAAATGTTTAGTAAATATTCATTGCCTACTAAGAATTTTTCAATTTTCATTCTTATTTCTGATATTTTCAGATTAACCAAATTATGCCATGAGGAATGTAGTCTCTTTTAGCATCTAGGAGCATTTGGAGCTATGATTAAATAATGCGTTCAACCTTATTATGTGTAATAGGATAATTTGTTTGTACACAGGAATATTTAGTATATTTTTCAGAACACTCTATCTATACTTAAATAGCCTAATGTTAAATGTCATATTTCACTGTCTAAAATTTTGAATGTAACATCTCTCGTTCATATTAAGACTGATGGCATAAATATACACAAGGAATTATAACATTCCCAACAATACAATCAAAGTATTTTAGCGTGAGTACTTAAAAGTACTGTTACAACATACTAAATATTAGAAACTTATGATATAAAACCTAATCATGAGTTCATAAATCTACGGGGTCTATAAGATTCTATCCACAAATGCACATCACACACCTCATCACCATTGGATGTAATGTGTGGTCTCTACTCATCCTACTCACTCATCACATCCAATGGTGATAAGGTGTATAATGTGCATTTGTCGTGCAATTTTGTTATACATCAATTACTTGATTTGTAATGATGTTTGGAAAACTAACTTTTATAATCCCCAAATTTAACTTCATTGAGGAAGTCAAAGCACATCTTCACTGAGGAATTCAAAGCATACCCAATACTACCCAACGCTATAAGAAGCAGGGCAAGAAGGTATTATATCATTTTTGGTAAAACCTAGATTTTTCCTAAATCAAAACTCAAATCTTCCCTTTAAATGAAAGAGAGAAAGAGAGGAAAGGAGGGGACTTGGATCAATGGTTAAGGCGCACAGCTAATGTGAAGCTCGCAGTGCTATACTGGAACTCAGATCACAGAAGGGTCACTCTCCTTATCTTGATTGTTTTCTTTCAAACATGAGATGTAATACTACAGGTGATAAAGAAAAGGTAAGGAAAGAAATCTCACTAAAGTCCAATACTTAAAAGAAAGATGATGATGATGATGATAATAATAATAAAAAATTAATAATATATATATACTCATAATTCAATAGTTTACGAATATGTGCATATATAAAATTATTCACTATCTTATAAATTTATTAATCGAGATTTGGTTCTTTGTTAAATTTCTATTAGTCTATTTTATAAAAATGAACTCAAACAATTAACGAAAAATATGGTAACATATTTTATGAAAAGAGAATGTTACAAATTTAACAAGAAATATAGTAAGTTCTAAGTGATCCAATTGCCATTGGTAAATTGTAGTGCATTTATTGATATTTCTGAATTTAGTTTGGTAGAGGGAAATTCTTTGTTGGTTATTGACTCAATGTCATTAGTTTTAGCTCATGGACGTTTTCAGGTTATGGTATTCTTATGGTATATTTGGATTAGAAGAGAAAATGAGAGAATCAAAAAGAGTTATATTATTTGTATTTATTATTTATAGAATATCATATCGACTCACACTACATTTACCATTGGATGATATGTAGACCCTATTGCACTAGGTTCCACACCCCATTTAATGGTGGATGAAGTATGAATTGGCATGATATTTCACACTCAATGAGTATAAATAACATTTTTCGATAGAAAATGAAAGGAAAGAAAATGGAGAAAATGAAGAGAAAAGTGTATTTCTTGGTATGTTTGGATGCAGGAAAAACAAGAGAAAAGAAAATATAAATTGTATTAAAATGACATATATCCTTATTGCAATAAAAATACATAAGTTAGTTTAATATAATATTTAAAATTAATATTTTTAATAAGAATAAAATTATTAGAAATACTAAAATTTTATTAATGTTCAAATGAATATGATTTTGGTTTTTATTTGTGGATACAATAGTCATTTCAACATTTTTCATCTTGCTTTCCCATTTTCTGCACACCGGAGTCGGAAGAAAATGACAGGTGGAAGAAAATGATAAAGGTGGGTCCCACATATTGTTTTTTTCGAAAAATATTACTTTGACTCACACTTTGATACAGTATCGATGTAACGCCTCGATTTTTATTGCTATGCAAAATGACCAAAATACCCCTAGGTCATTTCTACACATTATTTGAGGCCAAAATGGTCCAGGCCATCTTCAATAGGATATTTTGATATTAGAATAACATTATATGGTGATTAAATAGCAATATGTGCAAAAATCGCGATTTTCAATTTTTCAATGTACAAATGACCAAAATGCCCCTAAGGTCATTTTTGCCCCGAAATCAAGGACGGCGATCTGTGCTATCCTCAAGGGGTTAGTTTTATGCTTGAAGGGGATTATGTGTGTTGGAGATGTGGAAATATTAACTTCAATTTTTACATAAGTGAAATTACCAAAATACCCCTGTGGTAATTTAACACGAGATTAAGTAATTTCTGAACCCAGTCATCGCCCGGGAGTTCAAAATGTTTATTACATGTGTAATTTGATATTTGAAAATGTTCAGGTGGTTTCGGGGAGTTTTTGTGTGAAATTACCATTTTGCCCCTAATTAACAATAAATGAGCTTATTTACGTAATCAAATAAATATAGGCAATATTAGGCTCTAATTAAAGATAAATTAATTTTATTTATTTATCTTGAGTCAAAATAATTATTTGAGGTAATTTTAAAGCATAATATTATTTTAGAAAAGATTATTTTTCTTTCTTAATTAAAAAGGGGTTCTTAAGACACATAATAGGAAATTAGTGTATTAAATTTTCTTAAAAATAAAATATATTTTATATTTATTTATTTTTTTATTACTTCAGATTATTTGCACTAAAAATTCCACTACATATGTTGGCCATTTAATTTTGTAGTGGAGCACCTTAAATATTTGATTATTAAGCACTTACTTTAGTTTATCAATTTCTTTTCCACTAACAATTTCTTTTCTCAAAAATAAAATATATTTTAGATTTATTTTTATTTTATTACTTCAGATTATTAGCACTAAAATTTCCACTATAAGTGTTGGCCATTTAATCTTGTCTTGAGGAATTTTAAACTCTTGATGGTTAAGCCACTTACACTAATTTATCATTTCTAAACCATTACAAATTAAATACCCATCAAATATATGTCCTACCACTCACAAAAATTGAAAAAAATACTCCCCATTATAGCCATTAATGCAGCTGCCTCACCCCCCAAAATCCCTATAAATATGTGTTTTCCAAGCCTAATTCATACACAAACATTCATTCTTACCATTTGTATTTTTGTTGTAGTCTTGCTCACCAAAATTAGCCAAAATCCTCTCTTCTCTCTCTAAATACAAAGCTCTCTTCTTCTTCCTTCTCCACCTCCAAGAGACTTCATTCTTGATATCCATCCAAGTTGCGAAGCTCAAACAAACACATACATACCGTAAACCAACCCCTAAGCACCTAAACTTTCCATATCCAAACACAAGAACACAACAAAAATCCTCCCACCATTTCATCTTCACTTGGCCAAATATATACCATCACTAAAATCAGATTTTTGTCGTTGATATCTCATACAAGATTAAGCTCTTGCTCTAATTAACAAAGAAACAACTTGGTAGGGATTTTATTTCATGTTCTTTCTTTTGTTCTTCCTTTATATTTTCGATTTTTATGATTTGATAATGACCATGGCTTGATGATGAGGAATCATGGTGGTGGTTGTGAATCCATCATTTAAATGTCCTCTAAAGCCCAAGATTTAATTCTTGATGACAAAAGATTTCTAAAGGTGTTACTAAGTCTTGAGTTTTAAGCAATAAGACATAAAAATGAACTTGCATCCATATTTATGTTATAAGTTCTTGCATATCATATTTATATTTCAAGCTTTTCATAATCATATTTATATTCCAAGTTATCACTTTAATTCTTGAAGATAATAATATGAACTTGCATATTCATATTTACTTTCAAGTTGTCACCTAAATCATAAATACCTAAGAATGAATTTGTATCTTTATATTTATATCTCAAGCCTTGCATTTCATATTTATCTTTCCAAGTTATCACCTTATAATGATAATAATAAGGTTACAAGACAAGTTTATGATTCTAGTTATCATTTAAATCCTAAAGTTCAAGATTTACTTGTTTTATTTTAAATGACAACTTTGATCATGGACACTTCTCATCTATTTATTTTTGGCACTTATATAATTCTGATTTAAATCTTGATATACTTTATTCTTAGGTATGATCTTGTCTTTAAATTTGTACAAAGAAATTTTGAAAAACCTACAAATTATAAAGGATTAAGAATATGGTTTTTCTCATGATTTTAAATGCTAAAATTTTAGTATTCTGATCTAATCCTTTAGAACTGAAAAGGTTACTGATTTAGGATGTTTAGATGAGTTTAAATCGCTAATAGTTATTGTAAAAATTATTTTTGGTACCATAGATGCATAAAAGGGTAGTTACAAGTGTTAGTTTGGGCCGTTTTGCAAAATGCAGAAAGTTGTGTTTTGAACTATCAATTATGTTATTTCAGCCAAATGATTTTATTTAAAGCTACTAATGATGTTGAATGTGTCCATGAGTCCAAAATACCATTTATGAAGTTTATATAAAGATTTAGAAATTCGGTCGTCGTTAAATATTAAAAACAAGCGATTTTGCACTTTGACCCCTAAAATGTATTGGAATTTGGTTTATGGCCTTAAAAGGTTTTTACGATGAGTTTATAACGGTTTCTAATAGTTATATGTCTATTAAAAGTATTGGTTAATGTTAAAGATCTCTAGTTTGTGAGAAGGTGTTACAAAAGGGTATTTGCATTTTGACCCGTAACCTTTGAGAAATTGTGATTTGACCCTTTGGGGCTTAAGCGTAAATGTTGATAAATTTGATGGCATGAATGCGGTTGATATCTTGTGAAGGCTATATTCATGTGTTGAAACTTATATGGCTTATGGATATATACAATGAAGTATGATGCATGTTTATGTAGTTTAAGTTATGGTATGTTATAATTATGCTTGATAAATTGAGATGCATGATTCCATGAAGTTTATGAGCATGAAATGTTGAAATGATGAGTTATTCATATTTACATCTCTATATAACATGCCAAGGTTAAAGGTGACATAAGACACATGGAAATGATCCTCTAGACTCCCCGAATTAAAGGTTATGAGAGGTGATTCAAATAGGAAATGATCCTTTACACTTCAGAATTAAAGGTTATGAAAGGTGATCCTAATGCCCCTATCCCGCACCTTAAGAGTCGGGAATTTATCTTATCAAAAGGGATAAGAATACGCTAGTGACGACTAGTGAGGTATGAGCTCATAACCTAGAACTCTCGAGAAAAGAGAGAATTATAGGCGGCCCCCAAGGAAAAGAGAAAACGGAAGTTTAAGTCAATTGTAAGAATCATGATCATGATGTTCTTTATATGATATCCATTGTTTTATGAATTTTATGATATTATGTATATGATATTGACATGCATCCATGATTAATATGTTTCATACATGACATTACGATTCATGCTAAAACATACTGGTCTCGACTAATGATATTTAGAACTTAATAAATGAACCTTATATATATGTTCACCATTTTCATAATTAAACCCGAGATTCACAGGGACGATAGCGATGACACTTGTGCTATACTCGGGAAGCCCTACTGAGATTCTTGTATAAGTTTCTCATCCCTTTTCTTTTCCGTGTCGTCTCCAGACATGAATGAAGGTGTAGTTCATGATTTGGCTTGAGAGTGGACGAGAGGCTACGGAGATAACTTCCTTTTGGATATTTTTCCTTAGAGTAATTGTATCTCAGTTATCAGTTTGTATATTATTGATGGATATATATTGATGTCCTTAAAATTACAAGACATCACTATTATGATACAGTTATTGATATGTCATCATTATTTGAGTTATGTTATGTTATGGTTGTATTCTGTATTTACCTGATATTCGTTTCTAACATCTCTTACGCAGTAAGGTAATGACGTTAGGTATTTAGTATCTTGTGACTCACGATTTGGTATTTAAGTTCAAAAAAAATTTTACCCATATTTTTACTAAAGTATTTTAAAGAAGTTTGAGTTAAAAACTGGAACAAAAGAGTAATGACTAATAATTAACTTAAATGCGTTCTAGGCGTGTTGAGTTAAATATTAGGGTGTTACAATCGACATACTCACATTCACAATTAGATGAGGTGTGAGACCAAACTAAGTGGGATCCACATCCAATTCAATAGGAGATGTGAGTGTGTCAGCATGGTATTCCACGAAGTGTGAATCAAAATAACATTATTCTTTTCTTTCCTCCCTATGTTTTCTCTTAAACCAAATCAAGTGAAAATAGGGTGGTGACTATTTTTTCCTCTTTCTCAATTGTTTCCATGGGAACAGATAAGTTAGTCCACCCCATGTTGGGAACTAACACTGGACTCACTTATAAAATTACATAATAGTCCCTCTATGTATTTTTAAGATAGGTTACAAAGTTTGTCAATTTGCAAATAGGCCCTTGTGCCATTTAGAGTTTTGAAAGTTATTCTAGACTGTGTCGAAAGACCACCAAATGATGACGTTGAAATCCAAAAAGCTCTTCAATCGAGTATTTTTATTCCATATTAATTACTTTTGAACTCAAAAGCGAGAGGAACTGTGAAGGAATAAAATGAAGAAGAAAATAGTTGGGCTCAGAAGTTGGAAATGAAAACGCATTACCTTAACTTGTCCTTGAAATCTTAAATTATTGAACCTTGAAACCCAGTGACAGCTTCTCAAAAATCCCTCTTTCTTGCTCTTCACAAGAGGAGGAGAAGGAGAAGGGGACTTGCCGCCCCCTTCGACCGGTGTCACTCCATTGGCTGCCACTGCTGCCGCCTCAACAATCGCCGTCCACCTCTTAATGCGTGTTAGAATTAGAAACCGTTCAATAACTTTGGGATCAAAACAACGAGGGATTTGGAATTGACTATGACATTATAAGATTTTAGAAGGCATCATCCTTTTTTTTTTTTCTGTTTTAGTTTTTCATAGTTTGAGGTTCATTGGGGAGTTGGGATTTGGTTTCCATCAACCCTCACTTCTTTATCATGAGTAAACACCAGCTTTTCCTTTCAAAATCTTCGATCCATACACATAAAGGGACTTCCAATCAATGACTACAATTGTCCTTTTTTTTGGCAGCCAAACTCAGCCAACTCATTGCCAATGTGACTTCCGAATCCTTGGCTAGTAAACGCTTTCGACTTATCCATAAAAATAGACATTCCAAACCCTCATTAACAACTTCATTCCAAAAACACGCGAGTAAAACTCTATCTGTCCAATTTGAAGTGAGAAGTATCTAATCATAAAAATAGGATAAATCGGTCCCCAACATGGGACGGATCAACTAATTCGGACCCTTATTTCCACCCTTTTTCATTTGAAACAAGGTGGGGGATTCATTGGTCCTTCACCTTAGGGACCAAGGTTGCTCCCCATATAAAACAAAAAAAGTGTCCCATAATTTAATTACAGATAAGGGCCTAAGCTTTTATCTTTGCAAAATGGGTTTCTTCCCCGATATTTCCCCAAATTCCGTGGTTTATTATTATTATTATTTTTCTATTCTCCAAATTCCCCAGATGACGGAGGAGAGGTTTCAATAACTCCAAGAGCTCGGCTTCATCAAGCCCCACCACCGCGGCGATGATCTCTTCGTCCATCACTCCTCCATTCGCTCCAACGGCTTTTTCACTCCTTCCTCTCTAGAGCGATCGCATTGAGTTCTCCGCGGCCAACAAAGACAACCATACCAAGGCCCTTGACGTCGCCCTAATGTCGCCCCGCTGCGCTCTAACCACTACGGCTATGGCTTTTGCAAAGGCATAGTTCTCATTTTTACTTTGAAATACTTAGCGGAAAATACGGGTAATTTTTTTCTTTGAAATAAAAAGTGAGAGCCGCGTGATGCGATAAGCGGTAAACCATGTATAGTAAAACAAATGTCTCACAACATCATAACATAAGGCACACCATGAATAACACTAAATATCATCTCATATATATATAACTTGCCCACTTATAAGTGTGGGACTTACTTTAGTACAAGGAAAATACAGGAAAGGAAATACAACATAAACTTAAACATGATCTACTCCCCTACCCGAGTGCATCTAATGGGATAACCTCTAAACAAAAGAAGGTTTATCCCCATCTAAGTGGTGTGTGCTCTAACCGGGTACTCCATCGGTCGATCGTCACCTACTACTGACGTCCGTCTCGCGAACGAGGCAAGTATCCGAGAAACTGGGCGAGCTCCTCGGGCGTAAAGAGGCGGAACGGGGATCGAGAGTGACCCCCGCGGTGTGGCCGCATCTCCGGTTGCCGTTCAAGTCGTGGCTGAGTCACGGTATCCTCACTGCCCTCCCTCATCAATGGTGGAGATGGGGCAGAGCTCTCGCTATACGGATGAGTAGGCGGGTCGTCGGACGGGTCGGTCTCCGAAAAGTAGGTCCGGGGCACGTAATCGGGATGGCCTCGCATGGCTAGGGCGGCGGTGTGCATGCGGAGCACCCTCTCGTCATGAGTACACGCGCGCTCAAAAACCCGCTCGTCGTCGCCATAGGGTGCAGTCGGGGAGAAGCGATGGGTGTGCACGGGATGAGCGAAGGGGCGTCCTACGAACATGAAAACCCGCACCGTGCACTGCCCCTCAAAATGGTATGACCCGTGAGCCGGGTCATAGTGCACTTCCCATGTCGGGGTGTCCACGAACACTACGAATGTCGCCATCTGAAGACGTGATGGAAAGAAGAGATAGAGGGAGTGAGAATCTTACTAAAGAATCTCAGTAGGGCCTCCTACTACTTAGGTGTCATCATCTACGTCCTCAGGAACCTTGGGTTTATTTTCGTAAAAGCTAGTGAGCATGCATCAAGTTCATTTTATCTTTTAAGGTATACTTTAGCCAAGGTCCATTCATTTTAGAATGATCTGAATGTCATGTATGCAACATAATAGAAAATGTATGCATGGCGCTATCTAATGCACATACGTCATTCATAACATCAAGTCTCATCAAACTTAGTGGCATAAAGTGGCAATAGAAACATTCATATGGGACAAAGTTAGTGACATAATCATAATCATGAAACATCTCTTCCTCATGGCCACCCTAAAAGACAATCGAACTGGGGGTGCTCGGCCGAACCGGTGTCACCCAGAACGTGTCATACATCTAGGTTGTGAGCTCATACCTTAACTAGTCGTCACTAGTTCTTACTTACCACTTAACGATAAGCGTATCATAAATCATAAATCCCGACTATCTGAGTATGGGTTAAGGGGCAAAACTCTTAGGGGTGCTCGGCCGAACCGGTGTCACCTAAGAGTATCAAATGGTACCGATGTCACATGAGTTCTATGGAGGTGCTCGGCCGAACCGGTGTCATCCTAGAACCCATCTTAGTACCTTAATTTTCAAAATCTCTTTAAGTCCCCAAATTTGTCGGAAATTCGACGGCACAACGGCATTACACCGAATTTCCTTCCAAATTTGTTTTATGCCACATAAACATATAACCTCATGAATTCCTCATATGAATAACATCATCATCATTTGCATACTACATGCATCATCATAAAACATCCAAACGCTTACCCTTACGGTAGCTTATGCTTTGACCCTTACGGGTCTTAATCTTGAGATATAGTTCTCTACATCCGTCGCTCATATCTTTATGCACCTAAGGGCTCATAATTAATCATCATTCCTAATCCTCATGTTCATACTTAAATCTGAAAAGCATAGGGCAAATTCTCTAACTTGTGTTCACGGGGTTCTAGAACTTACGTTTTAGACCCTTTCTTGGTTCCGTCTTCGCCTAAGGTGCTATGAATTAAATCTAAATCAATTATGAGGCATTCATATGCTTAAGGACTAATTATTAATCATGTTTATCATGTTGTAAGGGTGCTGGACAGAATCCAGAAAAATAAACGTTCTAAGAGTTCTAAACTTGCACTTTTATGATTTTCTAGTTACTAGTTTCCCTATAGGTGCTAGAATTCGATTCTAATTCAAATGATACCAAGTTTTTCATGTCTAAACAATCTAAATCTGATTATGTTCCCATTAAAACAGTTTGGAAAGAATCCATAAACAAATGGGTTAAAACTATGTCAAATTCCAACTTTACGGTATTTCTAGTTAGCTAGTTTCTTACCTATTACGCATAGGATCGCTTCTACATCATCATATGATATTTTCACACATTCCAACACATCAAACATCATCATACAACATCACACTCATCATATCAGAACCGAAAACATTTAACTTCAATAAGAGAGTTAAATTGACATTTCTAGGTACATAAGTTAACTAGTTTCTCTTGGAATCGATTTAGAACTTCTAAAACTCTTTGCAAATCATTTTAATTCATCAAGAGGCTAAGAGAAGCCTTAGGTCAATGGCCAAAATATATTTCATCTCCTAAAAGGGAGTAAAGTCATATCTCATGACAACATAACCTTGAAAAGGTTTGTAAAGCTTTAAGGAAAACTTAGAACATAGACTATTGGTCCTTGTAGCTAGATGAAAATTCATTGAAAGTCCATCATCACTACTTGGCCAAAAATATGCATTCAAAGAATGGTTTCACATTAAACTTTAACTTGGAATGAAATGGGCAAGTCTTTGAGCTCTAGGTTCTTAAGTTACGACATAAAATAAACGTGCTCATGCTTTTCATTTTTAATCTTGCTTACAAAATAAAGTGATGACATGAATTAAATATGCAAGGCATGAACTTAAACGTGCAAGCTTGAAAGTAAATATGCGAGGCATAAACTTAGACGTGCAAGCTTGAAAGTAAACATGCAAAGTTCAATTCTTTATTTTAGTGCTCTTGGCCCAACAACAATCGACTTTAAGGCCGAAATAGATAGGCATTCGAGAAATTAATTAGGTGATGATGCAAGTTCAATTCTTTATTTTAGTGCTTTAGGCCCAACAACAATCGACTTTAAGGCCGAAATAGAAAGGTTTTGAGAATTAAATTAAGTGGTGATGCAAGTTCCATTTTAATCTTTATGTTCTTAGGTGATAGCTTGGAAGTAAAGATGTATTGCAAGAATGTAAATATAAATGCAAGCATAAAATAAATTATGCAAGTTCATTTTATCTTTCTAGAGCTCTTAACAAGACTTTAAAGGAACATGAACCTCAACCCAAACTCATCAAACCAAGACAAAGTAAAGTCTAGAGTTCTTAGAACTCAATATAACATTTTTAGAAATCAAGACATTTAGCTTGTAAAAGAAAAGGAAATGGTCGAAACTTCATGGAACAAAAAGAATATTTTGAAACTCTAGAGTCCATGATCTTGATGATATATTAACACCAACATCATGAGACCTCATCATTGAGTCCTTAGAATCATTCTAAAACACCATCAAAACTAAAGTTCTCAAGAGTTCAAGAAAGGAAAAACTAGAAACATTTTTGCTCAAGAACAAAGATCAAGCTCTAGAGTTTGTTTCAAGTGATGAACATCATCATGAAACTCTCATCATCAAGCTCTCATTTCTTTGAACTTCAAGGCCCATGGCCGAAAATGGGAAAGAAAAAGGAGAAGAAAAGAAGTTCTAAAAAGAATCAAGAGAAACTATGAACATAAAGCTTAGAACAAGATCTTTAAAGAAAGGAATACTTGAAAGAAAATCCCTACTTGGTGTGATGAACTTGAAGATGGAAGAAAAAGATGAAGAAGATGAAGAACTCCAAGAACTTGAAGAACACTAGAACTTTGAGAGAAAAGGAAAAGCTTTGAGTGCTCCTAAACTTAGCAAATGATCTAAAAGTGGTGCAAGCTTCCCAAGGCCATCTATTTATAGAGAAATGAAGCAAATGGAGGGTGTGAAGGCTGATGAAGGCTTCGGCCATATGAGGTGCAGAATGGGAGAGAAAAATATCTCTTACAAGGCATGGTTCAAAGCATGGTGGAAGCATAGGCAAGCATGGGCTCAAGTATGGTGCAAGCATGGGCTAAGCATGGTTCTTTGAGTGAGAAAACAATTCAACATGTGGTCAATGGGGGGGGAGAGCTTCGGCCATGTGCATCAGATTGGGGAAGGATTGGTTTGCATTTTAATTGTGGTTTAGAGTTGTGTTTAGGTGTGTCTTTGATTATGCTTAAGATTAGGAATTTGTAAGAAAGTGTTTAGGTAAGGGAAATGGATAATTAAGGTGGTCTAGACATAATTAAGGAGTGGTCTTGCACCATTAGTGAGTTAAATTCTCAATTTAGAGTCTAAACAACTCTAGACACATTTCCTTGATTTAAGGAATTTGAGAGAGAAAACACTATTCAAGATTCCAAGACTAGGAGTCTTGAGTTCTAAAAAGGGATTTAAGTTTAATCTAAGCAATTTTAGGTTCTAATTAACTTTAATAAGTTATTTTGACTCTAGATTAATTAGGGAAATTAATTAATCTTCATTTAGAGCCTAATATTGCTTAGGTTTGCTTAATTACGTCATTAAGCTCAAAAACACTATTCTATGGGCAAAATCGTAATTTTGCACTAAAACTGCCCGGGACCACCGAGACTTGAACAGAGACCTCTAAACACATGAAAACATGTTTTTAAACCTCGGGGGAAAGTTTCGGGATCAAACGACACCTTTACCCGCGTAAAACGCTATAAGGGTATTTTGGTCATTTTGACCCGAAACTGTGGAAAACGAAATTTTCGCTTCCGAAAGCATTCTAAGGCCATTCAATCCCCTTCAAACATTGAGTTGACCCTTCGAGGATGACCGAGTTGGTTACCCTCGAATTCGGGTCAGAAAATGACCTCAGGGGCATTTTGGTCATTTCCCTCGGACAGAAAGAATCGGGGTGTTACAATGATCAGTAATGGTGGAGGTGGAGGAGGAGGATGTGATCGAAGCGAAAGTTCTGACAGTGGTGCTTGCTACAACTGCCGCTTGGTAGGGATTGCATTAGCTCAGTGGTGATGGTGGTGGGGCTTGCATTAGGTGCGGTAAGTTTGGGCACATGGCAAAGGATTGTTGCAATGGAGGGAGCGGTGATTTTCAAAGCTTAGAAAATGCATCTGGTGACTATGTTATTGAATTTATGGGAGCCTTAGCTGGTGGCATAAGTGATGTTTTGAGTTAACTACGAAAGCTGGAACCTGAGTGGAATGGGGGCACATGGGGCTTGGAGGAAAAGATGAATGGAGTTATGAGCTTCAATTGATTAAAAAGAAAGCAAAATAGTATAAGAAGAGTGTCTGGGAGTGGCAAGCAGTGCCCAAGTGGAAGAGCTCTTGGAGAAGATGAATGAAAAGAAAGAAAGAAGAAGATACAGGGCTTTGGTTTGAGTTTTTTTTTTTATTTTTAGTTTTTCAATTTTTTAAATTTTGTAAAGAAAATACTTAAAATTCTCAAAATTACGGCGTGTGTTTAGTTTGAGTTTCCAGTTTTTATTTTTAGAATTTTGTGAAGGAAATATTGAAAACTAAAAATGAAAACTGAAAACTAGAATTTGTAAGAGGCTATTTGGGTTGAGTTTTCAATTTTTAGTTTTTTGATTTTTTAAATTTTGTGAAGGAAATACTGGAAACTAAAAATGAAAACTAAAAACTAGAATTTGTATGGGGCTGTTTGATTTAAGTTTTTAATTTTCAGTTTTTCAGTTTTTTAGATTTTATAAAGGAAATATTGAAAATTACAAATTTCAGTTTTCAATTTTCATTTTCGATTTTCAGTATTTCCTTCACAAAATCCTGAAAACTAAAAAATTAAAAATGAAAACTGAAATCAAACAGGATTTATGAAATCTGAAAAACTAGAAAATTGAAAATGCAAGCTGAAAAGTGAAAACTCAAATAAGATATGCCCGTATAAATTTCAGTTTTTCAATTTTTATTTTCAATATTTTTGAAATAAAAATTTTGAAAATTGAAAATAAAAATTAAAAATTGAAAGCAGACAGTTCCAAATATCAAAAGAGAAATTAAAAAGGCTAAATTGGTAATTTTAACTTTTTCATTTTACATAAGAAGTAACCTTGGTCCATAAGGTGAGGGGACCAACAAATCCCTCACCTTCAAACAAGCAGACGCTAAATGTAAAAATATGTAATAATGTTGTTGTTGAAGGCTTAAATAACGAGTAGATAATACGAATTGCCTCTTTCTTTTTTTTTTTTTTATCAATAAGGATTGCCTATTATAACGTGACTAATATGTTGTCTATTGAAATTTATAATTTCAATTAAATTAGATCATATAGGGTTTGTGTACTTATAAGATCACCGATTATATGATTTTGTTTCATCTAGGTTTAATTTTCTGCTCACCTTTCTTTTTGTAGGATATATACATGTTGCTTATGAAGGCAGGTAGAACTAGAAGTTATGGAAATTGCATTCGCCACTACTATGTTATGGGAAGAATTATTGTTACAATTGCAAACTATCTTGCCAAATACTCTCATGGTTCAAGTTCAAATTAAACCGACCTCATAGTTTTTATATAAGATTTTGATGTACCAAAAAATATTGACTAAATTTATAATTCAATCGAGAATAAACTGAAACAAGTAATTGAACCGAAGATACACAATGTTCGTTTTCCAATTGATTTCCCTTTGTTTAATTTTCAAAATTAGATGTACAATATTATAATAGTTTAATTTCTATACAGACAGTGTAAATATTTTATCACCCAATCATATATTGCTATATCAGTAAAAAGGTAAACTAGTGTCACACCCATTATTTAAAAAGTCATATAAATAAGATGATTTGATTGGATAATAATGTGAAAAAAATTTAAATTGTCAACGCATTATAATTAAACTCATATTATAAGAGTGAATAATGCTTTTGGGAAAAAAATATATAAATAATACTACTTATATTGGATTACCCTGCAAAAATTTTATAAACTACCCGATATGGGCTTAGGCATTACATATTAAAACATTTGGATGATGATACTTATCTCATTTTCATATTATTCTTCTGATTACATGTAACTTAATAAACAAGAATAATAAATTAAGAAAAGGTTATTACTTATTCAAAAAGAGAAGCGCCTTTTTTGTTGAACAAAAAAAAAAAATACAGGAACAAAGTTATGAGAAATATAATAAGTTATTATTTCATATATGATTTAAACATATGCTCAAAACTTCGGCTTAGGTCTCAAGTTTTTCTTTTTTATTTGTATATATTCTTTTCTGTTTGACATTTTTTTTATGAGGGTCGGTACGTGACACGAAGTATTGCTTTGAAAATTACAAACTTGAACATTATTTCACCTTTTCTCGCCGGCCTAGAAACGATCATAATTTAGAGAGTGGCTCCCACTAACAATAATTTTCATTGAATATTACTTAAATATCTTTATTCTATTTAATTAAAAGAATAGCTAGTTAACCTTTATTTATTAATCATTATAATAATATATATCAAAAGTTATTATTCTTATTTTAATTGAAAATAATTTAATTAATTAAATATATTTAATGTCTACCTAGGCACTGTGTATATATGACAAGTATATAACATTAAAATCTTTAATATAGCAATTTATATTTATATTGTAAGTTTTTTTTAAAGCTTTCTTAATACAATAGTTATGTAAACAATATAATAATGAATATTAAGAAAAAGATAAATAATTAGGAATGAGTAATTATAAAAATAAATTATTAAGTCAAAGCGTGCAGCACACATTGATATTTTACCTTTCAATATTCATATATTTTATAAGTATTGCATAAACATATGATGTTATGATTTTTTAAAAATTATTTACTTTTTACTATATATTAAAAAGTAATTTATTATAAAAAAATTCTATTATGAAAAGGGTGTTGTTCAACATAAAATTCCTTTTTAATCCTTTATTCTCTCCGTATTATTTTTACTTACTCACCAATATTAAGTATCAATTAAGTTTTCCATTAAGTCAGTTTTTACAAAGGAAAAAAGATGGACACAATTCTTATGCATTTGTGCCATTTCTAATTATATATGTTTACAAGTTATAAAATATATAACAATTAGTTAATAACATAAATGAATTCTTTGACTTTTGATAAATAAAAAGTAATTGATTATCAAAAAAGTCTAATATCAATGTGTGTTGCATGCTTAGTAATTTATTTTTATAATTATTCATTCTTATTTATCTTTTTTCTAATGGAGATGACTCCGGTACCCTATAAAATTCATGGGTATCGGTACCTTTTTGATAACTTGTGGCTAAAAGTTTGTCACGTGTTCCACTAACTAAATCAATTACTATTTTAAATACTCATGATTAAATTACAATCCTTAGATTTAAAAAGATACCAATACCCTTGGGGTACCCAAACAAAATCTTTTCTAATATATCTACTATTATACTATTGTTCAAATAATTATTGACTTAAGAAAGCTTTAAAAGAAAATAATTCAACATATAAATATAAATTATTATATTAATTATAATATATATTGTCTAGGTAAATATTAAATATATTTAATTAATTAAATTAAAAATAATAACTTTTGATATATATATACCATTATAATAAATAATAAAAAATTATTAACTAACTATTCTTAGTTAAATTAGAATAAGGAAAGTTTGATAAAATTAAATAAAAATTAGTATTAATGGGAGTGGCAATAGCCAAAATGGAATGACTAATAATTTATTATATACTTGAAATCTCTTCGATATAGAAATTTTTTTCTTTTTTAATTTATAAATTCTGCTAACCAATACTCTGAGGACATTGATTAAAAATATAAAATATAGAAAGTTAATAAAATTTTAATATATTTAATGCCTTGAAAACTTGTAAAAATTTATTTTTTCAACATAACCTTTCTTTTCAGAAACCTTAACCATTGTTCTACGAGTACTAGCCAGATAAATTCTTAATTTATTTGTAGTTATATTCAATTAACCTTAATATACATGTGTGTATTAATTATCATATAAACTTTGTCAACTCATTTGTTAGAGGAAAAATTTTTATATACTTTTAGAGTGAGATAAAATATTTATTTTATTTTATTTATTAATTAATAAATTAACTATTATATTAAAAATATAAAAAAATAATTCATAAAATTTATATATTAATTAATAAATAAATCAATCACTTGCCCTTAATGCACCAAAATATTTCTCTGTTACGGTAACGAAACATTGAAACGTAACTCTACATGCGCTGGCAACGTCATTGTTAGCCCAAAACTATACGTGAGCCATGACAACATCGTCGCTTTTCTAGTCAGAACTACATAAAAATGATATCTTAACACCCACATACGTGTAGACATTTATATGGTTCCATACAAGAGGAGTGATGGAGAGAGAATAAGTTGAAAAAAAAGTAAATGGTAAGACTCATATATATTATGAGTTGAGTGTTTAGGTATTTGAGAAAATTGGGTGTTGAGATAGCAAAACCCCTTATTTATACACAATTTATCTGTCCTACCAAATAACACCACTCCACCTCTTGTACGCATTTTTTAACTCTTTATTATTACTAGCATATTTATATTTTAGTTACGTCTCCACCCATTAAAATATTGTTAAACGGTATAGATTGAATTTTCATTAATTTCAATATATTTGATAAATCACTTATCATAGTTTGCGTAGTAATTTTTTTCTTGAAAAAAATAGATTGATGGAAAAACTTATCATAATTTAAAATTAGTACACGTCTTCAAGTTCATTGAACCATTACATATGTATTTATAAACTACCCATCAACAAAAAAAATTACGAATCAAAACTAATTCGCCATGTCAATATCTACTAGAAATCGAAGTCAATCTTCGTTAGCATAATAATGACAGCATAATTTTTTATTAATACCAACTTTATATGTAATAACATATTTGACATTAATTTTTAAATATTTTATATATAAAAACTTTAATTATCTTCTAAACAACGTTTACTTATTTTGTAGGTAGTCTTGAACTATTTAAGAAAATTCAAATGGGATTCCGTACTTGAAAAAATCATAATTGAGTCTCTAAACTTATAAAATGTTTGTAACTAGATCCCTATTAAATAATTTTAAGTTTTAATCTACTGTTTTATTACCATTTGATGATGTTTAATAACTTAGTGGCAATATCCAGATATTAACTTTTAACCCAATATAATTATCATATAACATTTAAAATAACACCCGAGAATATTTCATTTTACCATGTTCATCAGAGAACTAATTAAAAATATTTCGTAAGTTCATGAATGATTCAATTACAAATTTTAAAATATAAATTTTTCGGAAAAGTTATTTAACGTTTAAATAATAAACATGTGGTTTTCACGTGTAAAGTGTAGCATGAATATATAAGATTACATTAGGTTCTCTTGCTCTATACTAGTCTACAACTAACCTATATAGCAGAAGAATCATTATTTTAACACCTAAAAAATAGTGTTTATTTAAATATTTAATTTTTATTTATTGAATGTGGTGAATAAATGAAATAAATAAAAATTACTATTATATTCAATAATTAAAAAGTTATTGTCTAATGCATATAAATTGGAACACCTAGTTAAAATAAATATTTTACGGTACAAAACAGTCCTATATCACCTCAGAGTCAAGCACGCCTATGTGACTATATATATATATATATATATCCTCCTCAGAGTCGATCTTCTTTTCTCCAATTATTGATTTAAGTGACCTTGTCGCCTTCAAGCTGCCGTTTTCACAGCACCAAATCGTTGTCTTCCGCGAAAAAGAAACACCTAATCAAAGTTGTCTTCTTGCTCCCATTGTTTTCCGAACGCGGAATATAAGAAGATTCACGCACAACATGCTGCATTTCGGTTTTTCTTATGATGAGAGGAAGGAAAAAAAACACGGACACACACACATCCTTAAGTCATGTGTATTAAGGCAATGGTTTCAATGCTGAGGTGTCTTCATTTTTATTTTATTTAAAATAAATAAAGAAATCATTGTTGTCGTTTTCTGATCACACCCACTGCCTTGTCTTTACTACGACAAATCTGTGTTATTGAAAGCGGACATCGATCCAAGAATTAATGGACAGTTGGACACGAAATACAAGGTATGGATTCGTGGAACTAATGATATTTCCACATCGAAAATTAGAAAATGAACACGAATTAATAAGAAGGACGGAACATGCTAAATGGACCGGTGGATCGGAGCTAATGATATTCCAACGAATCAGCTCTATTCTTAGTTTTTCTTGTATTGGATATACTATAATGTAATATTACAGTAAGAATGAGTTCAGAAGAATCTCCTAGCTCTAACTTTAAACGATTCTTTCCCCTTGATCTAAAACTTATTTCATTAAAAACTAAAAAAACAAATTATATTGAAAGTTTTGCGAAATCTCCTATTTTAATCCCAACAGTTTTTTTTATTATTTTTTTATTTATAATTATGCAAGGTCTCGACCCACAAGACAGAGTCTAAAACAAAAGACAAGATAAAAACACAACCCACCCCAATCTAGGCTGATGTACCTGCCGCATAAGAAAGAATGTGCTGGGTGTTACAAGATTTTGTCCCTAGTAAATCATTTCCAAAAGATATTAACTAACTATAGTCTCATGAGAATGGAGGTCTCTTGACGATTGGATGGATTTACGGACGGAATAAATTTTTAACTGGGTCACGTGCAAATATGATTTCTTTCTAAAACTATTTTGCCAGCTATATGATTTTGGGAAGCTAAATTGATGGTTGTCTAAGACGTTTTCATCTTTAAATGTTATGTATCATCAAATTCTTCTTCATATTCCTTGTAGAGTATTTGTTTTTCATATATATTTTCTACATATATAAATAATATAACTTTGGTTGAGACATACCGCATTTTTTTTACATGTAATGTCACTATTAATGTCCATCACGCTATTAATGCAACTTACACAGGTAAGAAACAGCTACGGTCATCACGACTGGGAAGTGAGATATAATGCTTATTGACTATTACTATTAACATATGTGTATATATATGTATATATAATATCGGTCAAGGTTTTTTCATTTACAATTACTATTATTTTATAACGCGAGTTAAGTGCAATGTAATGTGTATATGTATATAAAAGGCCATTTCCATTTTCCAATGAGACTCTCTTTTTCTCTTCTTTCTGAACCAAATGATCATTCATCGCTACGTCTGGACAATCCTTGAGTGACAAAGCTGAAAACGGTTCTTATTGCAAGCATTCAAAGGTTTGTTACTTAGGTGTTATATATATATATATATACACACACACTTTACAGAAGCAAGATGTTCCTTGAAACACTTTTTGTTGATCTTTTTATTTTGCCACGTTCAAATCCACTCTACACCATGTAGTGCTTTCTGTGCAAATATTTATTTCATGTGATGGAAAGACTGGAAGAGCAAACTGTTCACCTTAGGAGTTATAGGCGGCTTTTTTTTTTTCAATTTTCTATATTCTATATATTTTTTTTCTTCTCTTGAAATCATCTTCATGATGTTGCAAGTGGTACATTATAAACATTCAAAAAACCCCTTCAAATAATTTTTTGAGATTTTGGAACAATTGACTTAACATCGTATTCGAATTTATACTAAGTCCTCGTCCGCCTACTTGCTTAGCTTTATTGGAATAGTTGATCCTAAACATGGTGCCAAAAATCGAGAAAGCTTAGGTGTTTTCAATTTTCATAGTTAAAAAAAAAAAATTATTGTTTTGAATAATCTCATGATCTCATCTTCGTAATTATATCTGTAATATAAAATTGAAGTTTTAAACATTAAATAATACGCAACGACATTTTTTTTTCTTACTTTAAAGTATTACGATACTCGAGAACTTCTTATATCTAAAGTTATTATTTGTGATGAAAGTGAACTATGACGCAAGTAAACATTTTGAAATTGTGTGAGCAATTGTTAAAAATGAAAGATGAAATGAGCTTTTATGATAAATTAGTTAAGAGTTCAATTGCTAGTTTGCAATATCATTATTCTACACATACCTTCAATTTTGGTACCCTGTAGAATTAGCATTTGCATTTTGCATACTTCGAAGAGTTCTTATATGAAGGATTGGCTGTATAAAATCACTCATGAACTTCTACTGGGCAGCTTAAACTTTTTGGAGGAACTGTTACTTCACAGCAAGTTGGGTTGCCTATAAAGCTTATTGATGATTCTTGGAGCATGATTTATGGGGTTTAAATTTTTTCAAGTTTTAGGACAAAGTTTTCTCAGTAAAGACATGATTTTGTTTCCCTTTTATGTTACAGAATTCGAGCAGCAAAGAGAAGCTACAAAGAAAATGGAGGATCCTTGGAGCATGATTTGTCGGGATTCTGGTTGTTCTGAGACGGGCGGAAAGCCTTCCTGTTATGACTTCGAGTTTGTGAAAGATCCTTCAAAATGCATCAACCATTTGTTGATCATTTGCTTTGATGTGTTACTGCTGATCATGCTGTCATTCATTCTGATCAAGAAGAAGAAGTCTTCATCAACTCCATTTCGTGGCCTAATGCGTCTTGGAAGATATTCATGCTTGCAACTAGTTTCTGCCATAACCGATGGTTTCCTTGGCTTGGTGCATTTATGCTTTGGCATTTGGATTTTAGAGGAGATGCTAAGAAAAACCCACACTGCATTGCCTCTAAATTGGTGGTTACTGGAATTGTTTCAGGGACTCGCATGGATTTTAGTAGGTTTAACAATAAGTCTTCGGCATAAACAACATCCAACAACATCGCTGCGGCTGTGTTCTGTTCTTCTTCTTTTGGCTTCCGGTATATTCTGTGCTTTGTCCTTGATCTATGCAATTAGTAGCAGAGAACTGTCCCTGAAGATAGCTTTAGATGTTGTTTCTTTTCCAGCAGCATTCTTAGTGCTCTTATGCACATTCAAAGTATGTGAGTCTCAACACACTTGCAGAGAATCTGATGAAAACCTTTACACCCCTTTAAATGGACAATTCAATGAAACTGATTCTATTAGTGATGTGACCACCCCATTTGCCAAAGCTGGATTCATCAGTAGGATGTCATTTTGGTGGTTGAATCCATTGATGAAAACGGGTAAAGAGAAAACACTTGAGGATGAGGATATCCCAAAGTTGCGCAAGTCGGATCGAGCAGGAAGTTGTTATTTGTCGTTTCTAGAAAAAATGAACGAACAAAAACGAAAAGAACGTTCTTCACAGCCATCATTTTTGTGGACAATAGTTTTGTGCCACTGGAGAGAGATTTTGATGTCAGGATTCTTTGCCTTGCTCAAGGTACTCACTTTGTCATCTGGTCCTATATTATTGAATGCCTTTATATTGGTTGCTGAGGGTAATGAAAGTTTCAAATATGAAGGTTATGTATTGGCCATATCACTTTTCTTTATAAAGGTCACAGAATCCTTATCACAAAGGCAATGGTATTTTCGTAGTAGACTTATTGGCATGAAAGTTAGATCACTGCTTACTGCTGCCATTTATAAGAAACAATTGAAGCTGTCCAATGCTGCCAGATTGGTGCATTCTGGTGGTGAGATAATGAATTATGTGGAGGTGGATGCTTATAGAATTGGAGAATTTCCATTTTGGTTTCACCAGACATGGACAACAAGCCTCCAAATATGTATTGCATTAGTAATTCTTGTCCGTGCTATTGGGCTGGCAACAATTGCCTCAATGGTGGTGATAGTTCTCACTGTACTTTGTAACGCTCCATTGGCAAAGTTACAGCATGAATTCCAAAGCAAACTTATGGTAGCACAAGATGAGAGATTGAAGGCTAGTTCTGAGGCTCTTGTGAATATGAAAGTGTTGAAGTTATATGCATGGGAGACCCATTTTAGAAATGCTATAGAAAGATTAAGAAATGTGGAACTCAAAGCGTTAGCAGCTGTGCAATCAAGAAAGGCCTACGGCGTCTTTCTCTTTTGGACCTCACCGGTTTTGGTGTCTGCCGCGTCTTTCGCCATGTGTTACTTCCTGAATATTCCTTTACATGCAAATAATGTTTTCACTTTTGTGGCAACATTGCGGCTCGTGCAAGAGCCAATTACAACCATCCCTGATGTCATTGGGGTGGTCATTCAAGCAAAAGTTGCATACGCCAGGATTGTAAAATTCCTTGAGGCATCTGAATTGCAGAGTGCGAATTGCAGGAAGAGGTGTTTTAATGACAATCTCAGAGGCTCAATTTCAATCAAATCTGCTGATTTTTCATGGGAAGATAATGTGTCGAAGCCAACCCTGAGAAACATAAATTTGGAGGTTAGAAAAGGGCAAAAGGTAGCTATTTGTGGTGAAGTTGGCTCAGGCAAATCAACCCTGTTGGCAACAATTCTTGGAGAAGTTCCTAATACAAAGGGAACTGTAAGCTTTTAATCTTTTTATGCACATTAGAATACACTCTTAAACCTTGTGATGATCTTATTGGCTATAACTTTGGTGACATTTATACTTTTCTGATAGCAAATGTATTTTTTGCACATAAATTCAATTCAGGGTGGATTTTTCCCATCTTTTGTTTCAGTAGTAGTTTAATAGTGTGATTGACTTTCTTTCCTGAATTACAGATTGAAGTTTTTGGGAGTTTTGCATATGTTTCTCAAACAGCATGGATACAGACGGGCACAATACGGGAAAATATTTTGTTTGGATCAGATTTGGATGCTCGAAGATATCAAGAGACACTTCACAGATCTTCACTGCTTAAGGACCTTGAGTTGTTTCCCCATGGTGATCTCACTGAAATAGGAGAGAGAGGAGTTAACCTGAGTGGAGGTCAAAAGCAGCGAGTTCAACTAGCCCGTGCCCTCTATCAGAATGCTGATATATATCTCTTGGATGATCCATTCAGTGCTGTTGATGCGCATACAGCCACAAATTTGTTTAATGTAATGACATCTTCCATTCTTCGCATAGTGCATGTATATCTACAATGTCATTCTGTACTAAAAGATGGCTTTTAAATTTGGCAGGAATACATCATGGAAGGACTCGAAGGGAAGACTGTTCTACTTGTGACTCATCAAGTTGACTTCCTTCCAGCTTTTGATTCTGTTTTGGTAATTTCTTTCATCTTAATGCATTGCTTAAGTCATTGTTTTGGTATTTTACATTTCTATCCTCTTGTTTATCCTGCTTATACTTATTTGGTGTGCAATAATTGACTGAAGCATGAGATGGATGTTGCTGCATTGTTGCCTTTACATCATGACTGAAAAGTTTTCTCTTTTAATGAAAAACATCTTTTCATGTTCTATTAAGACTTATTTGATCTATCTCTTTGAAAAGAATCTACATTAATTTTTCCACCTTGTATAATTACAAGGTTCTTAAATTAAGAAAGTTTTGCTTTGTCCATAAACTTCGACATTTGAGCTCCTCTTTATGGTTTGATACTTTGTGAAGCATCCATGTTAATGCGTTTCAATGAGGTACAAATTATGCTTGTTCAATTATCATTAACTGACTTCTTTTTTTTTTCTCTTTGCAGTTGATGTCAGATGGAGAAATCCTACAAGCTGCTCCTTATCAACATCTATTGGCATCAAGCCAAGAATTCCAGGAACTTGTCAATGCTCACAAGGAGACTGCTGGTTCTAACCATATTGTGGATGCTCCTTCTGCCAGAAGAAATGCAATTTCTGCTATAGAAATTAGGCAATCTTTCTCGGAGAAGCAATCCAAAGCGCCAAATGAAAATCAATTAATTAAGCAAGAAGAAAGAGAGATAGGAGACACAGGGTTGAAGCCTTACTTACAGTATCTGAATCAGAGGAAGGGTTATATATTCTTTTCTGTTGCTTCACTTTGTCACCTTTCATTTGTGATTTGCCAGATACTGCAAAACTCATGGATGGCTGCAAACGTTGACAATCCCAATGTCGACACATTGCGATTGATTATAGTCTACTTGTTGATTGGAGTTATTTCAATAGTTTTCTTGCTCATCAGAACTTTTCTTATAGTTGCTTTGGGTCTTCAATCATCAAAATATCTATTTTCAAAGTTAATGAACTCCCTTTTCCGCGCACCAATGTCTTTTTATGACTCCACACCTTTGGGAAGGATACTTAGCAGGGTAAGCATATATAACGACGTTTTTTTTTTCCCCATGTGAAATGTAATGGAAGCAATAATATTTTGACTGTCATTTCCTTGTCTAGGTCTCCTCAGATCTGAGCATTGTGGATCTTGATGTGCCATTTTACTTTGCTTTTACTATGGGGGGTACTATCAATTGTTATTCTACTCTTACAGTTTTAGCAGTTGTGACTTGGCAAGTCTTAGCTGTCGCCATACCAATGGTTCTTCTTGCAATTCGCTTGCAGGTAATGAACAAATTCTTCTTTGAATTATATCTCAATAATGAGAAAGCCATCAGATTTAACTACATAATTCTCATTCTTCTTTTAACTTTTTTGTTTTTATAGAATTTAAAATATTCTTGGTGGAAAGTAAACGGGCTGTGTCTTTTTTATTTTTTATTTTTTAATCTATTTCATAGAGATACTACTTTGCCACTGCAAAAGAATTGATGCGGATGAATGGCACAACAAAATCCTTTGTAGCTAATCATGTATCTGAAACTGCTGCTGGAGCTGTGACAATAAGGGCTTTTGCAGAGGAAGAACGCTTTTTTGAGAAGAATCTTGATCTAATTGATGTCAATGCTAGTCCTTTCTTCCATAATTTCTCTGCAAATGAGTGGTTGATCCAACGGTTAGAGACAGTTAGTGCAGTTGTTCTAGCCTTTGCAGCACTTTGCATGGTTGTGCTTCCACCTAATACTTTCACCTCTGGTGAGACTTCAATTATTATTTCCTTTGAAATGTCATTGTTTGAGTATCTAATAATATTACAGATCGTATGTGTTTATCCTCAAACAATAGCATTACCTCTCTTATGCAAGTCTCTTAATTCTAATGTCCATTGTTCCAGGATTTATTGGCATGGCTCTCTCTTATGGTCTTTCACTAAACGCTTCCTTAGTATTCTCAATTCAATTTCAATGCACTCTAGCAAATTATATAGTGTCCGTAGAGAGGCTAAATCAATACATGCATGTACCAAGTGAGGCCCCAGAAGTTATAGAAGCAAATCGTCCTCCTGCTAATTGGCCAGTTGCAGGCAAAGTAGAAATAAGTGAATTGCAGGTAATTGAAACTTGTTATAAATTTTGAAGCATAATGTTCGGAAAAATAGGAGTTCTAATGACACCACATTTTGCTTGTTTATGCCAAAAACAGATAAAATACAGGCCTAATGGACCACTTGTGCTGCATGGAATCACTTGCACATTCGAAGGAGGGCACAAGATTGGCATCGTTGGCAGGACAGGAAGTGGGAAGTCCACTCTCATAGCTGCTTTGTTTCGCCTTGTGGAGCCAGCAGGAGGAAGAATTGTAGTCGATGGGATAGACATCTCATCCATTGGCCTTCATGATTTGAGGTCACGCTTGGGTGTTATACCTCAGGATCCTACTCTTTTTAATGGAACAGTCAGATATAACTTGGATCCTTTGTCTCAACACTCTGATCAAGAGATATGGGAGGTAATTTTCATATCCGGTGTGGACAGAACAATAGAGCATCGTCTGATTCATGTAGCTGATCCTACATAATGGGACAAGGCTTAGTTGTTATTGTATTAATACCAAATGTGGACTAATTTTTAAACGTATGTCAAGGTTCTTGGGAAGTGTCAGTTGCGAGAAGCTGTTCAAGAAAAAGAAGAGGGCTTAAACTCCTCAGGTACACTTTCGAGTTTCATTATTTTGTTACTAAGCTGCAAGCACTTATTTCCTAGTTACTAATGAGTAGTGACAAACTGTTACACAGTTGTTGATGATGGATCAAACTGGAGCATGGGACAAAGGCAGTTATTCTGTTTGGGGCGTGCCCTTTTGAGGAGAAGTAGGATATTGGTGCTGGATGAAGCAACTGCATCAATTGATAATGCAACGGATTTGATTTTGCAGAAAACGATTAGGACCGAGTTTGCAAATTGCACAGTGGTCACAGTGGCACACAGGATACCAACCGTGATGGATTGCACTATGGTTCTTTCCATCAGTGATGGTAAGTACTAAATTGCATATTTCCTATACTTTATATCATTGAATGCACACTTTTCAGGATAATGCATAAACTATATTACATTTTCTTCACATTTGTTCTTGTGATCATTTACTAGTTTTGTTCTAAGAAATGGGAGTGTGTGATTGTATTTGCAGGAAAATTGGTGGAATATGATGAGCCAATGAACTTGATGAAGAGGGAGGGATCGCTGTTTGGGAAGCTTGTTAAGGAATACTGGTCTCATCTTCAGTCTGCAGAATCACATTGATGCTCCCTATATATTGTGATTCGAAGTTGGAAGTAAAGCGTACCTCTATTAGGATGAATATGATACTTGAGCTATATTGAAATATTTTGATTTGGAAGGCTTGAGTCCTTGCCTATGAAGTTGGGCCATTCATCTACTATCACTCCTTATTTAAAGACATATTTGATTGTTTAAAAATACCTTTCATTCTCATTCCTAATCAAACTAATAGATTATTGCCACTCCTTGTTAAAATGAGCTTTTGTTTAATTGTTCTAAATACACTTGTTTCTCTTTTTTAAACTACATGATCAATTATATAATTTATAATTTTATTTTTATTATTAATATTTTCTTCAAATATTTAATCATGTAATATTTTATTTTTTGCAAATATTTTTATTTTTATTCAATTTCCTTGTGAAACATTTTATATTTTTTTCCATAGATACAAAAAATATAATCATATGTAGCAAATTGATTTTATTAATCTTAATAATAGCTTTTATAAATAATTAAGTTTTTTTTCCTTTTACTTCAGATAACTTTTTTAACCTTAATAATGTTTTTGTACTTTATATTTTGATATTCCATAAATATGATGCAAAATAAAAATAAGATAAGAAAGTAAATGATAACTTATCACTAATAATTTTAAATTATAATTTATATTCAATATCAACATAAAAAAAATTGTACTATCATCCAATCATCCAATGTTATTTTGTCATTTTATTTATTTAATTCAACATCTCATGTACAGTGAAAACACCTTAAATTTTGTGAAAATATACAACTAAATATTTGTGTACTATTTTTATCCTTACAATTTATATAATTCTGAAATAAATAGATAGCTTAACATATTATGTCAACTTAATTTTTATGAAAAATAATAAAAGTAAAAATTATAATAAAATTTTAAAGATTAACAAGTCAATTGTTTATACAACAAGTATATTTAATACTAGATTAAATTATATGAAAATTATTCTGAATATAATACATTTTTTCTTAAAAAATGCATCCCTTCATTATTTTTTCTTAACGTTTACGATTTTCTGAAATTAGTACTGGTATTTTATATTTCTCGTAGGGGTAAATTTTCTGAATAGTTTAATATTTATATCTAATAACAGCTATATTAAATTAATTATAAATAATTATGATATCTAGTGGTCATATAAACATAGAAAATACATTCAATTTTGAAAAAAATTTAAAACTAAATTTAGTTATCATTAACAAAATTTGATAAAATTATTATGAAAATTTTGTCGGAAAATAAGAAATACAGAAACACAAATCATAATATACATTGATAATAATGAGTTTAAATACTCTTGAAGTAATAGTAGATGTTAATTTAATTAGGAATGAGAATGACAGTTAATTTTAAACAATTAAATAAATTATTAATAAATAGGAAGTGTCATTAGTTAAAAAGGAGTGTCAGTGGTTACTCCCTAGAATATATTATATTATAATTAGATAATAGTAGAAAAAAGTTTTACACCAACATCAAAATTAATCCCATTAATTAGTGCTCCGTGTGAACATTTAAAATGTAATCATCAGGAGTCTGAAAATCATTTCGATTACAATCATAAAATGTTGAAACGTTACATGGCATATACAAGAACACGTGTGTTTAATTCTTTTTTGGGTACTAAATATCTAAAAAGTTATGTCATCTAAATTAATGTTATTTGAACTTCGGTTTTGGCTGTCAAAAAATTAATAAAATGGGTAAGGAAATAGCACAGCTCACCATCAATAGTAAAGGAGTGACAAACATTGAAAAGTACATTACTAATCTTGAATGTGTTTTTCATATGATGAAAATGATACGAATAATAGCAGTCAGGATTATTTCAATTCTATTAATCTCAGAAGAGTGGAGTAGACAGAGACATGCAGAGTTGCTTTAGAATTACTCGAAGGAAATATATGAAGCCAGACACATGATATGTGGAATGTTTTCTTTTATCTGAATTTCTGCAACTAATTAAGCTAACAGTGTTGGAGCTTGTTAGAAAAAAGAAGGTACACCTAAATTAAGTTAAAGGTTGCAAGTAGTATTAGACTATAGAAGGATAAATATAGTTCCCTTGATTAGTATGGACTATATAACTTCTTGGGGCACCTGAGAAAATAATGCTCGTTTTGCAAGTTCACAAAACTAATTAGGATCTGTTTATTTTACTTTCAAATGGAAGTTTTACCAAAGTATGCGTACTTTCTTTCTCATGTAGACTTGGATTTGTAGTTTCATTTTGCTTTGATTTCTAGTTTGGCTGTTTTGAGGATGACTGTATATATTGCTAAGTAATGTTCCCCAAAAAGGATAAGAAACCAAATACAAGATATTATGATATAATCTGCATGAACTCCAGATAATCTTCATCATATTCCTTGTATAACTGAGCCCAATGAGATCAATGCATCACTTTGTAATATCAACACAAAGTTCCATCCAAAACGCAGTCCCTTGAGAGTTCTCAACTTATTCTGGAAAGGACCCCTTCCACTAGATCAACAATGATTATGCGCATAACAAACCAGCACCGATGCTTATTATGTGACAAAACTTTGAAGCCTTTTATCCTGAAAGAATAGCTATAGATCCCACAGACATGAAAATTTTGACCTATCAATTTTCTACAAAACTAAAGAACAAGTGAACAACACACTCAAAAATCTAATCACATATGATCCAGAAAATCCGAATTTTTATACATAAATATAATCTGAAATTCACAAATAAAGCGAAATGCATTAAAACAAGCTGAAATTGATAAGTGGTCCAAACAGACATTAACATGAGCTGAAATTAAAAATGAAACCAACTACGAAACAAAAGAAAAAAAAAATCACTTTGAGCATGATTCCTCAGCCTAAGTTATGAAACCCATAACAAAGCAAATTGAGAACAATCACTGTGATCATAATTTTCCCTATGGGAAAGATCCCCATTGTGCTTCAGCCCGAGACTCAATAGTCTCTTTCTTCTCATTTCTGCAAGAGGCACGAATCAGCTCCGTTGTCACGGATAATGATATTTTGACACCCAAAAAATGGGTGTCTACTTAAACACCCACCTTATAATCACTGGATGTGAGGGTAGTCCCCACTTATACTTAACATTTATCACATCCAATGGGTGTCAAAATAGTATTAGTCCCATTGCCACCTTGGTTGGCACTTTATTCCAAAGCCTTGTAATTGGTAAAGGACCAATCTGAAAATATTAAAATAAAGACCCCGCTTAACAATTTTCAATAAACACCACACAAGCAACTTTAACATATTTAACGAGGGAACAAGGGGTGCTCTAACGTTAGAGCATCACTTACGGGGTCCAAAGAAGAACAAGACATGTCAGCTATTTCATCCTCAACATTCACGAACTCCAATGTCTCAATACTCCCTCCATCTTCAATCTCTGCAATCCCTTCAAGTTCCACCCAATTTCGAATCTTTAACCCTGCCCTTTTCCCCAAATCCCTTCCTTGTCCCTACCCACTTTCCACCTCATCAAGAAAACCCGTCACCATCACCACCCAAGTTCTCTGCAAGTCCCCTGAAGCAGAAGAGCTCCCACCTCAGGAAGAAGACGAGTGGCTACAGAAGCTTCCAGAAAAGAACAAGCCCCTCTACTCACACAGCTTGCCTTGCATTGAGGCATGGCTCAAGTGCCTTGGCTTCTATCAAAGCAAAGATGACAGGGCTGTCTGGTTCATACAAAAGCCTGATTGGCATGCTCAGCTCTATCTAGATGTCACTGATCTCTACATAAGGTTGGTTTTTATTCTTAAATGTTTTTTGTTTATGTGCTTTTGAGTTTCGGTTCTTGCACTCTTGCTGTTTGAGTTTATGTGTGTGTGTGTGTGTGTGTGTTTTCAGGTGAGTGTATGAGGGTGTGTGCGCACAGGTGCTATCCACTTTTTGTGTGGTTTAAAATTGCTATATGTATTATGGAGTTTGCGAAGGGTTTGACTTCCATTGAATTTTTTATGCAAAATTACAATTATTAATGTTTGTTTTTGTCTATTGAACTTTCTGTTCAACACTGTACTTGCAATTTTGTGAAGGGTTTGATTGACTTTCACGGAATTTTATAAAGCAAGATTCCAATTCAATGCTCTTTTCAGTCTATTGAATTTTCCATCAAAATTTCCCGAAGCTAAGCATGCTCATTGCTTACAATTTGTTTTCACTTTGTTGCGGTTGTTGATGATGTTTTGTTGACCTGCACTGACATGTGTAAGATCAACTGGGATAGAATAGATACTTGAATTGGTTCTTTTAGAAATATGCATCAAGTTGGTCGTCAAGATATCAGAAATCAAATTGATAGTACTGAAGAGTGGATAAAATTTGACCATGACCCTTTCACCGTTTATTGGTTGCAGTTAGTTCTCTACTGTTGTATGTTTTATCTGTAGCATGTTACTTTTGGAATTAAAGGGGGCTTCCTAATGATATTTACTAGTGGATTGAATCTAACAACTGATTAGATTTGCTTTATTTTCCCCGCACTCTTGTTATGCATCTTATATAGAGTACATATAACGATTCAGTGTAGCAAAAAAGACGAGAAATCTAGGAGCATTATGTACACTGTGTAGTTGTATGTGTAACCATGGTGAGCAAAAGTGAACTCTGCGAAAAGTTTTTTTCTTTTTGTTCAAATATACAAAATATAACTTAAGTAATTGTCCATTATATACATCAAGATGTCAATATAAGATACTGATTGTAAGTTTTATCCTGAATAAATTGCTGGTCTTCTAACAAGTTGAATGCCAAAACAGTTGGTAACTACTTATTGAGTAATCTCATTGTAAAGGGGCATGATGGAATTTCCTCAAACCTAACCCAAGTTAATGTTTAAAGGTTAATGGTTAATAGAAAAGGTCTGTTTTAGTAGACATTGAAGAGTTCAATTTCGTGCAGGTACTTAAAGAGTGGACCTGGGAATCTCGAAAAAGATGTGGAGAGAAGGTTTAGTTATGCTTTGAGCAGAGAAGACATCGAGAATGCTGTACTTGGAGGACCATAGCCATTTTGCTTTCTGTCTGCCAAATATATAATGGCTTGATTCCTTGTTGGAGATAGTTAGTCCATTGATATGTCAAATGTTTATCTTTCCATGTTTGCATGCCATGCCTTCTAATGGAAGGACTAAGAAAATGTTTTGTGATAGGATGAGTTATTGATAAATGAGAGTAGATCCTTTGCCTATTATTTTGGTTAAATTCATTGATGTAAACATAACCAAGCTCTGCAGCGTTTCAGTGCAGAACCACTCCATCCGTAAAGCATTAGATGGTGTTTGGTTTGTTTTCTATTTCCATTTTCTATTGTATGTTTTCGTTAATAATTACAAAATTATTATTTTATTTTCATTTTGTTACTTGTTCTCAAGATTTTGTTAAGGAGATGATAAAAATAAGATTCCTATCTCCCATTTCTTCGTAGATAATGGAAACTTGATTACATTGCCGATTACTATGATGTTGTCATTGTTTCCCCCTTTACATCATTGATGCATTTGTAGGTGCTCATTTGAATATCAATGATTGAAACTGCAATAAATAGTCAAATGCTAAGTATAGTTTTGTTGTTTAGAGAACAAAAAACACAAGTAACATGGGTCAAAAATTATATTCGAGAAAAATTATTTCATACAGTTCAAAAAATGAATGTATCAATATACTCAATAGCAACATGGATGACAAAGATCCATAAAAAGAGAAGAAAAAACAAATTAAAACTAGATGGGAAAGATTCGACCTATCATAAAATCATATTAATAAGCATGGTTAGATCAGTTGACATGGGCCAAGCCTAATGGGCAGACATGGACAAGAGAAAAGTATGGGCCTAGGCCAATTTGGGCTAGCTTGTTATAGGCCAGCAGCTTGAGTACCCGAACATTTTTTTTTTTCAATAACCAATTGTAGTATAGATGTTATGAATATGATATCCAAAACCTATTTTCTTGCACGTTTCTCCACTTTCGTAAAGCATAAAGGTGGAAGTCTGCTACCGGTCACCCAAATTCGTGCCTCTTTAAAGAGAAGAGAGCATTCCCTAATGGTCCAGTGTTTTTTGGTCTAATGGACCATTGATTTTCTTTTATCTTGGTGGCCCATTGGTTTTGCCCTTCCTTCCCTGCCACAGGTCATGCACTCGTATGCATAACTTAAGGCCTTTCAAAGCTTTGCGTCAAAAAAAAATAAACGCCCGCTGTGCAAATAGAAAAGTATATGTTCATGAAATAAAACACACATCTCCAAAGACCAAATAGTAGAGCCATGCTTAAAAATGCAGCAATTATATATTACAAGCTTAATAGCACGTGCTGGGCACGGGATGATACAATAATTTTAAAGTATAAATAGGCTGAAAGAGTATTTTGATAAAATGAGTCATTGATTTGATGCAGAATTCTAAAACTATTTTATCTATTGAAAGAATGACTTCACGGAATCAGTCATTGCATTGAAGTAGTCTTGGATTTTACCACCAGAGCACATGATAAAAGCCTTGTAGAGTGCAACGCCAACCAAAATAGTGCCATTCCATATAAAATAACTCAGACAGTCAAACTTCTCCCCAAATCAAATCACTCTTCATGCTCCTTGATCACTTTCTCATTTTTGCTAATGCTGATTATAATCTCCAGGTGAGAATTCAGAAGGCTTTACAACCCCGGTTTCATCACAAATGGTCGTTGAAGGTATAACTGAGCTTCGTACTTCAATATCTGCAGCATTATTGCAGGATTGAGACCAACACTCCTACAAATAATATGATGGTTAAAACTAAAATAACTGCAGATAGAAGTGTTTTGTTACCATCAGTTAGTGTTTGTATATAATATAAGCTTTCTATAAATTAAGAAAAGATTACATTATTAAAATTGGAGAACTGTTTATTCCAGACTGTTTTAGACTTATTGAATCATATATGGAAATGATAAGATTATGGGCTTCATGGCATCCTGGACCTCTAAGTTTATCTATTTATTCTTTCCAGTTTAATATGTTTATAACTGAATTACTGACCAAGTAATGCGTTGAATGGTGATCATTATGATTTAAATTAAAAGGTGAGATTTGAAAGCTTTTCACAACTAATTAATATGCAAACTGAAGTATGAACATTCGATATAGCATAAAAAGTGTGCTATATGTTTATTACATGCAACTAATGCCGTCAGTATTTCTTAGGGGACCAGAAGCAAGGTAGATTTACTTAGTCAAACTTATTATAACAAAAGTCTTGAGTGCAGCATGACTTAAGCATAATTGCTCGGAAATAATAGCTAGAGTAGCGTCAATGAGGTTTCTGAAAACAGAATCAAGTACTGTAATACTTATTTGAATTGATGATTGTATACAGTAAGCACTGTAATACTAGCTCGTTGAAAGAACGAACCTCTGAACCATTTCATTGTTAAAGCTAACAATAAAATACTACTCCAAAATAGTTCAAGCTAATTAGTACTACGATCAGTAGTATATTTTAGCTCCACATTAATTAGACATGCTAGATATTTCATCAGATGCAAATTTTATATGAATTATAAGAGCAGTGTAATCTGGTTTAAGATCCATCATGCAAAGAATGGAATGACAGTGTCATACATTAAAATGCAGCATTTCAAATATGGTGATTAACCAAATAAATTTCAGCAACCCAATTTAGTTTTAGTACTTACAAAACCATAGATAACGTCAATTCCTAGAGTACATCCCTCCTCCTGGTGCGCTGCCTGGAGCTGAGAAATCAACTCAACATTGTCCAAACCAGTAGGGTTAGCAGTGCTTGTTGGGATAGCCAAGAATGCCAGAGAAGCCTCAATAGCAAGAGACTTCTTTTCAGAAGTTTTTCGAGCCAATTTGTCCATTCCTTTTGCCATCACCATCTCAGGCCATCCACCACCAAGCAACACCCTGCTGCCGCTGATAGTCTGCGAGCATCAACAGGAAAAAATAAAACATAAATAACAGGATTAAAAAAAAAAGACACAGTTGAATCTGACGTTGACACAAATGATTCACAATGCAAAAAAGTCATTTGGAATATGATTCACGATGCTCATATCGCTAAACACAACAAATAAACTATCTGAAATAATGTGATAACGCTCTCAGGTAGCAGCAACTCAGTCTATAAATCAATTGCAAAGTATGGAAATATAACAAATAATAATTGGCAAATCACAATCTCAACCACAACAATTAAAAAACAAATGATTAGATCTATAGCATAACATTGTCAGCATACGAAAGACATCGAGCTTCAAGACCATAGAACACTTGTTCCAACAAAATTTAAAGACAGACTGAGAAACTCAAAGCTTCAAGCAATCAAGCTTTTGGTTGGTTTGGTTTTAACCTAGACTAAGAAAATTAAAGCATTAATCATACAAATTAAAATAAAGGGCAAAAAAAAAAAAAACCATATCTAAGAATTTTGGATTAAAATAATAGATGGTATGAGTCTATATAGGGATTTCTCAGAACACCGCAAAGCTTCAAAGGAAAGTCATATACCAAACTCAAGTATGTATTAGTTTATTAGAATATTTTGAAGAACAAAATCGCAAACCCACCGTCGCGAGACCGGCAATGACTCTCAGGCACTGCTGCGAGCCCGGGAGCCCCATCACGGCCGTAGGCATCTCCATTAGCCGCCGTCAGTTGCACCGCGCGAACTCACCGCCGCTGCTTGCATTAGGAAGTACGGTGTGGGTGTGCGATGGTTGCGAGATCTTAACTGAGTCGGGGCTGGGATCTGGAGCGGCGGTGTCGGTGTTGTGCCGTAGAAGCGGCCAGCGTCGTAGATGAGGGGGCTCTGTGTCGGTCTCTCTCTCTCTCTTGCTCACACAAACACACTGCAGCCGCACGCCAGTGTCTCCGTTTTTCGTCGTCTTTTTCAGTATTGAAGGTCTCTGCTTTAGTGCTGCAGGGCAAAATTCATGTAGCCTTTTGCTTGTCTCACATCATTCAATTTTTGACATCACAACAATCCCAACAAACCACGAATCAAACTTCAAATTCTTTCACCCTTTAACTTTGACATCTTTCTTGGACCTACTTAGACTAGTTTGTTTGTCTGTTCTACTACCAGATTTTATCTGCAATATTAAACCATGCCATGTCATCAAAATCAACCAAAATAATATCCTCAAATTCATGAAACCACCTCTTCATTCTCTGTCTCACCGGTTTCCCAAGTTACAAGCTTCGTTTTCTTCAATCCGAAAATTATTGGCATTCCCACAAAGACCTGCTCTTGCTGAGGAAATTCTGGGCGAAGCATTGGACCAATACCCAGATATCAAAACCTTGAAAAATGTCCACTCCAAGATCTATTACCTCAGTTTTGGTGAAAACCCATCTCTGGGAATCAAGCTCATGAGGGCATCTGCTGCCTGTGGAGAACCAGGTTTGGCACGCAAGTTGTTTGATGGAATTCCTGAGAGGAACGTTGTGTTCTATAATTTCATGATCAGAAGCTGTGTGAATAACCACTGGTACAATGATGCATTGCTTGTATCCAGGGCCATGGTTGATGGTGGGTTTAGACCTGATAATTATACCTACCCATGTGTTTTGAAGGCATGCTCTTGCTCTGCCAATAACAGGAAATTCCTGAAGGATGAAATTAGATGGCTGAAATTACAAAATTGATCAGGTAAGAGGGTCACTCATCTATACTAACAAAATAAATTTGCTCGGCAGTTAAAAGATACTTGTAATTGACCGGTCTATGACGACCCAGTTCTTGAACAACATGCTCCTAGTCTTCTCTTCAGTTCCTTCAATCATTTCAATCTCAGCTCTGCATGGTCTATTAGTCTCTTTTGTGTTTTAGCATTCTTGAACATCTTGAGAGACCATAGACATAACATTAATTAATGACAGAAAACATTGTACAATATTTTAGCAACCTAGCATTACGGTTGAGTTGTTAATCAAATCTTGGTTTACCATTTAGTTTTTTCATCATTAGCAAAAGGATTATAACATCTATTTATCTGGTAAATGTCTTATCAGACAAAGATCCCCTACCAGCTAATCATAGTACCCTGCCGCCGACATCCATGTTCACCGGTGATAAAACACAAAGTGAAGAAGAACACGGAGTAAGTGAGTTATAAGTGAGGAAGAACACAGAGAAGTGAGAGAACTCGCCATCTTCTTCTTCCTTGCAGAGGCATTTGACGATCACGACGAAGCTGGAGCCACCACCGTCGTTCTCGCCGGTCACTTGGAAGGCTATCGGTGATTGTTGGTGAGATAGTGGCAAATCTGGGACAAAGAGAAGAGAAAGAGAGAGAATATGAACCTGGAAAAAAATAAATAAATAACGGACAAAATAATAATTTAATTTTATCCTTTGTATTTAGATTTTGGGGTTACCACAATGGTATCAAATTCCCTGAACCACTCAAGATATGGCCTTCCTTTGACAGAGTCTTCAAACCATGCCACACGGTAGTGTCACGTCCATGCTTCACCATTGCTTAGAAAATATGTACTACTAGTTTACGGTGACTTCAATTCTTGTTAGAGGATGTCTAGCCTATCTGGATTTTGGGACTTAGTTTAGCTACATAAAGAAATTAAACTTGATACATGTGTTAAGTGACTTTTTACCTCTTCTCATGCCTCTCCATGGAAATACTTATTTCATTAATTATGTTCATTTTCTAATTAAAAAACTAAAACTTGTAACTCCTTCGAGAGAAATTTTTTTTATTGCTTACCGCAATTAGTTATACAAACGTTATCACGGTGTTTAACCGATTTATATTTTTATAGTTATTCGTAAAATTATGAATATTTAATAATATAAATTAATAATTAACACTTAATTAAAAAAACGTTGCAAATATAGTTTCATTATTCACCCAATTTCTTTCCCATTATTCTTCGTGAAAAACCATAGGTGATCCCTGTATATACTTTCACGTCACTTTAATTTCACCGGAATAATTCATCACACTTTGTTCACGGATAACATTGGCTCATGTTTTATTTATAATTTTATTACAAAATCCATGCATGGTAGGCTTCTTATTCCACTCTACTTACTTTCCGTAATTAACAGGTAGTTAGGAAGCTACCATGCCTGGACACAAGCTACTACTTTATGGTACACAACCATATAGATAGATTACACAACAGCCCTAAGCGGTGGCGCATAGGGCGCCCTAAGTGGTGGCGCATACTCAGGGACATGATAAAAACGGTACAGAGTTTTAGTCACACACTCATACATTGCATCAGCAAGTGCTGCCACTGGCTGTAGAAAAGGTCGAATCTGCTTGCTGTAGTCAGTTTGCCTATCATAATACCTGTTCCACAGCATAACCCCACCATAGTTTGGACGTTGTTGGATGTCAGGAAAAATCCGGGTCTTAAGATCATCTGGAGATATGAAACCGTTCGCAGCACTAGGGGCAGCTGGCAGCCCCAAGAGCACGGCGTTGTTGGGCATAACCTTTTCGGTCCACATTCTAAAATGGCTCAAAAGGTTCTCGTCATTGCCTCCTGAGGATTGGCAGTGGCGGTTGTTGTAGAACTTGACCGATATGTAGTTAAACAGTCCAGTTTTGATGGCTGCATCGAGGTAGTGATCTGGGTATCGACACCGTGGTGATGCAGATAAGTAAAACCTTCTCTCTTCTGTGGAGAATGCACGGAGGGCTTTGACTAGGTCATCATAGTAACGGTTTGACCCCCTCTGGATGTCAAAATCAATTCCATCTAGTGAAACACGTCCCAGTGGACCGTTTTGGCCGCTGAGGAAGTTGTTGTGGAGGTACTGTGCAACTTCCTTAGCATCCTCTGGTGAGGAAAGGGAGTAGTCTCCTTCGGGTCCACCAAGCGAGAGGAACACCTGGAAAAACGTTTTTTTTTTTTTTGGTTAATTTATTGGAAAATGTAAAATCATCTCGGTCCGTAGTCATATTTGCATTTGAGTAGTTAAATCTATTATCTAATATATATACCAGCAAAGAATGTAGAGAAATAATTAGCAGAAATGTGGTTATTGAAAGTACCTTATTATAAATATATATATAAATTAAAGATGTTCTCCACTTTTTGCCAACTATAGAAGTAGATTATTTCTGTTACTAGACTACTCTTAAGGATGGGTAAGTTATCATCCTACCATAATCAATTCATCTAAAAGTTGTTTACTTCCTATTCAAGTCCATGGAAAACGATATGCACATTTCTATAAATTATGTGAAAAATAAAATATTCTAAATCTCGGAGTGAATTTGTTTATGATAATTTATTTATATACAAACAAAGTGTTGACCTTGATGTTATGGTTTTGGCAGTATCGAATTTCTGGGGCTAGTTTGGTGCACGGGCTCGAGCCGCCACAATGGCCAGCAAAGTTCAACTGTGGGGTCCTGCCATTGCCAAACTCATTAAGAAAAGCGAGGTTCACGATGTCGTAGTTCTTTGTGGCACATGCTTCTCGCAAAGTGCCTTCGTTTTCGTTTTCGTTTTCGTTTTGGCCCCAGTAGACGGTAAGAACAGGAGTGGGCTCATCAGCGGCATGAGAGGTATTGATGATGAAAGAAAGCGTGGAGAGGGCAAGGAGGAGGAAGGCCAGTGCTTGTGGTTTCGAAGCCATGGTTGTGGAAAGTTGATCAAGTTGATTATGGGTTTTCTTGTGAGCTGTGATGGCACTAGGGAGACAACTCAATTTATAGTGAGGGTGCAAGCTGGAAAGGACCAAAATGTTAATATGGTTTTTAAGAAAAGCAATTAGTAATAGTGCATACACGATAACACATCATACATGTCAATCACTTAATAGTGAAAGTTGTGACAAGATATGCTGAGTTGCCAACATTAACAATGTTATTATTGCTCAGCATGAATTCCTTCGGATATGTTTGGATTTATGGAATAAAATGGAGTTGAATAGAATAGAATAGAAGTGAAAAGAATTTTGATGAGTTCTATTGTTTGGATATAATAAGATTGGAGAGAATGAAATCGAGAATGATGAAACACATTCCATTCAATATCATTGTTTTTCTTGATTTTTCTTCAAAGTGAAAGGAACTAGATAGAATGAAAGTTATTCATTTATTATTATTTTACAAAATTATTATTTTATCCGTTTAAATTAAAAGAAATACTCATAATCTATTACTACAATGGTATCATAGGGGATAAGAACTTATGATTATAACACTTCTATTTTATTTCATTGTCATTTCAAGTAAGAGGATGAAGTATTTCTTCATTCTATCATTAAAATATTCAAATAATAGAGTAGAATAATTTTGCTATTCCACTTCAGTCATTTCCAATTCACTCCACCCCGTTCTTACCATCAATCCAATAAGAATATTGCTAATTTCCAAATCCATTAAAATGAAATGTTGGAAAGTTTTGTATGAACTATCGTAGATTAACATCATATTTTATAAAAATTTAGATTATTTAGATATCAAAACAATAACAGCATATTATTAAGCTAAATATATGTGATTCCTGTTATTATTATTATTAAGCCTATTTTTAATAAGCATGACACCTTAATTAGTGAGTATGTTGATGATTGCTTGTGTATGACTTGTTATAGTTGGTAGACAAATAGTGTGTTTGGATTTCCAATCGTGGGGTTAATTGATTTTTAACCTTAGAATTGATTCTGAAAGAAGTAAAAATATAATATTTAATTTATGTTCAAATCACTTTTGAAAAATTGCTAAACCTAAATTATTTTACTTAGACTTAAAATTAATTATAACTAAATCAAGATGTGAGCTTAAAATTGCTAGCATATATGTGCCAAATATATTAGTTGGAAAAAAGTATATGATAGAATATGAATATTTAATAGGACTCAGATTAATATTGTTTAAATCAAAATTGCCTACATCTGATTTAGTTGAAAAAAGTTTAGATGATTATTAGTACATATCAAACATATTACAAATATTATTTATATATAAAATTAATATTATGTTTTTTATTTATTTTTATTTTCATGTCATGTAATTTGATTTACAGAATTGTATAATTTATCTATAATAATACTTATACTTCAATCTCCTATGAGGAAAAGCTTTCTAGGTGTCACAACGAGAATAATTTATGTCAAAAAAAATTTTAAAAATTAATTATTAATTATTTTTTTGAAAAAAATTATAATTATAACATATCATTAGAATATCATTGACAATCAGTATTTAGTAGCAAGATTGCACTATAAAAATTAAATATATTTAAAACTTATTGACATATAATTAAATACATAATACTAATACTCAATACTCCTTTGGGTTTTCTAAGTGTAGTTTTGAGAGTAATTTAGAGCCCACAAATTTTATAATTTAAAATTATATAGTTTATTTTTTAAAATATAAGTGTTTGAAAAAAATTAAATCAGATAAATTATGTTACTTTACTTATATACTGCTAATTATTAATTATTTAATATATAATATTGATTAATTACTATATAATTTTTGCACTCACTCATAAAATGATAACATATATGTAAAATATATATATATATATATATATATATATATATATATATAATATTTGTTATAAACTAGAAATTCAGTCTTAATATACTAAAATGAGATAAATGACTCATTATATAATAAGAATATTCATTGTGATTGCTTATCAGTGTTATCTTCTAACTTTTTTACTAGTTTTATTAGTTATTTTTGTTTTAGCTTTTTTTCTATTTTAGCCTTTTTTTTAGTATCATATTTATGGTCTCACAGCTAGTGATCAATTTTATATAATAACATTTATAAAAATCAAAAGAGAATTTAAAAAATATTTGTAAAGATAAAAACTATATTTTTAATATTCATAAAAGTCAAATACATATTTTAATATATTTATATGGAGCTTATATTCAAAATGATAGAGACCAAGAAGTTTATGAAATTATAATTTCCTTATTTAATATAAGATTGAGCCTTATTTATCAAGTTAACACAATTTTAAATCTTTTCAAATTATCCTTAAAAAAAATGATAAATGCATGTGCTAAGGTTATTGAAAACTTTTTTTTTTTCATTTTGGAAGCTTAATATATCAATAGAATTTATCAAAAATTTCTCACATATTTCCTAAATAATGAATTTATTGAAGGTATAAAGGAAATTATTGAGTTAGCGCTTGGAAATCAATTAAGTAAACTCTTTGCTACATTATTAGTAACAAATACAATGAATATATCACAATTTTTATGGGGGCATATTTGAGACCTTTAAAAGATGAAATCTTTTATAACCAGAGAAGTATATTAAGGAATTAATATATATTTTAAATTATAATTTAAATTTTTTATTAATGATTTTAATATTTTATTTCCAAATTTTAAAGATAAATATTACATTTTTTTAGAATAAGTTGATAGTTTCATATTGTCAAAAAATAAACTTTTATTTTTTGTATATCTTTTTATTTGAAGTTCATAGCTAAAGAATTTATCTTTAATTGAAATTGAAAAGTTATTTATTTTAAATGGAAAGTCTTTGAATGAGTTTACATCCATATCATACCCAAATGATTCTTTACTCATTCAAAGTAATCTCTTAGCTGAAAAGCTAGAATATGATAGAGAGTAATTATTTGATGATCTTAAAAGATACTTATCTTTAATGAATGATATTTGGAGGATAATTTATGATAATATAATGGACTCAATAATTGCTAAGAAATGAGGTTTTTATTTTGTGTATGTTTATGGAAAAACCTGAAAAATAATCATTTGGAGAATATTTACTAAAATGATACAGAAGGAAAATAAGTTAAATTGAAATCATATAAATTAAATTTATTCATTATTTTTTATTAATTAGAAAGTATATTTTTGTAAATTAAATCTTTTAATTTACTAAAAATATGTAAATGGCTAGGGTGATTAAAGAAATTATCGAAGTGGGTATCCACGGGAATTACTTGAAAAAATTGATGAGAATGAGAACACATTAAGTCTTCACGAGAACGGGGGCAGAGTCACCATTTGTTAAAGGGATAGGGACAATGAATGAGGTTTCTGCCCAATGAAAATCTGGCAATTCTCCATTTATATAAATTATTCATTTATATATATATATATATATATATATATATATATATCTTAGCACACATTCTTTTTTTAAATTATCTTTATTGAATTTACATTATGTATGTATTTTCATCTCTAATTTAGATTATATTTTATTAGTAGTATTTGTTACTCCCTTTCTTTTAAAATATCTATCAATTTTAGATAAACACAGATATTAAAGATAATAAATGATATTGTGAATTGAGTAAAATATAATGAATATACTAGTATATTCTTGCATATTAATTAATATAGCATACTAATATTAAATTGAATATTTTGAAAATGTGAAATTAATTAGGGGTAATATTCGAAGAAAAAAATTAATGCTTTACAGAAACACGAAATTGACTATATTTTGAAATATGAAGTTATCTGAAAGTGGACAAATATTTTGAGAAGGAATGAGTATTATGCATATTTATGTTTCGAATATCAAAATGCTTTTTAATTTTTTTGGAGTTATTTTAGTAAATCCGCAAATACCTCTCATGGATTCAAATCATAAGTAGAAATAGAGAATATACTGGACAAGTGATGGGGATGAGGATGGGAACGAGGGACAAAATTCTAAACGGATGCAGGAGGTATATTTCCTCTCTCATAGATATTTATTATTATCCATATTAATAATATATAATAGCGTAAATATATCCACTTTTTTGTTTCGTTATTCATTAATTTCAACTGTCAAAACATGCAATTAGCTAAAGGTCATCTATCAAGATTTTCTCAACCTTATAAATATGATATTCAAAATAAGATATTAAATAGAAAAAGAAATTTCAAATCCATATTCATTTATATTTTATTTATTTAATTATTTAACTATTAACTTATTTTAAAATAAATTTATATACTCAATTTTCTATAAGATATATTTAAATAAATTATTATTTATTTTTAATAATAATTAATAAATTATTTTTTATTATCATCATGTGCATTACAAGAGTCAAACAACTACTAAAGTAAAATAAGACTCTATCACAACATGATCCATCAACAAAAACACCGTGGTATAATAACTAAAATTGGGTGACATAACTCACATTTTATAACTTTAAAGACCAAGAAGTTAACTTCTATATTTTAAATTAATCACTGCTGCTATGAAGCCTACTAGACAACCAAAAAAAGGGAAAAAAACATAATCATTTGCTCGGTCCACTAATATCAAAGGTGTGTGCATTATTTCTATTTTAATTTCTATCGTAGATTTTGCCCCTTTACACGGGTTATACAATTCTTGATTAAGAATTGCTTTTAATAGAAAGTGGGATAATAGTGGACGAATATCATTGTCACATAGCTTTTTTTTTTTATCGGTATTCTACCGCCGGAGGCTGCAGAACTAATCTATTGTACATGATAGGCACCTCTTAGAGTGGGAGAGATAGTCCAAAATTTTTTAATTAGCTTTCTATCCTAATATTTAGTTAAGGGAGGATGAGTTCTTACCACTCAACTACACTCTCGGACTGTCACAGAGCTTTATTGCCCCTTTCTTTCTGTACAGCTCAAGAGTTAACGTACCATTAATTGCTCATTTTATTTTTAAATAATTATTTAATTATAAATATTTATTAAAATAAAAAATAATGAATAAATATCAATATTAATATAAATTATAATTAGTTTATTAAATTATTCTTACTTCTTTTTAATACTTAAACTTTCTCTCTCATCTTTCTCTAATAAATTAATTATATTTAATAGAATTATTATTAATAAAAATAATTAATATTATTTAAATTTTTAAAATAAATAATTATTTTTAAATAAAATAAATTTTTTAAATTATTAATTAATAAAAATAAAAAAAATAATTTAGGATTTTACTAATTAGTATTCATCACTTTGAGAATACCCTTATTAGGTAACTCCATTAATTTAATCTGGATCCTTATAAATATTCGTGTTCCATTTTGTGATGTACCTATCCTTAGACTGTATTGTCTGTGACATTTTTACCCCTCCCGCAATCAAAATGCACCACGTAACTGTAATTATTATACTATACCCCATATATTGACTTGCTACCCTCACTCTTTTGTTTCGTTGTCCGAACTATTTTGTTTCATAAGTTGATGCATGGTCCACCAAGGAAATGAACGATGTGAATTCGACGCGGAAAAGCGGTCAGATGTGATCTCCCTCTTTCACCATGCAATTACAGAATACTCGTGTTGTATACAGTTGTCTTGTTTAATAGTATAATTATTGTCCACATCAAATCATTTTGCTTGTTTCAACAGCTGTAATTAATTACTTTCCAGTGCTAAGTGACCCCCCTAACTATTTTTAATGTCGACCCAAACAATGACAGCCGCTAATTTGTTCTGAGCCTTATCCATATGTATATTTATTGGCTGCCTGCTGGTAATTATCTCAAGGGGAGATTTTATAATTATCTCAAGGGAGATTTTAGTGTTTTGGAGCCGCGCGCACATTTTTTGTGGAAGAAAAATAATTTTGAAAAAGAGTTTTTCTAATTAGCGCCATCATATCAGGAATCTAAAATGTTCAAAATATTAAATTTGTAATGATTTTAATATATTAAATATATTAATTGAATCAAATTTTTTTATTTTAGCCCTCTTAATCATTATTCTTAAAATACTGAGTAGAGAAATCCTTTAAAAAATTGGAGAATTTTGGCTATCACATATGGTCCATCATTAAAGCAATGCTCGACATGCAAATAGACATTTTTTTTTATTATGATTTATCAGGATATCCCCACAATCACAACTGATAACTATGAGACTAATCTTTTAATTCATGGTAGGCACCTTAAAAGATAAGAGAGCTGGCCTGAAGTTTTTAAATTAGTTTTCTATATCCAAAATAAAATCTCTGACATTTGATTAAGAGAGAATAAGTCTTTACTTAACCACACTCCCGGATTAACTTGCAAATAGACATGCTCCCCCTGAACCATCTCCGTGCAATTATTAACGAAGTTCATCTGTTATTTTCTTAGTCATATCTAAAGTTAGAAATGGATGTCAAATTTATAAGTTTATTATATATTTTTTATTATTAGCTTTAGATAAATATTATTTTTATTAAATAATTTAATTCAATATTTAATAATAGGAGAGTTCATAATTAACTTAAAGATAAGAGGTTTATTATAAAATTTATCCTCAAGTTATTTGTTTTTTTTTTTCCTCTTGTTATATATTTACTCGTGTATAGATTTTAAAAGCTACAAACAATTAAAAACTTTTCCTTTTCACTTTCTTTTTCAGTCAGGAAAAAAATAGATGACCAAGAAAATAACAGATCGACTCTATCTGGTCCATCGTCGGTAATATTTCAAAAGTAAAATTGGTCTAAAACGGTAAGCACCAGTAGATATATATATTTTCCGGTAGCTGAAAGTTCTAGACTCTCAAAAAGAACAATAAGAAAATACATCATGATGACACAAAAATGATAAGATCACAGAAAAAAATTAAACCGACAAGCCTCAGCTCCAAGTAAACCCCAAAACAAAACAACTTAAAAAAATTAAAACGACAAGCCTCTCAACTACTAACTGAATGAATGATATTCGATAGAAAAATAAAAAATAAAACAACTAAAAAAGTGTGATCATAAGTTGAATTTTTCCGGTAGTGTGATCAAAGGTTGAATTTATTGTGTAATAGTTAATAATTGAGATATTGTGCGAGGATCTAACTTACCCGTAACAGAACATTTTTCTACGGAAGTAAATTTTTGTAAACCACTTATTGTTCTTACTGACACGGCGAATTGTTACAATGGAAGTAAATTTCTGTAAACCACTTATTGTTTTCTTACTATTACTTACATAACAAGATGAGAATCCTCTTCTAGTTAGTATCACTGATCAGTGGTGCGGGCATGGTGAAGGATTTCTTTAAGTGCAACGTGGCGTGTACAAAAGTAGCCACTACTTAAAGTAGAACCAAACACGCATATATAGATTATATTCCGTTTTAAGCATATGCAAGCCGGCTTATAGTAAAAGAAATCAACCCATATATAATCAACATGTCCAGTTCTTATAGCAGCGTCAAGCAACCAATAAGGGGTGCACACATTGTGGAGATATGCGGATATGTAAATCCTTTCTATCGGTTGTGGACTCATTGAGGAACGTAACAAGTTCACCCCAGTGAAGGTGTTGACCATCTGCTACATCTTGAATGTCAATGCCATCCAATGACGCGGCGCCAAGTGGACCGTAGTTTGCAAGGTATAACCTGTGAGATCGTTGTCCTCAGGTGGTGGTGGTGGTGGTTGTAGTGATGATGCCTCATCCAACCCAATTGAAAGGAAAACTTTGACGTTATTATTTTGGCAGTGTTTTATTGCGGGCTCAAGCTTGGAACATGGGTTTGAAGCGGTGCCACAATGGTTAGCCAAGTTTATGTTAGGGGTGGTACGGCCATCATCGTACACAATGAGGCTTTCAAGGTTCACATAATGTTATAGTAGCCGGTGTCATATGAGTGCTGGCTTCAATCACCGGAGCCAGCACAATCAGTGGTGTTGGAGGAGGAGACTATGAAAGAGAGCATTGAAAGGGCAAAGAAGAGAAGGGAGGATTATGAATGTGGTTGTTTTTTTGATTAAGGGTATGCTTCTTTTTTCTTGATTGTTTGGCTCGATGACTCTTAAGCAAGAGAAGCAACCAATTTATGTTGAAAAATGTTATTTGAACATCCACTTTATCATCATTTGATATGATGGTGATCTCCATTCACCTCATTTATTTACCACATTCAATGTTAACAAAATGGGTGTCATGTTAGGGTCAATTTTTCCATATATATGGATTTTAAATGAGGAAAACACTATATTATTCTGTATATTCTGTTTATAGCGAAATGATTGTGGGGTTACTGTGGGTAGGTAATCTGCTTCCAACAAATATTGAGCCACAAAATGCCAAAAGAAATTTGAAGGGAGAAGAACCCATTGCCAGCAGATTGTGTATCAAATTCTTATCGTGCAATCCACTGCCAATGGATGATGAATGTGATAATAATAAAGTTGTATACTGCAAATGCTGATATGATGATTCAGTATGCATGTAATGATTTAGTAGTAGCACAAGTGATCGTGGATAGTTGAAAATAATATCATGTCTCTACATAATCTCACTCCAAGAAGACAAATCTTCACCCCCACTCTTCTACATTCTCTATCTACTCCCACTAATTTTTGTCATTCTTTTCTTGCATTAACATTTGTTCTTACTTCCCCTGCCCTTCTTCTGTCAAAAAGAAAAAAATTTAGTGAGAAAAAAATGAGAGCATTGTCATGATAATAATATATTATAATGGTCATGTATTTACAATTTAAAATGACAGTGTAATTTTTACATGTGAGAGTCATGTAAATATTTTTATTCTGTACACTTTCTCATTTGTAGAGTTAGAGAATGCTCTTTGCCAATTTGTAAATCCAAACACTCAAAGAAAAGTGTCATCAATAAGATATAGGCATCTATCCTCGATTTTTTACAGCTTCATAAACCATCAAGCAATTTGAATCACTAATGACGACAGCATTCAATAGATGTTTTGCATACATCAATAGCACTAATTAAACAATCATGCTATCAGGTTATATGTTGAATTTGAAGAAGTTGTTGCTCAAAATGAAGTTTATGAGTCGAGCACATTTGAAGAAAAAGAAGTAATATGACAAGAAAGTGATGAAAAAGAATATGAAAGCAATGATGATGGTGCGAATGATGCTGAAGGTGAAGAGGACATACCAAACATAGGGCCTAGGCAATATCTAAATAGCGAGCAACCTTTCATAGATGTACTAGATCTTGAAACTATGAATGCATCTAAATCTCCACAATTTGAAAGCATGGGTATGTACCACTAATTCTAGAACTTATAGAAAATTTGTTATAGATTTAGTGATTTTTCATATGCTTGTTATTTCCATTTGATATTTCTTTTCCATTCTTATTGTCAATGCAGAATTCTTTATTGGGATAGGATTTAGTGATGAGGTTGCTATTAAGGAAGTTAAGAAATACAGCATAGATAAAGGAGTGAGTTACAAAAAAGGATAGTCAAAACCATCAATGTTTTACTGTAAATAGGTACAATATGCACAAAATTGTCTTTGGCTTCTAAAGGCTAGTTTCATGAAGAAAAGGATTATTGGAAAATTAGAAAATACAATGGATTGCATACTTGCAAGAGGTCGAGGCAATTACAGGACCACTCAAAGTTGGATTCAGACATGATTGCATAGTTCATAGAGTCATTGGTAAACTTTTGATCCATCTATTAAAGTAAAATCTATCATTGTAGAAGTTCATTCTCGGTTAAGGTATACCACAACATATTGAAAACCATGAACATCAAAGTATAAGGCAATTGAAAAAGTTTTTGGTGGTTAGGAAAGCTCATTTGAAGAGCTGCCAGAATGGTGCATAGCAATATGTGCTACTGATTAGAGAGCAATTGTCTGTGAAGGGTTTGATTGACTTCCACGGAATTTTATAAAGCAAGATTCCAATTTTTCAATGTTTTTTTTTCAGTCTACTGAATTTTCTATCAAAAATTGGCAGAAGCTAAGCATGCTCATTGCTTACAATTTATTTTCACTTCATTGATGTTGTTGATGATGTTTTGTTCACCTGCACTGACATGTGTAAGATCAACTAGGATAGAATAAATACTTGAATTGGTCCTTTTAGACAAATGCATCAAGTTGGCCCTCAAGATATCAGAAATCAAATTAATAGTACCGAAGAGTGGTTAAAATTTGACCAAGAGCCTTTTAACTTTTATTGGTAGCAGTTATTTCTCTACTGTTGTATGTTTTATCTGTGGCATGTTACTTTTGGAATTAAAGGGGGCTTCCTAATGATATTTACTCATGGATTGAATCTAACAACTGATTAGATTTGCTTTATTTTGCCTGCACTCTTGTTATGCATCTTATCGAGTAAATATAGTGATTCAATGCAGCGAAAAAACAAGAGAAATCTAGGAGCAATATATATACTATATAGTTGTAAGTGTAACCACAGTGAGCAAAAGTGAACTATGGGAAACCTTCTTTTCTTTTTGTTCAAATATACAAAATATAACTTTAGGTAGTTATCCATTATATACATCAAGATGTTAAGATAAGATACTGAGTTTTACCTGAATAAATTGTTGGTCTTCGAAAAAGTTAATGTGAAACAGTTGGTAACTACTTATTGAGTAATCTCATTGTAAAAGGCCATGATGGAATTTCCTTGCACCTAACCCAAGTTAATGTTAAATGGTTATATGTAATAATCACTGAATATACCTCAAGTATGTATATTTGTAAAATACTGACAAGAGTAATTTGGGGTTTTTCTCAGTACAAGGAAATAAGAAATCAGTATAAATTGGCTAAATCACTATAACAAGTATAGGTTGTGTATGTGAATGTGTAAGCTATAAGATGTGTGTGTTAGCTAGTAGTCTCCAATGATGGAAGATTCAAGCACCTGAGAATAAGGTAGGAAAAAGATGGAGTTAAGGGAAGAGAAGAACGAAGTGATCAGAAGAGAAAAAATCAGAGAGGGAGAGAGAATCAATACCACAATATTCCTTATGTCTAAAATCCTTTCAACCTCTTATTTCTTTCCTTCTTTTGGCCATTCTTCCTAGTGCTCTCATTCTTTGCAGCAGTCTCCACGTGGCCTTGAGGCCCAACTAACTCTACCCCAGCTTCTTTGTCCATTTTTCCCTCCTCTTCTAATTGTTGATTTGTTACATTACCATCCCATTTGAAAGAACCTTGTCCTCAAGGTTAAAATGAGGAAAATTGTGTTGTAGGTTCGTGACATCTTCCTATGTTGCATCATCTACTGAAGTACCTTCCCAGTGCACTAAGACTCGAGGAACTCAAGTCTGGTTTTGCATTATGCTTCTGTATGCTATGACAGCTGCAGGCTGAGGGACTGGACCAAACTCACATGTGGTCAATGGCAATAGCAAATATTGTTCGGTATATTCATCTCTAAATTTTTTTTAACACCGAAATGTAAAACACTGGATGAATTTTGGCGGTCTCTAGCAGCTCCACTTTATAAGCAACTGAGCTAAGCTTTTTGCAAATTCGAAAGGGACCAAAGTACCTCATTCCAAGCTTTTGATTCTTTTGCAAGGCCAGAGATTGTTGTCAATATGGTTGTAATTTTACTAAGACCATATCCTCTACACTAAATTCCACCTGTCTCCTCTTCTTGTCTGCTTGTGCTTTCAGATAATTTGGGCTTTCTCAAGATTCAACTTGAGTTGCCTCAATACTTTATCTCTCTATAGTAGTAGTTCTTGAACTGATGGTGCATCATTGGAATTCCATTCATATCTCAACAGCTTCCAGGGCTCCCTCCCAAATAGTGCTTTGAAGGGGGTCATAACAATATTGGTATGGTAGGATAAATTATACCAAATTTAGCCCAAGGCAGTAGCGATAACCATTCTTTGGGGTTATCATGACAAAAGCATCTCAAGTACATCTCAAGAGTCTTATTCAATACCTCACTCTGGCCATCTGTTTGTGGATGGTATGCTGAACTCACGGCGAGAGTAGTGCCTTGTAGCTTGAATAATTCTTGCCAGAATTTGCTCATGAGACTATTGTCTTAGGAATGCCATGTATTTTAATAATATGATTAGTGAAAACAGTAGCCACTGTTCTACTGTCAAAATCTGGTTTGAGACTCATGAAATGGGCAAATTTGGATAAATGATCAACCACCACAAAAATTACAGTACATTGCTTAATAGGAGGTAAGCCAAGTATAAAATCCATACTTATGTCTTCCCAAACCTGACTTGGTATAGGGAGGGGTTTGAGCAAACCTGCAGGGAGTGTGTTTTTGCCTTTTGCTTGTTGACAAATTGAACAACTCTAGACAAAGTTCTTGATTTCTTGCTGCATATGAGGCCAATAGAACTGAGAGCAAAGCCTTTCTGTGGTCTTAGACACCCCTGAATACCCCCCAATTTGTGAACTGTGGAACTCCTTCATCAAATGCATAGGAAGAGAACTCTTTACGAGAATCACCAACCTATTCTTCTAGTATAAGAATCCATTCTTTACAGAATAATTCTTGTCAGTTGTTGAGTTTGTATGGCATTGCTATAGCACCTGCTGCAATTCTTGATTTGCTGCCCAGGCCACTCTTAGTTCAGTTAGCCATTGCACATCAGGTTCAGTCCAAGCCATGAATAAGCTTCTTGACAAAGCATTTGTAGGTATATTTTCCTTCCAAAGCTTATATTGGATTTCAAAATCAAATCCAATGAATTTCTGCAACCATTGCTACTGTTCAGGGGTCTATAGCATCTGTTCCAACAGAGATTTAAGACTCTTCTGGCCTATTTCAGGATAAATTGATGTCCCAATAAGTAGTGTCTGAATTTGCCCAAAGCTTCTGTTATAGCATATAACTCTGTTATGTAAGCTGACTACCTTTGCATTCTAGGAGTAAGCTTCTTGGAAAAATATGCTATTGGATGCCCCAGCTGACTAAGAGCTGCCCCTGCCCCACTACTTGAGGCATCAGTTTCCAATTTGAACTACTTCTGAAAATCAGGAAGCATCAGAACCGGTGCCATGATCATGGCACTTTTCAGTTTATCAAAAGCTGTCTGAGTAGTTACATTCCAGCTAAATGCATTTTTTTTTAACGAATCTGTCAAAGGGCTTGCAAGAGTAGCATACCCCTTAATGAATTTTCTATAGTAACCTATGAGGCCAAGGAACCCGCTTAATTGTTGCAAAGTAGCTGGTATGGGCCAATTGGTCATTGCTTCTATTTTACTTTTGTCCATTGCCACCCTAAACCATTAATTGTGTGACCAAGATAATTAATCTCTTTAGCACCAAATGAGCATTTAGACATTTTATCATATAAATGTTCTTTCTCCAACAACTGTAGAACAATGTCCAAATGTTGCAAGTGGTCTCTCCAACTAGAACTATAGACAGGGATGTGATAAAAAAAACAAGTACAAATTTCTCAGCATACTCTGAAACAGATCATTCATAAGATTTTGGAAAGTTGCAGGTGCATTTGTTAATCCAAATGGCATTACTAACCATTCATAGTGACCTTGATGAGTTCTAAACACTGTTTTGTATCTATCTTCAGCAGCTACCGAAATCTAATGATAACTGAATCTCAAGTCCAACTTGGAGAAGTAGTTGGCCCCAAATAATTCATCGATTAATTCATCCACAGTTGGCATATGGCAAGAATCTTTAATGGTAATAGCATTCAAGGCCCTATAGTCTGTATAGGAATGCCAAGTGCCATCCTTCTTCTTCACCAAAAGAACAGGGGAGGAGAAAGGGCTTCTACTAGGCTGAATTATCCTTTCTTCCAATATCTGTTGTACCATTAATTTAATCTGATCCTTTTGGCTGTCGGGGTATCTATACGGTTTGACCTTGACTGGCCCTGATCCTAGTATCAATGGGATGTTGTGCTCTAATGCTCTGGGAGGTGGAAGACCTGAAGGAGTAAAGAAGACCCTTCTATAGGTGTGCAACATTAAAGCAAGTTTTGGTTCCATAGTATCAAGAAGGTCTAATGTAATTTCAGATTCCTTGCAACATTCATTAACTTGCAATGTATACATCTCTGCAATAGCCTTAGTGTTATGCAATCGCCTAATATGATTAAAGTGAGCCTCTGCAAGAACAAGAGAGTAGTCGCCCTTCAATGTCACCCATTCACCATCATGAAAAAACTTTATTTGCGGTGAGTCATAATTTGCTAAGTGCCACTTTAGACTTGCCAACCAAGCAGCTCCCAAAATTAAATCAGCCCCAGATACAGCTAGTAGATACACCAGCATGTTGAGGCTATGTCCCTGTGCCGAAATCTCAATATTTTTGACCAAGCCTTTTGCTGTCATATAATCACCATTCCCCACAAGCACCTTAATGGACGACGCTGGTTCCACAGCCATCTTCAAAAAGTTTGCAATTTGAGGTTGCAGGAAATTATTGAATCTCCTTTCATCCACTAGCACCTGTATCTTGGCACCCTGTAATTGAGCTTGAAATCTAAGTATCCTTGAGCCCGGAATACCTTTCAAAACATGTAGTGATAGATGGGATTATGGTGTTGTGTCTGGGATGGATAGCTGTTCCATCTGCTGCTCCATAACAACTTAGGCTTTGGCTTCCTTGTCATCATGGTTTGCAACATTATCTTCTAGTTGGAGTAACATCACTTGTGGTTTGGAACATTTGTGGTTAAAGGAGAATTTCTCGTCACACCAATAACATAAACCTTTCTCTCGCCTTAATTGCATTTCTGCTGGTGTCATTCGCTTCACATTAGACTTGCTAGGTAACATTTGTTGTCTTGGTGGGTTGGGTAACAGAGAGGGAAGATTATTTCTGGGGTTAACTTTTGGTGAGGGTTAGGATGATGAGTGTGGTGTGTAGGTACGGTTTGTATGAGGTAGGAATGAAGGCTTGAAATTAGTGGTATATTTCTCTTCAAATAACTTTGCCAATGCTACTGCCCTCAGCAAGGACCCTAGGCTTTGAGCTACAACATCACGACAGATATCGCTGTTCAAACATTCAAAAAACAATCCAATAAAGCTTCAGAGGGCTCAATGTCACAACGATTAGCTAGAGTTGTAAATTGCAAATAGTATTCACTTACCGATCCATGTTGTTGGAGCTTAAATAGAGAAGCTCGAGGACAATCGAACAAGCTTGGGCCAAATTCAATCTCGATTGCTCGAGTTAATGCACGCCACGATGTAAATAGAGTGTGTCGCTATGTCATTTGGAACCATGGTACCACTCCCTTATCCATATGTATTGAAGCCATTTTTATTCGCTCCTTGTTCGGAGTCTGATAATAATCGAAAAACTTATCCACTGCAAAAATCCATTCGAGGGCATTGTTACCATCAAAACGGGGTAGGTCAAAATTCAGCTTCCTTATATGGTTTAATGGACACAGACCATTGTGGGAATCATCGTTAGAGTTCGAGCCATGGCTGAATGGCGGAGTTTGGAACTGATTTTGCTGTTGATTGGTCATGAATGCTTGCAGTGCATCTTGAAAAGTATCCATTTGCACCTTGCCCGCATCAGCAATATGAGCGGTGAGAGTCTTGAGCTCCTCTGTTTTGAACTTGATGAGCTCATAGAGTTTTCTGATGTCGGAGTCCACTGTTTTGAAGTTGCCTTCCATCATTTTTAGCCCAGCTTCTAGAATCTTCAAGCGAGTATTCTCAGCCATGAGATGAAAGCACCAATGTAATAATCACTGAATATAACTCAAGTACGTATATATGTAAAATACTGACAAGAGTAATTTTGTATTTTTCTCAGTACAAGGAAATAAGAAATTAGTATAAATTGGCTAAATCAATATAACAAGTATGGGTTGTATATGTGAATGTGTAAGCTATAAGATGTGTGTATCAGCTGGTAGTCTCCAATGATGGAAGATTCAAGCACCTAAGAATAAGGTAGGAAAAGATTGTGATACCCGAGGTACATGGGTCAACAGTAAGTTCTGTATAGCCTCAAGGATTCCCTGGGAACCACCGTCAGGTCCTGAATTTTACTAAGTCTGGATCCTACACCTCCTTGGAGGGCTATATGATAGAACCATATTCTTGGGATCAAAAGTCCCGGTAATTGTTCCTTGAGGGAAAACAAGTTGAAGGGTGATTTTTAATGAATTTTATGAAGCCTGCAAATGTTTTGTTGTTAGCCTACAAGTTTAGAAAATCTCAGAAATTCCCGGATTTGAACTAAAACCCAAAATTTGGATTCTGATTTGATGGAGTTTTGATTTTTGTGATATTTTATTTGAATCCAAATGGGGGGTATTTCCTTATTTACATTTATGTTTTAAAGTTATGACATTAACTTAAAATTAGTAAATGTAAATAAGTGAGTGTTGGAACAACCCAGATGCTGGAATGACTGAAAAACACAAAAGTTGGGAGTTGTTGGGAGTTGCTGTCACCGCTATCCGCTATAGCGGTCACCAGCACTTGTTCAATCGGTGCAGCGGACTGAGGTACCAAGACCGCTATAGCGGTGTCAGTGAGAGTTTAAAATCCCCAAATCAGGCAGAGCGCAGCAGAAACATGATTTCCTCCTTCTCCCTCCATTTTTCTCTCTTTCTCTCAAATTCACTCCAATCCATCATTCCAAGCTTGAAGGTAAGTTCATGTTATTAGATTATATCTTTATTTCTCCATGATCTTGGATTTGGACCAATTATTTTTCTCATTTTTATCAAGTGGGGGTGTTTTCCCAATTTTAGTAGAGTTAGAATAGAGCTCTCTAGAGATTTTTAGATGTTAATCTAGAGTTATGGTTACTCCATGGCAGTTGTTAGTGCCATTCCAAGCTCTTCAGGTCAAGTTGGTGGGGCCCACATACTCCCGGCTTTAAACGGTGAGTGGGTTCAAATCCTATGATCCTTATGTTGATCATTAGAGTTAATTTCAGTAAATTATAGCATGAGATATATATGTTTTTCTGAAAACTCATGGGACCATTATTATTAAAGTGATTTTTATCAAAGAGCTAGAGTATATATTTAAGGATTTATGGAACATTATGATGATTTCCATAGTAGAGAATATGTATATGATAGAGTTTTAGAGAAAATAAGTGTTTTTATGATTCTCAGAAGTATGGAATTCAATATGATTTGTAACAACTGCCAGATACATATTCTGTAGGCTTGAAATCAGAATGCCTACAAATGGGTGATCCCTTGGGCATGATTTCATAGTCACAGTTATGCTAAAGTCAGATTGTTAGAGTTATATGACCAGAACTTTTCGAGTTTCAAGAGTTTTCATATTTAAATAATTTTATGAATTTCAGAACTGTTGATTTATATGCTAAAGCTTGTGAACTCTAGGATAGAAGACTTATGAGATATAGAGAAGAGATTTAGATTTCTGATTGAACTGGACAGTAGCTATAGAGAAACAGGCTGTGAGTTAACGGCAGTTATTCCGTTAACCTTGGTATACCAAGTCGCCTTAGGGCCAAAGAAATAACAAACGGGACCTATTTAGGTGCCCCAGAGATTAGAGACTTTGTTATGCTATGCATAACCAGAGATTTGTTATGTCACATGAATTGGGCATAACCAGAGATTCCTGTTTCTTTATTAGCATACTATGGTTTATGATTTCTACAGAGTAATGATTTTAGAACTATTTGTTATTCCTACGAATATGAACTTGAGAGTTATTGCATTAACTTGTTTGATATATATATATATATATATATATATATATATATATATATATATTATTTATTTCCCTTGACTGTCCCATGAGAGGGTTATGGGTGAGGACTTACTCACTGAGTTTTAAATGAAACTTACCTTTCTCCCTTCCTCCATTACAGGTACAGTAGAATCGCAGTAAAGATTTCCCAGTTGGTAAGCTTCACTTTGTGAATGAAGTACTTTTGGTATTTTGTTTAGAGATAGAGTGCTCCAGTGTGCATGATGGGCAGGGTCTCGGACCATAGAGATAGATTGACATGTTTTTATCATGAATATTTTGTATTTTCATGATTACGAGTTCTATGGTTTATTTTGTATTAAGAGCAACTCAAGTGTTTTGTATCAGAGATATTTACTGGAGTTGGATTATGAAAATATTTATGATGATTTGTTTCTCAAAGAGTTAGATATTTATATCAGAGATGAATTTATGTTTTGGAAAAGGATTTTATATTAAATTATGCATATAGAGGGACTCAGAGATCACGAGGCTTACATGGGAATGAGGATTCCTCACGTGCCGGTCATGTGCCTAAGTCAGGTCGTGACAAAGATAAAGTCAAGGGAAGAGAAGAAAGAAGCGATTAGAAGAGAGAAAATCAGAAAGGGAGAGAGAATCAATACCACAATATTCCTTGCGTCTAAAATCCCTTCAACCTCCGATTTCTTTCCTTCTTTCGGCCACTCCTCCTAGTGCTCTCATTCTTTGCAGTAGTCTCCACGTGGCCTTGAGGTCCAACTAACTCTACCTTAGCTTTTTTGTCCATTTTGCCCTCCTCTTCTAATTGTTGATTTGTTACATTATAGAAAAGGTCTGTTTTAGTAGACATTGAAGAGTTCAATTTCGTGCAGGCACTGAAATTTGTAGTTTTCTGAATTTTTAGTTTTTCCTTCACAAATCCTGGAAAACTGAAAACTAAAAACTGAAAACTGAAAACTCATACCAAACAGATTATGGTTTGTTTGATTTGAGTTTTCAGTTTTACTTTTATTTTCAATTTTTCAAATTTTGTAAAGGAAATACTGAAAATTCTGAAAACTACGGTCCTTTTTTATTTTAGTTTCTAGTTTTTATTTTCGGTTTTTCTATTTTCTACATTTTGTAAAAGAAATACTAAAAATTCTGAAAATTACAAATTTCAATTTCAGTTTTTCTTCACAAAATCCTGAAAATTGAAAAAACTGAAAATAATAAGTAAAACTAAAAACTGAAATCAAACAAGCTTTTAGATATGCTTTGAGGAAAGAAGGCATCAAGAATGCTATACATGGAGGGCTATAGCCATTTTGCTTTCTATCTGCCAAATATGTAAGAGTAATTTATATTTACATCCCTTGAGGTTTAGTATAATTATACTCAGTACCTTTTTATTTTACAAAACTATTACTGACTTCCTCTGAGGTTCACTGAAATTACACCGGCCTCCTCTATATATACTAGTTGGTTAATTTAAGTAACAAAGAAGACAACATAGAATACATACATAATTATTAATAAAAAGAATTATAATATTTTGATAATATTTAACATATCAGTTGAATAAAATATTTTTTTATCACATGAACAAACTTATAATTATAACTTATGATAAAAAATTTATTCTAGTTAATATGTATGCCTAATATTATTAAAATATTATAATTTCATAATTAATAATTATATATATATCACATATTATCTTTATTTGTCACTTAAATCAATAAATTAGTATATACAGGAGTTAGTATAATTTCAATAAATCTTAGAGGAAGTCAATAATAATTTCACAAAATATAAGAGTGTTGAGTATAATTACACTAGATCTCGAGGAAGATTAGTGTAATTTTCTCTATGGCTTGATTCCTTGTTCGAAATAGTTAGTCCGTTGATATGTTCGGTGTTTAACTTTCCATGTTTGCATGAAATGCCTTCTAATGGAAGCACTGAGAAAATGTTTGTGATAAGATGAGTTATTGATAAATGAGAGTAGATCCTTTGCCCTATTATTTTGGTTAAATTCATTGCTGTAAATTTAGCCAAGCTCTGCAGCGTTTCAATGTAGAACCACTCCGTCCATAAAGCATTAGATGGTGTTTGATTTGTTTTCTATTCCCATTTTCTAAGTATGTTTTCATTAATAATTACAAAATTATTATTTTATTTTCGTTTTGTTACTTGTTCTCAAGATCTTGTTAAGGAAATGATGAAAATAAGATTCCTGTCTCTCATGGCTTGGTCGACGGTGGAAACTTGATTACATTTCCAATTACTATGATATTTTCATTGTTTCCCCCTTTACACCATTGATGCATTTGTACGTGCTCATTTGAATCTATGATAGAAACTACAACAAATAGTCAAATACTAACTATGCTTTTTGGGCAAGATTTTAGGTGGGGAAAGAAAAGTTTGGGATCATGTGATCAATGATGTCGTTGTAACAAAAATCAACATAAAATTTATTTTCTAACCCTTGTCCTCTATCTCTCTCTTTCATCCCAGCACCACTGGCCTGTCCTGCAAAAACGTCACCCCTTAGGCGCCGCTACCCCAAACTACCGCATTGCCACCCCAACCCTGCCACCTCATTGACAATGCTAACATTCAACAAAGAACCCAATCTTTGAGTTTGAGTCTACTTTAGGTCGTATTTTTCTTGTTATTACTCTCATTTCAACACCTCTTCACTTTTCATCCCATGATTTTGAACCTCTCTTCAACCACATTTGTGATTTGATGTGTGCAAAGGGTCATTTTGTATCACATCTACTTATTGGTCATGTTCATGGATTATGGCAATGCGTTTCATGATTTTTTTTTCCACTGGGTTGGTTTGTGGTTTACTTTCTTTAATCTATATCTAAAGTTTGTTTGAAGCATTTAGATTTTCAAGAGGTGAAGGGATGTTGCAACAATAAAGTGAAGGTAGTAGTGGCATAACATAATTTTTTAATCAAAGCAAAAAAAATCACAAGATGAAGAAGGCATTAGTGATTGGCGGTGACTAGTTAGGCATTGCATGGTGGGGAAGATCCAAAAGAAAGGGGAAGTGAAAGGGTGGTCTCGTAGTGAGAGTAGAGAAGGTCAATAACCAGTGGGAATGGATGGTGAAAGGATAGAAAAGATAAATCACTTAAAAATTATTTAAAAAAAGTATAAATATAAATTTTTTATTTTTATTTTAATTAATTTTGATCACTGGATTTGATTTTGAATGGTTGAGACCCAATGATTACATGGTTCTAAACTCACCTTTCCCCACCTAAGATTTCAGCATACTTTTTGTGTTTAAAGAGCAAAACACACAAGTAACATGGGTCAAAAATAGTATACGAGAAAAATTATTTGATACAGTTCAAAAGATGACTGTATCTATATACTCCAATAGCGACACTGGATGACAAACTAAAACTAGATGGGAAAGATTCGACCTGCGTTATAAGAGTGACCTGCATTACGAGTAACGGAGAGATCTAATTGAATCCTATCATAAAATCATATTAATAAGCATAGCTAGAACTGTTGATATGGACCAAGCCCAATGGGCTGGCATAGACATGAAAAATCATGGGCCTGGGCCAATTTGGGCTAGTTTGTTATGGTCGTCCAGCTTGATTACCTGAATACATTGTTTTAAAAACCAATTGCAGTAAAGATGTTATAAATATGATATCCGAAAAAATTTCTTGCACATTACTCCACTTTCGTAAAGCATAAAGGTGGAAGTAGGCCACCGGGCAGCCAGTTTCGTGCTTCTTTACATAGAAAAGAGAAATCCCTAATGGTCCATTGTCTTTTTGGTCTAACCCAACATTTTTTGTTGGTCTTGATGGCCCATTGTTATTGGTCTTTAAGGCCTTTAAAGCTTCGATGAAAAAAAAGCGCACATCCAAAGACCAAATAGTAGAGCCATGCTTAGTCCCTTCGGGGACATCCGATAAAATTGGAAGGAAGAGCCATGCTTAAAAATTGCAGCAATTTATATATTATTAGCTTGTGCTGTGCATGGGATGGTACAATAATTTAAAAGTATAAATAGGCTGAAATTATATTTTAATAAAAACAAGTCATTGATTTGATGCAGAAAACTAAAACAATATTTTATCTGCTGTAAGAATGACTTCACGGAATGAGTCATTGCATTGAAGTAGTCTTAGACATAGTTTTCAGACTTGGACTGACAATCAGCTCGATCGATGCACTGAATTACTTGGTTATTGGTTCAACCGGTGGGTCACAAATTGAATCAATTGAATCAAATTTATATAAAAAAATAAAAATTTAAATTATATATAATAAAATGACATCCAATTAACAATTTAACACTCTTTAAGGGATTCAAATATAAAAACATAAATAAATAACAAAATTCCTAAATATTGTTTGCATTTCACAATCATGATACAATTGGACAAGTTCAAAATATAATTACACAAGTAAACTCAAAATTTTACATCACAAACTCACAAGTCAGGACAATATAAACAAAATTATTGCATTTTTCTATAAGTCAAATTAGATTTTTTTTTTACGGCTTGAAAAAAAGACATCATTTAGCAAAAACAAAACAAAAATGCAAAAAAAGCAACAACAAAAAATGACTCAGTCCAGTTCGATTCAATCGGCCAAGTCACTAGTTTTGATATAAACCCGGCTGAATCAAATTGGATCCAACCGGTTTCAATGCGGAAGCAATCCAAATAATGGCTCGGATCGATTTCATGATCGGTTCACCGATTTTCCGGTCGAACCGGCCGATCCGAGCCGTCTTAGATTTTACCACCAGAGTACATGATAAAAGCCTGGTAGATTGCAAGGCCAACCAAAACAGCTCCACTCCATCGAGATAAACAAAATAAACATATAAAATAACTCAGACTGACAAACTTCTCCCAAATCTATTCACTCTTCATGCTCCTTGATCACTTTTCCCATTTTTGTTGAAGACTGGTTATATCTTCAGGTGAGAATTCAGAAGGCTTTACAACGCCTGGTTCATCACAAATGGTCTTTGAAGGTATAATTAAGCTTCCTACTTCAATATCTGCAGCATTATTGCAGGATTGAGACCAACACTCCTAAAAACAATATGATGGTTAGAATAATTGCAAATAGAAGTGTTTTGTTACCATCAGTTAGTGTTTGTATATAATAAGCTGTTATAATGGCTAGATTTTTTAAACAAATTTTCAAACATGGAGGCTTCAAACATGGAGGCTTCACACATGGTGGCTTCAAACATGGTGGCTTCAAACATGGAGGCTTCAATTTTCAACCATGGTGTGCAATCCAAGCTCTATAAATAGAGCTTCATTCATCAAACTTGAAACACCACCAACAATCCATTCTTCTCTTCCTCTATTCTAAGAATTTAGAGAGTATTTTGTTTTCTTTGTTTTCTCCCTACATAGAGGGTTGAGAGTATACACTGTTGAGAGAAATACTGTAAGGTATTCTGAGTGTATTTGGGATTAGGGTGGCAAGCGGAGTGTATTTACCTTTTGTATCTCCATCATATTTCCATACTGAAGTATTTGATTATCGTCTTTGCCCGTGGACGTAGGCTTTAAGCCGAACCACGTAAATTCCTAGTGTCATTTATTTTACGCTTTCACATATTTTATTTTGCGCTACTCTGATCCCGTCATTTCACAACAAACTGGTATCAGAGCTCTTATAGAGTTCTGGGCTAATTTGTTCAAAATGTCTACTGCCAAATTTGATATTCAGCAGTTTGATGGGCGCATTAATTTTGGAATGTGGAAGGTCCGCATGATGGCTGTTCTTGTACAGCAAGGTGTAAAAGTAGCACTTTCTGACAAGGAAAAGAGGCCCGAGACAATGAAGGAATTTGAATGGGAAGATGCCGATCAAAAGGCTCTTTCTATAATTCAGTTGTGCATTACAGACGATGTACTACAAGAGGTCCTTTCGGAGAAAACAGCAAAAATGCTGTGGACGTATATGACTAAGACGGTGGCCAACCGTCTTGGTGTGTTGCAACATCTGTACATGCTTCGTATGGCAGAAGGGACATCAATCCGGTCTCACATAGCTGAGTTCACATCACTCGTCACAGATTTGAAAAATATGGATGAGATTTTTTCAAGTGAGCAACAGGCAATGATGTTACTTTGTTCTTTACCTCCTTCATACAAGCACTTTTGTGAGACGCTCATATATGGTCGTGAAAGCCTCAAAATTGATGAGGTGAAATCTGCACTTTTAAGTCGCGACAAAATGGAGCACGATACCAGCGGTCGTGATGATTCTGCATCTGGCTTGGTTGCTAGAAGGAGGTCAAAGGAGATTGGATCGAGTAGCAAAGGAAGGTCTAGATCTAAGTCTAGATATCGTAAAGGCAAGTGTCGATATTGCAAGAAGGAAGGGCACTGGAAAGCAGAATGTCCGAGACTCAAAGACAAAAGGGACAAAGATTCAAGTGATACAAACAAGTGTAGTGAAATGCGATAATGTTCTCACAGTATCAACCAGTTCAATTGGTGATACTTGGATTCTTGATTCAGGTTGTTCCTACCACATGTGTCGGAACCGAGATTGGTTTACATCTTACCAGTCAATTGATGGCGGTGTTGTCCTTATGGGAAATGATATGCCCTGTAAGGTCATTGGCATTGGTACAGTCCAAATCAAGATGCATGATGGAATTGTGAGAACGCTGACTAATGTTCGGTACATACCAGACTTGAAGAAAAATCTTATATCCTTCGGCACCTTTGATTCTCAAGGTTATAAGTATTCTGCTAAAGGTGGAGTTTTGAAAATCTCTAAGGGTGCTCTTATTATGATTAGAGGCAAGTTGGTCAACGGTCTTTATTTACTTCAAGGAAGTACAGTTGTTGGTCTTTGCCTCAGTATCATCTTCCTCTGATTCTGATTCAGAAACTACTCGTTTGTGGCATATGCGTCTTGGGCATATGAGTGAAACAGGAATGTCAATTTTGAGCAAGCGCGGCTTGCTGGGTGATCACAAAATTGGAAAGCTTGACTTTTGTGAACACTGTGTCTACGGGAAGCAGACCAGAGTCAAGTTCAAGATCGCAATCCACAGGACTAAGGGCACGATGGATTACATCCACTGCATTTGTGGGGCCCTGCACCTGTTTCGTCAAAAGGTGGTGCTAGATACCTATTGACATTCATTGATGATTTCTCGAGAAAGGTATGGGTTTGTTTCTTGAAACACAAGAATGATGTGTTCCATACTTTCAAGAAATGGAAAGCGCTTATTGAGAACCAGACCGGCAAGAAAATCAAGCGCCTCCGAACCGATAATGGTTTGGAGTTTTGTGGAGGTCAGTTCAATGAGTTCTGCGAAAATAAAGGCATAGTAAGATATCGTACTGTGCAAAAGACTCCGCAACAAAATGGAGTAGCAGAACGTATGAACAGAACTCTTTTGGAGAGGGCCCGCTGTATGCTCTCTAATGCTGGTTTGCCTAAAGAATTTTGGGCTGAATCTGTCAATATGGCTTGCTATTTGGTGAATCGGTCTCCGTCAACTGCGATCGATTTGAAGACTCCTATTGAGGTATGGTCCCAGATTTCACCGATTATTCAAATCTGAGAATTTTCGGTTGTCCTGCATATGCTCATATTGATGATGGAAAGCTTGAGCGAAGGGCACTAAAATGCATATTTCTCGGATATGAAACTGGGGTGAAAGGTTATAGATTATGGTGTACAGAACCTAAGTCATCCAAATTCATAATTAGCAGAGATGTAAGGTTCAATGAATCATCCATGCTTCATCCAAAAACGGAGGTTGGCGATGGAACAAAAGACCAAGATGCTAGCAAGCAGGTGGAGTTTGAAGCTGAACCACCAAAGCATATGGAAGAAGATGCGCCTAATCAACCCATTCAAGAAGAAGAACAGGATATTGTTGATGCTGTAGATGCAAGACAACAGTTGCAGCATTATAGCCTCACTAGAGACAGAGAAAAGAGGCAAATAAAACCACCATAGAGGTATGGTCATGCAGACATAGTCTCTTTCGCATTATCAGTGGCAGAGGATATGGAATCAGAAGATCCCACCACATACTATGAGGCTATCTCGGGTAAAGAGTCTGCACAATGGATTGCTGCAATGAGTGAAGAGATGGAGTCTCTTTATAAGAACCAGACTTGGGAATTGGTGAAACCACCTAAAGAACATATAGTTGTTGGCTGCAAATGGATCTTCAAGAAAAAGGAAGGATCCCTTGGAGTTGAACCGACTCGGTACAAAGCACGCTTAGTGGCAAAAGGTTTCAGCCAACGGGAAGGAATAGACTTCAATGAAGTATTTTCTCCTGTTGTAAGACATAGCTCCATTCGTGTGTTGCTCGCTATGGTTGCATTGTTTGACTTAGAGCTTGAACAGCTCGATGTTAAGACAGCTTTTCTTCATGGTGAGCTTGAAGAACAGATCTACATGCAGCAACCTGAAGGTTTCACTATTCAAGCAAGGAGGATAATGTATGTCTATTAAAGAAGTCGTTATATGGCTTAAAGCAATCTCTTCGCCAGTGGTATAAAAGGTTTGACACTTTCATGTTAAGTCATGGTTACTCAAGAAGTGACTATGACTGTTGTGTTTACCACAAAAGGCTCTCAAATGGTTCATGTATCTATTTGTTGCTATATGTTGATGACATGCTCATTGCTGCTAAGAGTATGTCTGAGATCAAGAAGCTAAAGGACCAACTGAGTGGTGAATTCGAAATGAAAGACTTGGGTGCAACCAAGAAGATTTTGGGCATGGAAATTCACAGGAATCGACGTGCTGGCAAATTATATTTATCTCAGAAGAAATATATTGAAAAAGTACTTGAACGCTTTGGGATACAAAATGCAAAGCCTGTGAGTACTCCGTTAGCAGCTCATTTCAGATTATCAGCCGCACATTCACTACAGTGCATTGAAGAGGAGGAACAGATGTCACATGTTCCCTATGCTAGTGCAGTTGGAAGCATAATGTATGCTATGGTATGCACTCGTCCAGATATTTCACATGCCGTTAGTGTTGTTAGCAGATATATGGGGCATCCTGGCAAGATGCATTGGCAGACAGTGAAATGGATACTTCGATATCTTCGAGGTACGACAGATGATGGCTTAGTATATGACAAAGTTATAACACTGGTGCTAGTGTTATAGGTTATGTTGACTCAGATTATGCTGGAGATGTTGACAAAAGGAGATCTCTGACAGGATACGTCTTCACGCTTTCAGGTAATGCAATCAGTTGGAAAGCGATTTTACAGTCTACTATTGCACTATCCACTACAGAAGCTGAATACATGGCAGCAGCAGAAGCAGTGAAGGAAGCCATTTGGCTAAGAAGTTTGGTAGGTAATTTGGGCTTAGAACAAGATGTTACAACTATTTATTGTGACAGCCAAAGTGCCATACATTTGACTAAAAATCAAATGTATCATGAGAGAACCAAACACATTGACGTCAGATATCACTTTATTAGGGAAATTATTTCTCAAGGAGCCATTGCAATGAAGAAGGTTGGTACCTCAGATAATCCAGCAGACATGTTGACAAAGTCAATCACTGTTGCTAAGTTCAAGCATTGCTTGGACTTAGTTGGTATTCACAATATGTGAGTCTGCCCTTATGGGCACATTGGAAAAGGCGACTTCAGAAATTTGAAACTTAATGAAAATCAAGCCAAGGTGGAGATTTGTTATAATGGCTAGATTTTTTAAACAAATTTTCAAATATGGAGGCTTCAAACATGGAAGTTTCACTCATGGTGGCTTCACACATGGTGGCTTCAAACATGGAGGCTTCAATTTTCAACCATGGTGTGCAATCCAAGCTCTATAAATAGAGCTTCATTCATCAAACTTGAAACACCACCAACAATCCATTCTTCTCTTCCTCTATTCTAAGAATTTAGAGAGCATTTTGTTTTCTTTGTTTTCTCCCTACATAGAGGGTTGAGAGTATACACTGTTGAGAGAAATACTGTAAGGTATTTTGAGTGTATTTGGGATTAGGGTGGCAAACGGAGTGTATTCACCTTTTGTATCTCCATCATATTTCCATACTGAAGTATTTGATTGTCGTCTTTGCCCGTGGACGTAGGCTTTAAGCCGAACCATGTAAATTCCTAGTGTCATTTATTTTACGCTTTCATATATTTTATTTTGCGCTACTCTGATCCCGTCATTTCACAACATAAGCTTTCTATAAATTAAGAAAAGATCACCTTATTAAAATTAGAGAACTGTTTATACTCACTGAATCATATATGGAAATGATTAAATTCTGGGCTTCATGGCATCCTGGACCTCTAAGTTTATGTGCTTATTCTTTCCAGTTTAATATGTTTATAGTTGAATTACTGACCAAGTAATGCGTTGAATGGTGGTCATTATGATTTAAATTAAAACGTGAGATTGAAAGCTTTTCATGTCTAGTTAATATGCAAACTGAAATGAACATTCGATACAGCATAAAATGTGTGCTATATGTTTATTATATACAAAACCAGAAGCAAGGTAGATTTACTTGGTCAAACTTGTTATAACAAAAGTCTTGAGTGCACCACGATTCATAAGCATCATTGCTGGGAAATAATGGCCATAGTAGGATCAATGAGGTTTCTGAAAACAGAATCAAGTACAGGAATACTTATTCGAATTGATGATTGTATACAGTAAGTACTGTAATAGTAGCAAGCTCATTGAAAGAACATCTGAATCATTTCATTGTTAAAGCTTACAACAAAATACTATTCCAAAAAGGTTCAAGCTAATTAGTACTACAATCAGTAGTATATTTTAGCTCCATGCTAATTAGACATAATAGATATTTCATTAGATGCAAATTTTATGTGAATTATAAGAGCAGTGTAATCTGCTTTAAGATCCATCATGCAAATAAAGGAATGACAGTGTCATACATTAAAATGCAGCATTTCAAAAAATGTGATTAATAACATAAATTTCAGCAACCTAATTTAGTTTCAGTACTTACAAAACCATAGATAACGTCAATTCCTGCAGTACATCCCTCCTCCTGATGCATTGCCTGGAGCTGAGAAATCAACTCAACATTGTCCAAACCAGCATTGTCGGCCGTGGTTGTTTCGATAGTCAAGAATGCCAGAGAAGCCTCAATAGCAAGAGACTTCTTTTCAGGAGTTTTCCTAGCCAATTTGTACATTCTTTTTGCCATCACCATCATCCACCATCAAGCAATATCCTGCCGCCACTGACAGCCTGACCGCATCAACAGGAAGAAATAAAACATAAATAACAGGATAAAGAAAGAAAAAAAAAGACACAAAATTGAATCTGACGCTGACACAAATGATGCACAATGCAAAAAAGTCATTTGGAACATAACTCACAATGCTCATATCGCTAAACACAATAAATAAACCATCTGAAATAATGTGATAACGCTCTCAAGAAGCGGCAACTCACTCTATAAATCAATTGCGAAGTATGAAAATATAACAAATAATAATTGATAAATCACAATCTCAACCAAAACAATTAAAAAACAAAAGTTTAGATCTATAACATAACATCGCCGGCATAAGAAAGTCTTCGAGCTGCAAGACCATAGTATACTTGTTCCAACATAATTTAAAAGACAGTGAGAGACTCAAAGTATCAAGCAGCAATCAAGCTTTTGGTTTAACATAGACTAAGAAAGTTAAAGCATCAATCATACAATTTAAAATAAAGGGAAAAAAAACATATTTAAGAATTTTAGATTAAAATAATAGCTGGTATTAGTCTATATAAGGATTTCTCAGAATATCGCAAAGCATCAATGGAGAGTCATTTACCAAACTCAAATATCTATTAATCTATTAGAATATTTTAGGCAACAAAACCGCAAACCCATCGTCGCAAGACCGGCATTGACTCTCAGGCACTGTTGCGAGCCCACGAGCCCCATCACGGCCGCACGCATCTCCATTAGCCGCCGTGAGTTGCACCGCGCCAACTCACCGCCGCTGCTTGCACCAGGAAGTACGAGATGTGGGTGTGCGATGGTTGCGAGATCTTAACCGAGTCGGGGTTGGGATCTGGAGCGGCGATTTCGGTGTTGTTTCGTGGAAGGGGGCAGCGTCACAGATCAGGAACTCCGGCGGCGAGTGGTACTGGTAGTGGAGCTAAGAGGCGGTGAAGATGGTAAGAATGATGAAGTTGAGGAGCAAAGGGCGAGAGACCCATGAAGACAGAGGTGAAGATGGAAGATGCTGAGGTTAGAAGAAATTTTGGAACCAGTTTTCGAAATTTAATATCTTCGAACCCGTACAAGCCCAGCCCCCCCCCCCCCTCTCTCTCTCTCTCTCTCACACACACACACACACACACAGCCACACTGCAGCCACATGCGGTCTCCATATTTCGTCGTCTTCTTCATGCTTTGTTTGGATAAATAATGCTGGATCAAACGGAACAGAATAAAGTGGAATGGGCAGCATCCAGATGGTATAGAGATCTCACATCTTTATTCGAATTGTTAAATATATATAATGGACTATAATTATTACCTCATTATTTGGATTATAAAAGGGGAAGGAATAGAATCAAAATAGTTATAATTTATTTTTTAATAGTTATCCTTATGATAAATATATTATAATTTAATTGTTTTAACATAAAAAATAATATTGAAATCGTTCATGTATTTGTAATGTTAATTATGATAATTAACTTTTTAATATATTATTTAAAAATTCTTCCAAATAAAGTACTAAAATCAAATATTAATTTACAAGAATCATACTCATATCTAATTTAATATTAATATAATACTCTTAGAATTAAATTGTTGTCTTTGTAATCATTGGAAAAAGGTACTAAAAAAATAAAATCTCGTTAATGAGCTGAATAATTCAGAAATTTTTTCAACTAAGAGCATAAGAGAGGGAAACGAACCTATCTGAGGCGTCTGAGCCAAGCCACTGCTGAGTTGAAAGACAGTATGTATACAGTCAGGTTCGCAAGTCATGCATGCCAATTGACACTCACAACCTTTTGGTTTAACAAAGTTAATGGGGGAGAGAAAAGGAACCCACCAAAGGATTATTAAGGAATAATTGACGGACATATTTAATTTTGTGATTTTAAAAGTAATACAAAGGCTTTGCAATTTGTGATAGACATGGGTTGGTCAAACAGGCTATTACCAAATAAATCTTAATACTACACAGCACTAAATAATTTGACATGCTCATAGCTAATATAAATCAAAATAAATAAAAATATAATTAACAATAACAAGTAACCATGAACAACCCAATAAAATTATTAGCAATTAACAGAAAACAACTGAAGGAAAAAAATGAAAAACTTATTAAATGAGGCCAATATGTCAATGTTCTAATCCTACGTCAACCCAAAAATAAACAAAGTAAACAACTGAAGGGGAAAAACATTAAAAACTTATTAAATGACGTCAATATATCAAAGTTCTAATCCTACATAAAGCAAAATAAACAATATGAGAATTACATAGGTGTAGCCTCCAAATGAAGATATCATACTTTATGTCCTCTAAGACCTCCATGTAATCTGCAAATTCATAGAATAGAATATAACTAATATATTGGTTCATTAAACAAATATAATTTAAAACAAAAAAAAAAGAAAAAGAGTAAACCGAAAATAAAGATAGCATACACTAATTACCATGAATAGAGAGACTAAGTGGGTATCTGGCACAACATGAGGCAACATTTTCTTATGATGGTCAACCAGAATTTCCATAAAAGCTTTCATAGCATGGTGATCTCGAGTAAATACATGTATACAGTTGGCAAAAAATCCAATTCAACACCAATGTCAACCAATTGTGCCCACATAGCCTGAGGAGCAACATTCTTATTTAGATTGACTTAATTTGCTGCGCTTTTACCAACCCTGTCAAACACATAAATCATCTTGTCAATAGATTTTGCAGGGAATACACAGAATATGCGTTTTGCCAAGAAATGGAGACTTTGAAGCAAAATCCAGATGCAGGTACAATGGCTAGTCTCATGCCAGCTGTAACTAACACATCATCTCATAATGTTTTATATGTCAAGGAGATGTTTCTGAATTTGGAGAAGAAGAGTTTGGTCTCTTGGAATGTGATGATAACTGTTTATATGAAAAATTCAACGCCCAGCAAAGCTGTAGATTTGTATTCACAAATGGAGAATGGTGGGGTGGAACCTTACGCAATCACTTGTGCTAGTTTTCTACCAGCTTGTGGGGATCTTTCGGCTTTAGTTTTAGAAGGGAGAATTCATGACTACGTTGAGAAGAAGAAACTGTGTCCAAATTTACCATTGGAGAACGCATTAGTAGACATGTACGCTAGGTGTGGATGTCCAGATGATGCAAGGAAAGTGTTTGATAGGATGAAGACTCATGGTAGCTTCCCCTCATCCAGTAATCCTTACAAGTTACAACTTACAATAAGTCAGTAAGGCTATTTGTTTTTTTTTAATTTTATTTTGCAATATAATAGATAAATTATTATTGTACATATTTTTATAATTTTTATATTACTATATAAGTATTTTATTTCTTCTTTTAGAATAATGGCTTCTCCAAGTTCAAATGCTACTACCTACAATTTGATTATTCCAAGCAAATATGTATCTTTTGAATATCAAGATTCCAAAAATCCTCTTTGGACATATGTTAAGATTCTAAACAAGAATGCAAGTGTTGAAGGTGGAAATAAAAGTTGGCAATGCAATTTTTGTGATAGGGTGATCATTGGGTCATATTCAAGAGTTGAGGCACATTTAGTGAAAATACCAGGAAATGGAATTGCTGCTTGTAAGAAGATAAACAATAATTATTTGTCAAAATTGAAAAGAATTGATGAAGAGGCTACAAAAGCATTAGAACGACCTCATGTTCCATTGCCTTTTGAAACTAGACACGTTCCTTCTAGCTTTGGCTCTAGTTGTGGCTCTGATGGTTCAACAGGAAAAAGAAGAAATCCAGGTCCTTTGAAAAGAGCTTTTAATAATGAAAAAAGAACGCAACTTACTGAACAAATTGCCAAAATGTTCTATTCTGCTGGTTTGCCTTTCCATATTGCTAGAAATCCTTACTATATGAGTTCCTACACTTTTGCAGCAAGTTATTCCTTGTCTGGCTATAAACCGCTAGGTTATAATCCTTTGAGAACAACTTTATTACAAAAGGAAAAAGCGAATGTTGAAAGAATGCTTCAACCAATCAAAAGTTTGTGGGGCTCAAAAGGTGTTAGCATTATTCCTGATGGGTGGACTAATTCACAGAGGAGACCTTTGATTAAATTTATGGCTGCAAGTGAAGGAGGTCCTATTTTTTTGAAGTCCATTGATAGCACCATGGAATGTAAAGATAGGCACTATATGGCTCGCTTGTTCAAAGAAGCAATCATTGAGGTTGGAGTTGATAATGTTGTCCAACTTATAACTGATAATGCTTCTGTGTGTAAAGATGAAGGATTGTTAGTTGAAGATGAATATCCTCATATTTTTTGGACTCCTTGTGTGGTGCACACATTGAACTTAGCTTTGAAAAATATTTGTACTGCAAAGAATACAGAATAGAATGAAGTTGCATATACTAAGTGTCATTGGATCACTTTGATAGCCGATGATGTTTCCATCATTAGAAATTTCATCATGAACCATTCAATGAGATTGGCTATCTTCAATCAATTTGTGCCATTAAAACTTCTCACTATTGCTGAGACAAGATTTGCATCAGTCATAGTGATGCTAAAGAGGTTTATACTCATAAAGCAAGCTTTGCAAGAAATCGTCAAGAATGGAACACTTATAGGGATGATGATCAATAAAAAGCTGCAACTGCTAAAGGTTTTCTCTTGAATGATCTATGGTGGGATAAAATTGATTATATAATCAATTTCACAGATCCCATTTATGAAATGTTGCTAGTTTGTGACACAAATGCTCCTACTTTTCACTTAGTATATGATATGTGGGACACAATGATAGAAGAAGTGAAATGGCAATTTATAGACATGAAGGAAAGAGAGCAGATGAGAACTCGACATTCTATGAAGTGGTGTATTCAATACTCATTGATAGATGGACTAAGAGCAATACCCTACTCTATTGCATGACACATTCTTTAAATCCAAAGTAAGTTTATATGTTACTAAATTATTTTTTAATTTTATTAAATTATTTTAAATTTTTATTAAATTAGTTTTAAGTTTTAATTAAATTATTTTTTAATTTTATTAAATTATTTTTAAATTTTGTTAAATTTTTTTTTAAATTTTATTAGTATGTAACATGTAATTAAATTTATTTTGTGTAGGTATTATAGTGCACATTGGCTTCAAGGAGCTCCAAATAGAGTTGCTCCTCATCAAGATGAAGAAATTTCTATGGGGAGGAATAAATGTTTAAGAAGATACTTTCCAGATCCTGAGGATAGAAAGAAGACTGCTATTGAATTCTCTAGATTTTCTTCAGCTGCAGACATATTTTCCAATTTTGATTTAATTGAATGTAGATGGGCACTAAACCTAAGATCTTGGTGGTCAAACTATGGATCTTCTGCCCCTCTTCTTCAAAAGCTAGCATTGAATCTTCTTGTGCAACCTTGCTCTTCATTATGTTGCAAAAGGAATTGCAGTACATGCTCCTTCATTCATTCTAAAAGGAGAAATAAATTGAATCCCTCAAGAGCTGAAGATTTGGTATATGTACATACTAATCTTTGACTGTTATTTAGGAGGAGTGAAGACTATAAACAAGGAGCTTCCAAGATGTGGGATATCAGAGTATAAGATAATAATTTTGATCTTGACACTTCATATCTATTATTAGATGAACCAGAGATCGAAGCTGTTCTATTTGAAGATGATGGACTTGGAGGAGAAGAGATTGACACTTTTCCTATTAATAATGAGACTATTAGAGTGGATTAAGTCATTAAAAAAATAATATTACTTTTTAATAATTATACTATCTTGAGATAATCTTTTAATTTATTTTTATGCAAAATATATCTAATTTATATTTTATCATATTATTTTTTATTATAAAATATTATTTCTATATATATTTTTTATCCATCGTGTCCTCGCCATGTCGTGTCATATATTTTCAAAAAATTGCCGTGTCACTGAATTCGTGTCGTGTCGTATCCGTGCTTCCTAGGTTGTGGATTTCATTGATATCTGCCTATGGTATGACTGGGCAAGGTTGCAATGCTGTGGAACTCTTCATAGAAATGCAAAATTCAGGTCTAAGTCCGGATTCTATTGCCTTCATAGCAATTCTCTCAGCTTTCAGCCATTCAGGATTACTGGATGAGCGGAAGCTTTACTTTAAACAGATGACAGAAATATAATACAACACCAAGAATTGAACACTTTGCTTGTTTCGTGGATCTTTTAGGACGTGCCGGTCGAGTAGATGAGGCCTATGATTTCATCAAGCAGATGCCAGTGGAGCTTAATAGAGTTTGGGGGGCATTGCTTAGTTATTGCTGGGTGTACTCTAACATAGATACAGGACTTTTAGCAGCTGACACCTTTCTCGCGGGCGACACATCGCATCTGCAATCAAAGGAGATATATGAAGACTGAAGAGTTAGGTGTGCTGGTGGGGAAGATGAAAGGGAGTTAGGCTATGTTCCAGAGACTGATTCTGCTCTTCATGACGTGGAGGAGGAGGATAAGCAATGCCATCTAGCTGTTCATAGTGAAAAGTTAGCTATTGTGTTTTCTCTTTTAAATACTCAAGAGTCTCCATTCTCCAATCAGAATTACCGAAAGTCTTCGGGTTTGTGGAGATTGTCATATTACTACCAAGCTTATCTCCAAGATTGTTAAACGTGAAATTGTTGTTAGGGACACCAATCAGTTCCACCATTGTAAGGATGGTATATGCTCTTGTGGAGATTATTGGTGAGTTTCGTAATGAAAATATAACTGTATCCAGAATTCCGGATACTGTGATTGAGGGTATTGTAGCCCTTCTGACGCAAAGCGTAACATGGCAACTTCAATATATGATCCTGTATATGATATTAGAGAATTATTTTATTTTTTAAATTTTTTGGGACATAGGTGGAACAAGAACTTGACTAGAAGGCTTATGAAAGCATCATACTCCAGTCTTAGAGGCTGTGAGACTGGTGTTAATTTAGGATTTGCCTTATCTGTTTTCTGTTTTAGCCATATCTGCTGTTACTAATACTATATGAAGGATGAATGCAGTTGGCATTGGTTATGCCTCTAATTTACAGTGACATCAATTTTTGTTAGAGGATGTCTAGCCTATTTGGATTTTGGGACTTAGTTTAGCTACATAAAAAAATTGAACTTGAGACGTGTGTAAATGACTTCTTGCCTCTTCTCATGTCATTCCATGGATATACTTATGTCATTAATTACGTCCATTTTCTAATTAAAAAACATAAAACTTGTAACATACTAACTTTCGCTCGAGAGAAATTTTTCCTATTGCTTACCGCATCAAGTTATATAAAGGTTATCACGGTCTTTAACTGATTTATATTATTATAGTTATTCATAAAATTATGAATATTTAATAATATAAATTAATAATTAAAACTTAATTAAATAATGTTGAAAATATAGTTTCATTATTGACCCAATTTTTTTTTTCCGTTATTCTTTGTGAAGAAGCAGAGGTGATCCCTATGTATACTTTCACGTCATCACTTTAATTTCACCGGAATAATTCATCACACTTTATTCACGGATAACATTGGCTCACGTTTTATTTATAATTTTATTACAAAATCCATGCATGGTAAGCTTCTTATTCCTCTTTAAGTTTCGTAATTAACTGGTAGTTAACGAAGCTACCATGCCTAGACACAAGCTACTACTACATGGTACACACCCATATAGATAGATTACTCTCAAACAACACCCTTAAGTGGCGCATATTTAGGGACCTGATAAAAACGGTTCAGAGTTTTAGTCACGCACTGATGCATTGCATCAGCTAGTGCTGCCACTGACTTCAACGCAGGTTCAATGTGACCCTTTATCTGATCACTGAAGCGAGTTTTCACATCGTAATACCTGTTCCACAGCATAACCCCACCATAGTTTGGATCGTTTCTTATTTGAGGAAGAATCTGCTCATTAACAACTTGCGCAGGTACGAAACCGCTGTTCGCAGCATCAGGGGAAGCGGGCAGCCCCAAGAGCACGGCGTTGTTGGGCATAGCCGCTCCGGTCCACGTGTTCCAATGGTTCAAAAGGTTTTGTTCATTGCCTTTTGAGTATTGGCACTGAGGGTTGTTGAAGAACTGGACCGATATGTAGTCAAATAGTCCAGTGTTGATGGCTGCATCGAGGTAGTAATCTGGGTATCGACACCGTGGTGCTGCAGATAAATAAATCTTTCTCTCTTCTGTGGAGAATGCATTGATTTCTTGGGCTAGGACATCATAGTGGAGGTTTGAGCCACTCTCGATGTCAAAGTCAATTCCATCTAGTGAAACACTTCCCAGTGGACCGTCTTCGCCACTCAGGAAGTTGTTGTAGAGGTACTGTGCAAATCTCTTAGCATCTTCTGGTGAGGAAAGGGAGTAGTCTCCTTTGGGTCCACCAAGGGAGAGGAAAACCTGTAAAAATGGTTAATCTTTTTCGGTTAATTTATTGAAAAATGAAAAATCATCTTAGTAATTAATAGTTAAATCTATTCTCTAATATGTATGCCAACAAAAAGAACGTAGAGAAGTAACTATTAGAAGGTGGTTATTGATAGTACCTTTATTATAAATATATAAATTAAGGATGTTGTCCATTTTTTTACCAACAATAGAAGTAGATTATTTCTATTACTAGACTACTCTTAAGGATGGATAAGGTACCATCCTACCATAATCAATTTATCTAAAGCTGTTTATTTCCTCTTAAAGTCCATGGAAAACGATATGCGCATTTCTATAAATTATGTGAAAAGTGAAATATTCTAAATCTTGGAACGAATGTATTCATGATAATTTATTTATACACAAACAAAGTATTGACCTTGATGTTACGGTTTTGGCAGTATTGAATTTCCGGGGCTAGGTTGGTGCAAGGGATCAAGCCGTCGCAATGGCCATGAAAGTTCAATTGTGGGGCCCTACCACCGCCAAACACATTGAGAAAGCCGAGGAGCACGATTTGGTAGTTGTTTGTGGCACATGCTTTTCTCAAAGTGCCTTCATTGACGTTTTGGCCCCAGTAGACGGCAATCCCAGCTGCATGAGCGGTAGTGATGAAGAAACAAAGCGTGGAGAGAGCAAAGAGGAGGACTAGTGCTTGTGGTTTTGAAGCCATGGTTGTGGGAAGTTGATCAAGTAGTTGATTATGGGTTTTCTTGTGAGTTGTGATGGAACTAGGGAGACACCTGAATTTATAGAGAGGGTGCCAACGAGAAAGGACAAACATGCTAATCGTTTTGAGAAAAAAAAAACAATTAATGATAATGCATACATGATAATACATCATACGTGTCAATCACATGATAGTGAAAGTTGTGGAAAGATATGCTGAGTTGCCAATATTAACAATATTATTACTGATCTGTATGAGTTATTTCGATAATGTTTGGATTTACGTAATAAGATGGAGTTGTATAGAATGAAAGGAGAAAGAATTTTGATGAATTCTATATCAGGGAATGGAATCTTGACTGATGAAGTATATTCTTTCCAATATTATTGTTTCTTTCCATTTCTTCAAAGTAAGAGAAATGTGATGGAATGAAAGTTATTGATTTACCACTATTTTATAAAATTATTATTTTACCTATTTAAATTTTAAAAAATACTCATAATATATTTACTAGTATTATAGATATAAAAATTTATGATTATAACAATTCTATTCCATTTCATTGGCATATCCAAGCAATGAGATGAAATATTTCTTCATTCTATTATTAAAATATATATTCAAACAATGAAATAGAGTAATAATGTTATTCTATTTCACTTATTTTACTTCACTCCAGCTCACTTCCTACCATTAATCCAATAAGAATACTGCTAATTTCCAAATCCGTTAAAATGAAATGTTGGACAGTTTCCATCAAAGAAAAAGAGGAAATGTTCGAATATTTTGTATGACTATCATAGATTAACATCATATTTCATAAAAATTTACATTATTTAGATATTAAAACCATAATAGAATTTTATTTAATTTAAATATATGTGATTATTATTATTATTATTATTATTAAGTCTATTATTAATAATCATGACACCTTAATTAGTCGGTATGTTGATGGTTATTTGTGTATGGTTTGCTATGGTTGGTAGATATATAATGTGTTTGGATTTCCAATCGTGGGGTTAATTGATTTTGATCACCCCCCCCCCCCCCAAAAAAAAGATGATTTAGTCGCTTTTTAATATTATTTAATTTTTAGACATTAAAATTAATTTTTTGTAATTGATTCTGAGAAAAGTAAAAATTTAATATTTATTTTATGTTCAAGTCACTTTTAAAACATTTCTAACCTAAATAAATACTTAGATTTAAAATTAATTATAATTAAATCAAGAGGTAAGCTTAAAATTGCTAGCATGTATGTGCCAAATATATTAGTTGGAAAAAATTATATGATAGAAGATGAATATTTAATAGGATTTAGATTAATATTGCTTAGATCAAAATTGCCTACATCTGATTTAGTTGAAAAAAGCTCACATGATTAGTATATATCAAATATATTAATAATATTATTGTGTATAAAATTAATATTATGATTATTATTTATCTTTATTTTCATCCGGTGTAATTTGATTGACAGAAAGAAAGTAAAATAAGAGTCTATCACAACATAATCCATCAACAAAAACAAGATTGTACAAGAACAAAAACAGGGCAACATAATTCATATTTTATAACTTTAAAGACCAAAAATTTAACTTCTAGATTTTAAATTAATCACTGCTGCCCACTATGAAACCTACGAGGCAACCGAAAAAGGTGAGAAGCATAAACATTTGCTCAGTCCGTTGATATCAAAGATGTGTGCATTATTCCTATTTTCCATCATAGGTTTTGCCCCTTTACACGGGTTATGTAATTCTTGATGAAGAATTGCTCCTAACAGAAAGTCGTATAATAGTGGACGAATATCATTGTAAGATAGCTTTATTGTCCCCTTCCTTTCGGTACAACTCAAGAGCTAACATCCATGAATCATCAATCATTAATTACTCCTTCTAATTATCCAATTATAAATATTTATTAAAATTTAAAAAATTAATAAAAATATAAATATTAATATAAATTAATATTAGTTTACTAAATTATTTTTAATATTTCCTTTCTATATTTTTCTTTATTAATAAGTCAATTATATTTAATAGAATTATTATTGATAACAAATAAAACCTTAATACTATCTAAATTTTTCAAATAGAATAATTTTTTGAAGTAGATAGTTGTTCGAAGATGAAGAAAATAATTTAAAATTATGCTAATTAGTATCCAACTAGCTGTTATAGTTTTCTAAAGGAAAATTAATATTTGTGTCGATCGACAATTTTTTCTCCTGCTGGATTATATATGAGTGGTATTCCGTTGTGTTGTTAGCTGAACGGTCACATTATTATCTAGTTATATAAGAAATTTTTGAATACTCTTGAAAATAAGAAAGTGCATTTCTTCTATTCTATTTAATAAATAATATATTAATTATTATATTAAATATATAAAAAAATAAAAAATAATAATAGTCTATAAAATTAATATGTCATTTATTAAATGAAATAAAATAAATAAATTATCTTGTTCTCAAAGTATTCAAAGACTTGTTTATTTTAGCTTTTAATTTTTAATTTAAAAAATTAAAAATAAAAATTGAAAAGTGACTGAAGCTAAACAAACCCGAAGTATTTATTCTAATTATCTAGCTTCCGTACTACTTTGAAAATATCTTTATTGGATAAACCCAGCCATTAATTTAATCTGGATCCTGACAAATATGTGTCTCCCATTATGTGATGTACCTATCCTTGGACTGTACTGTTTGTGACTCTTTTACCCCTCCCATAATCAAAATGCACCACGTAACTCTAATTGCCATGCCCCATATATTGACTTCCTACCCTCACCCGTTTGTTTTGTTGTACGTACTATTTTATTTTATTACTTGATGCATGGTCCACCAAGGAAATGAACGATGTGAATGAAACCTGGAAAAGCGGTCAGATGTGATCTCCCTCTTTCGCCAGGCAATTACAAAATGGTGCTTTCCGGTATACTTCACGCTTGTGATAAGGAACAGTGAAGTCAGTAGGTGGCAAATGGGAAAGTGAATATGTGGACATAATAGATAAGTTTTATTGACCAAGAGAATTTTTAAGTGTTCCCTACGAGTTGAAGATCACTGTACTTCTTCCTCTATATCCAATTGTCAACCTCGGCTGTTGAGGTCTCCGATGCCCAAATGTTACCAGAAAAATTGCCGGTAATCTTGACCCTCTGCCTCTTCCCAATGCCGAAAGAGCAACTTTTCATCTACCAGATCTACAAGCTCGGTCATTGCCATCGTTTCAGGCCTTTTGCTAGTGTTGAATGGGGACATGAAGAGGGTGGAGCACGGGTGGACTTCAACACATGAGAGTATTTTAAAATTATCCTGGTCAATAACAATTATTTAATGTCTCCATGTGTCCTCCCTTCATATGCCACATACCCACTTCACTATTCCATGTCACATGCGCAGGGCATGCTAGAACACACCCTTTCAAAATACTCGTGTTGCATAGAGTTGTCTTGTTTAATAGTATAATTATTGTCCACATCAAATCATTTTACTTTACAGCTGTAATTAATTACTCCCCGGTGCTAAGTGATCCTACTAACCATATTTTATGTCGACCCAAACAATGACAACCGTTATCCCAATAAAGATTTTAGCGATTTGGAACCGCGCGCACATTATTTGTGGTAGCAAATAATTTGAAAGAAGGCGTTTCTCATCAGTGTCCTAATGACACTTGTTAAAGAATCTAAAGGGAGAAAATGTCTTTATAAAAAATAAATTTGTAATGATTTCAATGCATTATTAAATATATTAGTTGAATTAAAATTTTCTATTGTAACTCATTTAATCATTCTTCTTAAGACACTGATTTCCGTGCAATTATTAACGAAGTTGATCTGTTGTTTTCTTAGCCATCTCAGAAGTTATCTGCTTTTTTTTTTTTTTTGCTCTTTTGTTTATATATTTACCATATAGATTCTAAAAGCTACAAACAATTAAAAACTTTTCATTTTTAGTTATAAAAAAATAACATTAGATGACTCAGAAAATAACAGATGGACTCTATTTGGTTCATCGTCAGTAATATTTCAAAAGTAAAATTGGTCTAAAACGGTAAGTACCAGTAGATCTTTTTTTTTTTTTTTTTTTGGTTTCCCGGTAGTTAAAAGTGTTAGACTTTAAAAAAGAACAGTAAAAAACTGCATCATGACGACACAAAAATGATAAGATCACAGGACAAAATTAAAACCACAAGCCTCTGCTCCTAGGTAAACCCCAAAACAAAACAACTAAAATAATTATTGAATGTTTTTTCATCTTCACATTTCTATGTTACTTTAATTTTTTTTGATCATTTTGTTCACTGATATTTAAGTTGCTAATAATTTAGTTTAGAATATTTAACATATATCTATTGGTATACGTATAGATCGTATCTCATTTTTAAATATGTGCAACCTTTTTCAGATTTGAATGTGTTAAGGAAAGAATAATTGATTATTTTTACAGATAAATAAGGGAACAGTGATTATCGATGCACAATCTAGTAACTCAATAGTAAATTAAAAAAATTAATGTGATAAATGCTGTTAGATTCAAGCTAAAACTTAAAATGTGAAGTTATGCATTTATTTTTGTCATATATATTCAAATGAATTTGGTATGAATATCTCTATTTTATAACATTTGATCATAAGTTGAATTTTTCCGATAGTGTGCATCATAAGTTGAATTTATTGCGTAATAGTTAATAATTGAGATACTGTGCAAGGATTTAACTTATCCGTAACAGAACATTTTTCTATTACATTTCTTGTTCTTACTGACACGGCGAATCGTTACAATGGAAGTAAATTTCTGGAAGCTACTTATTGTATTCCTACTATTACTTAGATAACAAGACGAGTATCCTCTTCTAATTAATATCACTGATCAGTGGCGCGGGCATGGTGAAGGATTTCTTTAAGTGCAAAGTTGTGTGTACAAAAGTAGCCACTACTTGAAGTAGAACCAAACACGCATATATAGATTATATTCCGTTTAAGTATCTGCAAGGAGGGTTATAGTAAAAGAAATCAACCCATATATAATCAACAAGTCCAGTTCTTATAGAAGCATCAAGCAACCGATCAAGGGTGCACACATTGTGGAGATATGCGGATATGTCTTTGTTGACTCAGTGATTAAAGTGTAATTAAATGATGTGTGTGCAGAACGAGTCAAAATAAATCAGATAAATTAAATCTACCAATCAGCAGCAAAAATAAATACTGAGGTGAATAGTAATCCACAGTGGGACCGTTGATCACTATTCACGGTGGAATACTTGTCACTATTCACACGGACAAAGACTTCGTGATGGAACCGTATCACTATTCTCGTGAATAGTAAATTCGGAGTTACTATTCACTGTGGTGGGACCCACGTCACTATTCACACCACCAAAAATAGATCAAGAAATATGCACACCGAATTTTTAACGTGGAAACCCCCAAATACCGGAGGAAAAACCACGGGACAAACTCCGAAGAATATTCCACTATATTCAGGATAATTACACAATATCCTTTCCACACTCTCCAACCCAAGAGGTAAATATAGTGTTTCCCGGTGAGAACCCTCCTATTCAAATACTACACTTTTGCAGTACCAAGGAGTAATAAAGATGATACCCAAAAAATATTCCCGGTGTATATACCCACACCCTACACTCTCTGGGATTTACTCACACTCTCTATCTTCCTCTCACTCTCAGAAAAATAACACACTTTCTGTTATTTTTCTCTCCTTTGCAGCTTATATCTCTGCTGCTTATCATCCATCAACTGAGCAAACGCCTCTATTTATAGAGGGAGCTCAACGCGTGCACAGTAATTAATTTACTGTTCACGCGTTGAAAATTCTCCTTCAGTGCCGACTCTTTACGCGTGAACAGTGATTTCACTGTTCATGCGTTGAAAAATCTTATGTAAGCACTGACATCATCATGCGTGAACAGTGATTTCACTGTTCACGCGTTGAAAAATCTCTCCCGGCTGCTTCAAATTTTTCGACTGGACCCCACATGTGCATCCTTTCTATCGGTTGTGGACTCATTGAGGAACGTAACAAGTTCATCCCGATGAAGGTGCTGACCATCTGCTAAATCTTGAATGTCAATGCCATTCCAATGACACGGCGCCAAGTGGATCGGGTTTGCCACTGAGGAAGTTATAAAAGGTGTAGTTTGCAAGGTAACCTGTGAGATTGTTGTCCTCACGTGGTGGCGGCGGCGGTGGTGGTGATGCATCATCCAACCCAATTGAAAGGAAAACTTCGATGTTCTTATCTTGGCAGTGTTTTATTAAGGGCTCAAGCTTCGAACATGGGTCCGAAGCGGTGCCATAATGGTTAGCCAAGTTTACGGTAGGGATTGTACAGCCATCATCATACACAATGAGCCTTTCAAGGATCAAAATGTTAGGTATCGTTTGGTAGTGGGAATAAGATAGGAAATATAAGGATAAAGGAGATCGTGAAAATAGAGGTATAAAAAATATTATTTTTATATCATTTTTTATTGTAGACAAGACGTAATAACTGTCTCCGTATTTTATTTGGAAATACGGAGACAATATAACAAATACATAGTAAAAGATATATGTACCTCCACCGAATTGTCATTGTACCACCTCCTTTTGTGAGGACACATTAGAAAATAATAAATATGTTTATGGGTATTATTAGAAGAAAAAATATTAAATATCTCCTATTATGTCCCCACTTTTAGAGGTACAAAAATTTTCTGTATTTATGTTTAGGAAATAAAATTTTTTTCTATTTTTTGTTCCTGTCTCCACTACCAAATAGGTTTATATTTCCAATATCTTCATATTTATGTCCCTACATCAACTATCAAATGCTACCTTATAGTTGCTGAAGTCACATGCTTCTTCAAGGGCCCCTTTTCCTCCTTTGAGTGCTAACCCTGGTAGAGAAAAAGTCATCAGAGCCTACACAATCAGTAGCTTGGTGATAAATTGTAAAAATATCTTAATTTATCCAAGTTATTTAATCGCAATCACATTTAAGTCAAGCTATTATTGAATAATTATGTTGAAAAATAAATTCAAATTATCTTGATTGATTTATTTATTTAGTGAGTTATGATTTATCAAAGATTTATTGGCAAAATATTCTCACTAATTTGATTTAATTCGTAGAAGAAGATAATCGATAAGCATTTGGAAATTGAAAAGATAATTAAAAAAGATTTCAACATGATTTGAGGAGAGATTATGTCATGACCCGTCTAGGTAGCGTGACTGGCACGTGAGCACTACAAGAATTTTACCAATTAGTAACCGAAATTTTGGTTGCTAAATGCAATAAATCGGTTGCAAAAATTTTTAGCTACCAATTTTGTGATCGATTTATGTCATGGCTAGATTCAAGGTTGATAAATTATTAACGACCAATTTTTGGGTCACTAATTCTTATGACCGATTTTGTGATCGAAATTGCCAATCAACCATTTGGGTGAAGTTGGCTCAATAGTGACCAATTTTGTGACCGAAATTGTCTCTACCCAATTCGAAGACGTTTTCTCAATGGTGACCGATTTTTTGGTCACTACTTTTAGTGATCGATTTGTTTATCACTAATTTTTGTGACTGGTTTTGTGACCGAATTTCTTCTCTACGCGTTGGAAAATGTTTGCTTAGTTGCGACCGATGTTTTGGTCACTAATTTAGTGACCAAAAAATCGGTCACTAATAATTGTTGTACCCTCCAATCCTTTTTATTCTGTATTCCTATTTTCACATACCTAATTTACATATCCATATCACCAACAAATAAACATAAAATTATTCATGAAACCTACTACATAACAACTAACTAGTGCCAACTATCAATACTGAATAACATACAAAATAATAAGTGTCAATCCAAAATACAAAAAGTAATTATAACTTGTCCTCTTAATCATCGCATTTCTCCCTCTTAGTTCTCGCTAAATGTAAACTTCCTAATGTCAAACATCAATATTAAATAACATACAAAATAACCAGTGTCAATCCAAAATAAAACAAGTAATTATAACATGTCCTCCTAATGATCACATTTCTTCCTCTCAGCTAAGTCTCCAACAAGTGATTGAATTTTACTAAATGTTATTCAAAATGGAATAAGGTAATTATAACTAGTCCTTATCCTCCTCCTCATCATCATCATCATCACCCTCATCCCCCTCAGCTAAGTCTACAGCAGGTAATTGGAGATCAGAAAATTGAAAATTCATTTGTCTCATCATTTCTTGTAGTATCTGGTTATTGTGTTGAACTTCTTGATGAGTGCATTGAAGCTCTTTCTCAGTGTTCTCTAACCTTGCTACAAGTGCACCATTTTCATCTTGCATCTTTTTCAATAGTTCTTCATGTTCTCCTCTACGAACCTACTCAGCTGAATGTGAGTTTGAGCCATGATAATAAGGCTTTTTATTAACTACTGTTGACTCTAAACCAAAGCCATAAATCCTCCCATTTTTCATACTAGCAGTGTCTCGCCATACCTCTATCTCATTTGGTTGAGAACTTCCTTCCTGAGATGCTTTTTGGGTTGCCTCATCCATTGCTCGAGTGACTTCTTCCTGTAAACACGAATATGATATCAACTGACATAGAAACCAACTTAAGCAACCAACAAAAGTACACGTATGATATATTAATAGAATATACACTATATAGTCTAGTAGTATAGAACTAGATATTATTTTCAAACATAATTGATAGACGTGAACCAAACACTAAACAAATTACAAGTGATCTAAATCTACATGCTCTGATCTTTTAACCACCCATGTTTGATCCTTGTGTCTATGTGTATGGCGAAAAAGCTCTAAGGGTGTAAGAGGTTTCCCATTTAATTTTGTCTACGCATACAACAATAATATAAATTAAGAATATTTCTTACTTGATTTCAAAGCAATATGTCAAAAATTAACCTTTTATACAAAAAAGAAAAAGTTATGTGAAAATTTAACCAAATTAGCTCTATTTTCAAACGTGGTAATAGAGCCATTGGTATGAAGAGAACCTCCAAACCCCTCATAATTAGATGCTCGATTTAGCTTCCCCTGTCTACCTTTTTTCTTGAAGGATTCACTTGTCCAATGCTCACACAACCTATTCCGCATAGATTCTCCAAGCCATCTTGGCCTATTCATGGTGACACGAGCTCTCTAAAGCATATTTTTTAGTGAGGCAGCACCTCGCGTTTGAAAATTTCTTTCAGCCCAATCATAATCAGGAGGTTCAAAATCAAACTTTATCTATAATAACCAAATTAAATGAAAGATTAAGATATGCTTCTATAAATAAAACTTATCTTAAACTCATTAAACAACATTTTTCTTATATTAGGTGGTATTTTTTTCCAAGATGGCCATGCTGCTTGGTAAGGACTTTTGATAACATCAGTAATCCCATTAGCAGCAGTGTGTGTGGGTAAAAATCTACCAACATTACATGTTATAAGTTAAAATATATCATGTATACTTGAATAAAATAAAAACTTATCACATTCCTAGCTCCATTCAGATATAAAACATTCTTGCCATTAACTATTGGATTGTTTTACGAATCATGGGAAGAAATCAACACATTAGGCTGTGATCTTTCATTTTGGTGAGGTGAAGCTTCTCCATGGATTTGTGGATTAGGTGAATTTACACCTGGTATTGATGCTGCTGGTGTTGTTTGGGGAGATGTAGCTATATTAGGATGAAATTTAGTTGATGGAGAAACCACTGGTGGGGATGATGTAGCTATAGGAGGTGCAGGAGATATTTGATAAGAGTTGCTAGGTGATTATGTAAATTGTAGTTTTTTTGGTTGCTTCTTGGAATTCAAGATTTTTCTTGTCCCTTTTCCTTGATCTGTGTCTGACATCTACGATTAAATGCAATATTCTTTAGTATATATGTTAAATTTTAAAAAAACTAGTGCATATAGAATATTATAATATCATCAAGTTACCTTTTTGTATTACACGAAAAATAAAATGACTAAACGTCATCGTCGTCGTCAAGGAATTTATCTAATTGAATGTCTTCATTGTCATTTTCAGAATCATTGTCAAAATCAAATTCTTCTTCCTTATCATCACCTACATTCTCTTCCACGTCATCATCTTCCTCTCCAACTTGATTATGACCAACATTCACTTCAACCTCTTCATTCCAACCTTCATCTTTCATTGGTCCAACTAGATCATCGTTAGTCACAAAATCCACATCAGTTGTTTCGTCTTGATATGCAAGCTCTAATGTATATCGATTATCAATTGTGCCTCTTGGTTTAGTTTTGTGGACAATCCACCAATTTTTTTTCTTTTATATTTCTTGAATATGGGACATAATACACTTGAATTGCATCTTTTGCAAATATGAAGGGATTATACTTTGAATACCGCCTAACATGATTAACCTCCACAAGATCGTATGGTTTGTGAATCTTTACACCACAATTAGGTGTGAAATCAAACCATTCACAGTTAAACAATACTACTTGTTTAAGTGGTTTTCCAAGATATTCTATTTGCACAATTTCTTTAATTATCCCATAATAATAACTCTCTTCATTTCCATGTTCATCACCTTTAACACAAATTGTGGAATTGATAGTTGTCTTACCAATACTCCACTCTTCTGTATGAAACTTAAAAGCATTAATAGAGTACACAGGCCAGGTATGAACCTTTCTCTTGGGACCCCATGCTAAGTGGTGCAAAAACTGATTTGTTACTGAATTTTTCCTATCGTGAACCTAGCATTTGGTGACAGTAATAAACTCATGATAATAATATAAATAGCATGCATACATAAATGCACTCTAAGAAAAAGGTGTTAATAGACTTACATAACTCCAAAACCAAATTAGGAAGTCAAACATAATTCTACCATCAACATCGGCACGACTGATGTGTGAATTAGTTGCTCTCAAGTATTGTAAAAAGTTTCTAAAATTCAAAGTATTATTAAACATATTAATTAATGTAAAGACAATAAACTAAAATCAAATTAGTCTTCTTACTTAATGTATGGCTGAACTTCTTCACAATTAAGGAGGACATGTAAATGTGCAGTAGCTAATTCTTGATCATTCAAATATCGACTCTTACAAGTTCCAAGTGAGCGACCAAAATGGTTAGATACTGACAGAGTTGGTTAGGTTGTCTCATCAGCACCCCCATGATCATTCCGACCAACACTATTTCTCATTGATTGCACATGAGATTCAAAATAATATGAGCAAAATTAAAATGTCTCTTGGCATAAATATGCCTCGCATATGGATCCTTCAATGCGTGATTTATTTTTAACCATTCGTTTCAATCTATTCAAGTACCTATAACAATATGATACTAATTGATAAGATTTTTAATGTTTAACATACGTAAAGAATTGAGATAATAAACTTGTACCTCTCAAATGGATACATACATCAATATTGAACAGGACCCCTACTCTTGCTTCATATGTAAGATGAATAAGTAAATTCTCCATAGAATTGAAAAATTCAGTGGAAAAATTCGCTCTAATTTACATATTATGACAATAATATTCTGCTCCATCAACAATAAATCATCCATTAGCAATATTGTTGAAACACAAATCCCTGAAAAACTTACTCAACTCAGCTATGGGCTTCCAAACTTGATCTGGAAGTGCAACAAATGCAATTGGCAGCAAACGTTTCATAAACACATGATGATCATGACTTTTCATCCCAAAGAGCTTGCACTCTCTCAAATGCACACGTCTACATAAATTAGATGCATATTGTGAACACCATATTTTGTCCAATCCTTTCTTATTTTTATTTGTTTTCATGTTTTTTTATTTGCATTAAAAATTAAAAATCTCGCGAACAGCCTATTTTGATTCCTTCTCAGCCTATTTTGTTTGTCCAACCTGTTTTTTTTATGGTTTATGTTTCTTCCCATTCCTAATAAAAAATTAAAAAAATAAAATAAAAAAAATAAAAAGGAAAAAACATGGAGGAGTGGCTGACACCCTGGGCTCCTCCCCATTCCCTTTACTTCTCCATTGCCTCCTTTATTCTCATAGTGGCAGACAAAAGAAAAAAATGATGAGATATGAAGATCATTCACAACCTGTAAGTCACTCATTCTGAAGCCTATAATCGAGGCCCTTGATTTGTATCAGGGGAAAGGGGGGATTTTTCTTCTTAACTATCATATAGGAACTCAAGATAATCTCATCCACTACCACCATTCACAAATCAACCAAATCCAAGCCAGAAATAAGAACGATAAATCAAACCACAGCCAAAAAAGAGACCAACAAAAATAATCCTCAGAGCCATGATCAAACACATCATCCCAAACAAAAAAGTGTGAGGCCGCAGCTGTCTTCCACCCCGCCACCACGGCCACAACCTCATTTCCTTCTGTCTCCATTCCAACCTGAAATCACAGCAATCATCTGTAACCCCCAGTAGAAAACCAAGCCAAAGAACCAAATAGAGCATCAACATCAAACAAATCTCAGCATTGAAAAAAAGAGAGAAAGAACAGAAAAAGGGAACCATTAGAAATAGTAGGGGAAGCCAGTGGTAAACTCACCATTGTCGTGACCGCCGACGTCCTACTCCATCTTTCCCAGGCTTCCATTGTGCCGCCACCGCAGCCTCATCTCTCTTTCCATGAAGCGGCTTCATCCTCTCTTATTCATGCACCGTGCCAGCTTCCCCTATGTGATCCTCAACCGCACCGGTCTCTCCTTTTGTGATTCGCCTCCATGACTGTCGAGTCCCGATCTGCCAGCGCCACCACCCGTGTGGTTTCCTTTCCTAGTAGCGGATCTGCCCAAAGTGAGACCGCGACCTGTCGCGTTGAAGCCACGCCGGCACTGGCATCTCTTTCATCTTCTATCGCATCACATTGCTTCAGCCAAACTCCACCCACGTCGTGGCCTTCCTTCTCCAATGCACTGCTGCATCTGCTGCCTAGCTTGTGCTGCGAGTCCACCGATCTCCCTTTCCCCTCTCCGCGAGCTCCCTTCTCTAGCTCTCTCCCTCTTTCCTTTTCTTTATTTCTCTCTATTGGTCTCTTTCTTTTTGTGTATATGAATGAAAGAGTGTGTGTAAGGTGAGAGAGAGAGTTCTGTTTTCATTTTCAAGTCCGTGTACGTATGCATGACATGCGTGAATGTTAAGAGAGGGAGAGATCCGTGAGTGGGTGAGTGAAAGTGAGAGTAAGTGTTTTTTGTGTTCGTGTGTGTGTGTTAGAGAAAGAGCAAGAGAGTTTTGTGAGTGTGTAAGAAAGAAAGATCCAAGAATGAGTGAATGAAAGTGAGACAAACTGTGTTTGTCTATGAGTGTGTGAGCGGGTAATGGGCATTGTAGAATGCCATTTTCTAATTATTATTATTATTATTATTGTTATTATTATATTTTGTTGGATAAGTTTTTTTAATTTATTCATTTGAGTTTGAATTTATTTAGTTTAGTTAATGTTAATTTAATTTGATTCAAAATAAATATTTGAATATTTTGGTTTATAAAATAAAAGAGTTTGTTTTTTTAGTATTCATCTTAATTATTTGAATGAAATTAAATAAATTAATTTCAAAAATTTTAAAAAAGATTTCATTATTTCTTTGATTTTAAGTGAATTTATTGTTAATATTTTCTCAAATAAAAAAGAAAATAAAAAATAAAATAATAAAAATTAACTAGGACTTTTGAGTTGAATTATTTTATATGCTTATGTATTTTGCTAAAATTAATTGTGTTTGTGTTTATGTTTTTTAGTTTAATTATTTTATATGTTTATGTGTTTTGCTCAAGATAATTGTGTATTTGCTATTATTAATTAGCATTGTCATTTCATATTTAAATTAATGTTTATCTAAAATGTTTTCCTTCCATTTATCAATCAAAATACTTTTTCATAAAATTTATTCTTTATTTCTTGTTTTAATTTTAACTTTATTTCTTTGTAAATATGCAATTATCATAACTTTTTGGGAAAAATAAATATTATTAAAATTATAATTAGTTTGCATAATGAGCTCTAGGGCAGCCATATTTATACAGACGTATTAGGGCTGCGATGGGATTAAGTTTTCACCCTTCTCTAATCATAATCAAACTCCTGAACTTCAAATCTCTTTAAAATTCCAATTTGCAAATTGAAAGATTTTTCAATTTTAACTGAAATTAAAATTGGTGGCGACTCCCATTTTCCTATTTATATTTTAAAATAGGTCATCATTCCCGTCGCGACGCCCTCCGGATAGATTGTGACACATATCCATTAGGCATTCTTAGTTCACTAACCCATTTGCATACATTCCTTTTTTGATCTATAGACAAGATGAATTTTGCTTTAGGCTTTACATACTTCCCGTTGGATAATTGCTGCAATTCAAATTCCTTGCGTTGATAATATTCTTTCAAATCCATTCTTGCTTTCACATTATCCTTGGTTTTGTCCTTGATGTCTATCACCATATTGAAAACATTATCAAATACATTCTTCTCAATGTGCATCACATCAAGATTATGCCTCATCAAATTTGTTTTCCAATATAGTAACTCCTAAAATATGCTTTATTTTGTCCAATTATGAGTAATACCAAAACCAGGACATGTAAAAAATCTAACCTCAATAAATTTTGGAATATCTGATACATCTTCCCACAAATCATCCCCAGACATTCTAAAAGGAGGTTGAGATTTCTCAACTCGTTTTTTGAAACATGCATCCTTATTTCTTCGATATGAATGGTCTAAAGGTAAAAATTGACGATGTGAATCAAACGAAGAACATTTACCACCATATTTCAAAGTAAAAGCCTTTGATTGACTCATACAATATGGACATGCCAATTTTCCTGCCATGCTCCAACCTGACATCATCTCGTATGCCAGAAAGTCATTTATAGTCCACATTAGCCCAGCTTTCATGAAAAAATTCTATTTTTTTGAAATGCATATGTAAGGACACCTTGTTTCCACAATAATTTTAACTCATCAACTAAGGGCTGCAAATATACATCTATTTTACCCTTTGGATTATGCAGCCCAGCAATTATCAAAGTCAAGAACATATAAGGAGTAGTCATGCATAATTCTGTGGGCGACAACACAACGAGTGGCAGCACAGTGAGCGGCGGCTTCTCTCCCTTCTTAGCCTCTGTGGTTTGGTTATTTGTTGTGTTTGTGGCCTGTGAGAGAAGAGAGAACGTGTTTTAGATGCACTTCTTGCTGAGCTTCAGCTTCTTTTCCATTTTTTTTCAATATTGATCAAAACAATGCTATTTTAAGTAAAAAGATTAAAAAAAATTATGTGTTGTCTGATTTTTCATTTTTGTTCAGCAAAAAAAAAAATACAAAATATATAGGTAATCAATAATATGGTCCAAATTGTGTATTCAAAATGATTGAAAAAAGATTCAACTATTTGGACTCAATTAAAAAAATTTAAAAAAAATATATAGACATGTTTTGCGGTGTGTTCAAACTGTGTCCATAGTAAATTACAATTGTGTCTAAGGCATATCTAAACTTAAATTTTTTTTTTAAGTATAAACGTGTTTGACACACAGATATACTATCAAATTGATGTGTCCGGATTCCTTAGTTCTAAAATATTAGAATTTATGAATTAATAAACCAAAAAAAGAGTTCACAATTTCTTTTAAATTTTATAAATATGTAAAGACAATAAAGTATATGTAACTTAAATAAAGGCATAGTGTTTTAATGGCTGATTTTGTGATGAATTATCTAAGCATACTTTAATCAATTAGTGACTGATTTATGTATAAAATGTGAAAAGCAATAAAGGGGTGAGTTTTGTGACCAAAACTCAGTGAGTGAGTTTCCACCTGGAACCCCTTCGTGGGATACCAAGATAAGAGACACAACACTGAAATAATAATGCAAATGGTGAAATACTAGGAGGTCTCATAATTAAGCTTATATTATCGAGTCTTGACTTTATATGAACTAACCTAACAGTACTCTAATAGAGAAACAGTAATATCCACTCTAGTTACGTACAATATCTGTGACATAACAAAACTCTAAACATGAATCTCTGGTCACGTCTGGGCATTATGTATCATCATTCCCAGAGTGACAGTAAATCTTTGAAATCTATGGCTTGTACTAGTTGGTACCAAGGTTAACAAATTAACTGCCGTTAACGCACAACCTGTTTCTCTACAGTTACTGCCAGCTCAGCAAACCTCACTCTTTTCTTTATTATTCACAAAGTCTTCTATCCTAGGGTTCAAAATCTCTCCTTATATATCAATATGCAGTACCAGAGCCATATGGTTAACATCAACTTTAAATAATTAAATTCATCAAGCAATCATACAAAATCTCAATTTCAACAGTGATTCATGAAATAAACTCTAAAACCATATATACAACCTCATGTTTTAGGTGAAGATAGGCATAGTAGTTAATATAGAAGTTACAGATGTGAACCTACTCACCTAAAGTGATAGAAGTTGGTGGTTCATTACTAACAGGGTTTCTTGGAGTAGGAATGGCATCAGCATCTACTATGGAAAGGATAAAACCTTAGATTAGCCTCTAGAATCACTAAAAATCTTAAATTTATCTCCTAAGAGCTCCCTTCCCTTATAAACATAGAGACCACCCCTAAGACAAGAAGAAAGGGAAGAAAAAAGAGTAAAACTAGGAAAACTACATACCATAAAGCCTTTGAAATGAAGAATTGAAGTTATAATCGAAGGAAATGAGAGAAAATGGAATTTAGAGGGTGAATTGGGGTTGGGAGGTGAGGTTTTTGCACTAGAGAGGTGAGAAGGGTGTGAAATGAGTATATGAAAACTCTAGAACCCGAAATGGGAATTTTTTATAATTCTGGTGACCGTTATAGCGCTCATTAGCGCTGTAGCACTCACTCGAGAGCCTAAATTTGCTCCCTGCACCACCTTACTGTTCCCTGACCGCTGCAGCACTCTCCAGAACGTTCTCCAGAATACTCATATTTACATTTATGTTTTAAAGTTACATTAAATGTAAATAAGGGAATACCCCCTATTTGGATTCAAATAAAATATTAGAAAAATCGAAATCCCAATAATTCAGAATCCAAATTTTGGGTGAATTCTTATGGTTTTATAAACTCGTAGGCTAAAAACGAAAGGTTTAAGAGTGTCCTAAAATTCATTAAAAATCACTCTTCAACTCATTTACTTCTAGGGAACAATTACCGGGACTTTTGATCACAAGGAAGCGACTCTATCATAGGGTTCTCCAAGGACGTATGGAGTCTAGACTTAGTGAAATCCCAGACCCGAAACGACAGGTAAGGGTAGCTAGCGTCATTTCTTATTCAAAGAAAACTTCCTACCCCTTTTATTTTAAACCAAGGTATTACAAATTTATAATATTTTATTTTATAATTTAAATATTATACATAGTTAACTATTTCACATAAATTTAAAATAGAGATTAACATTTACTCATCATTTTTTTTATTCTTTCTATTAAGCTTTATCCAATCTGTAACATCTGTCACATCTGGGCACGATACGTATCGCCGTTCATAGTGTGAGTGCAACACCCGACATGCAGATATTGTTCGCTTTGGGGCCTAACTGGCGCCTCTCATAGATTTGCTCTTCCCTTCTCTCAAAGGGAAAACACATTTACATGGGGGGAAGTATCAACACCTTTATAAGGCATACTTTGTTCCATTCCCCAACCGATGTGGGACTAGTTCCACCCCTCTTAGTAGGGGTCCAACATCCTTATTGGCTGGCAGACCGATGCTAGAATTGGATCTGATACTATCTATAACATCTGTCACATTGGGGCGCGATACATATCATCGTTTTTAGTGTGAGTGTAATACCCAGCATGCAGATACTATTTGCTTTGGGGCCTAACTGGGTGTCCCTCACGGATTTGCTCTTCATTCTCTCTTAAGGGAAAATGTGTTTGCATAGGGAGGTATCTACACCTTTATGAGGCATCCTTCATTCTTCTCTCCAACCAATGATAGTAGTTCCACAACTCCTAGTGGGGGCACAATGTGTCACTGGCTAGCACACCGATCCTGGGACTGGCTCTAATACCATCTGTAACATCTATCACATCTGGGCATGATGCGTATCACCATCCCCAGTATGAAGGTAACAATCAGTATGCTGATATTATCCACTTTGGGGCCTAACTGGGCGCTCCTCACGGATTTGCTCTTCCCCCCTCTCAAGGAGAAAATGCGTTTACATGGGAAAGGCATCCACACCCTTATAAGGTATGTTTCGTTCCCTTCCCTAATAGATATGGGATTAGTTTAAGGGAACAAAATATGCCTTATAAGGGTGTGAATACCTCTCCCATACAGACGCATTTTCCCCTTAAGAAGGGGGAAGAGCAAATCCGTGAGGGGCACCTAGTTTGGCCCTAAAATGGATAATATATACATGCTGGTTTTTACCCTTATACGAGGGATAGCAATACGCATCACGCCCAGATATGACAGATGTTGCAGATAGTATCAAAGCCAGTCCAAGGATCAGCGCAAGCTAGTGAGGACGTTAGGCCCCCACTAGGGGTTGGAACTAGTCCCATATTGGTTAGAAAAAGGAACGAAGCATACCTTATAGGGGTTTGGATATCTCTCCTATGTAGACGCATTTTCCTCTTGAAAGGGGAGAAGGGCAAATCCATGAGGGGTGCCTAGTTAGGTCCCAAAATGGACAATATCTACATGCCGAGTTTTACACTTACTAGGGACTATGATACATATCGCGCTCAGATGTGACAGATATTACAGATTATTGGAGATTTAAATATGATTTGATTTGATTTAGAGGAAGAGAAGGGCATTAGAATATTTTTCTTTATTTTTAGTTATGTTATCCAGTTTGGTTTTCAAGTACAAAAAGGTAATTTTTAGTTTATTGAAAAGAGTTTTTACTTTACTTTTATTTTTTACAACTTTTCATTTTTGAGTTTTAGATTTTCTCTTCATCTATGTCTTTCTAAATTCTTGAAGGTGTTAGGGAGATGGATTCTTAAGGAACTGATTCGCATCCTTTTTGTTATTTGAATTTTTGTTTAGTTTATTCCTCATTTCACTATAAAAAATTTATGCCTAAAAGAACACTTAGTTTTTGGTACACGTAAAAAGTGTTGCTTATGCATGAATAAACAACACTTTTTTTGAATATGTTGTTTTTGATATAGCAGATGCTACACTTTATTAAGTTAATGCACCACTTTTTGAAGCGTTGCTATATCATATGTAACCAATTGTCAAAGGCAACATTTTTTAACAAAAAGATGCATTTTTAAGCTAATGCATCACTTTTCATATTGTTGTTATAGCAAGTGTGATCAATTGTTTAAGGCAACACTTTTAAATAAAGAAGATAATATCTTTTTGATATTGAAAGCAACACATTTTTTAAAAAAAGTGTTGTCTATGTGCACAAAAAGTAACACTTTTCATATTCTCAAAAATAAGTGTTGTTTTAGGTCAAATTTCTTGTAATTTTCTACCAACCTTAACGCTCACTACAAGAAATTTACCCTTTTGGCCACACTTTTACATGCTACACTTAAAAAATGTACCCTTGTACTATAATAAGAAACACTTTTAAAGTGTTGCCTTTGAAAGGGGGGATTTGGCAACAAATTATTTAGCATTACTTGAAAATGTGCTTTTAAAATTAAAAGAGCACATTTAACAAATGTTACTATATCATAGTGGCTAAAGGCACCCTTATTTTGAATAAGGGAACACTTTTTAAGTGTTGTTTATGGTAGAAGTATATATTTTAGAAATTTTCAGATACCCATTTATAATATTTATAACTTTAAATTATAATTTGAATGATTAATATATTATCACAAATAAATAATCTTTTTTGCCCTAATATTTTCAATTTGATGTCAATTTAGTCTAACAAAATTCATTTACTAAATTGATGTTAAAGAAAAAAATGTTAGGACTACATTATTGATGTAAAATTTTTTATTATAAACAAATTGAAAATAGATTAAAAATATTATGATAAAAAAAATCTATGATGTATAGAATTCACTCTAAAATGCAGAATATAATATCATCATTCTTTTCCAAATGCCATTGGAACCTAAAACTTGAAAAGCATCTCATTCACAGACAAAATTGAAGCAAGGGAGCTCTATTTGCCATTTATAAAACTTTTTCTTATCTCTTTTATAATATTACTCTTCCTTTTTCATCTTTATTCGGATCCTCCTTCCATTTCTTTAACAGAAAAATGATAAGGAATTCCTTCCACTTTTTCCATCAGGTTTCCTTGTTGTTCCTTCTTCATTTCCTTCTCAAACCTTCGAACCTCCACCGCTCTCCGATAGCATGCACGTGGTCCATGACCCGACTCTGCGATCCTATGGCGTAGTTTGTGATTAAATTTATGAGGACAGGTCAAAATTTCATTTCCCTTAATTCTGATTTCAATTTCATTTGTTCGATCTCTTTGCGATCTGCAGTTGATTTCATTAGAGCGATTGTTCCTCAGCTTTGCTTCGTGAGAAGATTGGTTGTGTTTGGTTACTCGGAAAGTTTCATAAGAAAATTAGGGGTGATTTTGAATATTGGAAATATGAGGTCATCTCTTTCTTCTATAATTCAAAGTTACTTTAAATTAAATTAGTGTTGAGCTTGATTCTTACTTTTGCTACAAGTATTATTGTTTAATTGATTGATGAATTCTGTTAATCTAGGAAAGATTGTTTTCAAATACTGTGTAGGGGTAGCACACTGTTAGAATAATGTTGTGATCTACTGAGCAACGATTTTTTAATTTGAAGTGATCTATTGAGCTTAGTAGAGAAGTCAAACTTATAAAGAGCAAGGATTTTTCAAAGTTAATTCCTCAATTCGATTGAAGGTTGTAAAGAAACTACATTGATGTTAACCATCCAGTCTCCTTATATTATCAGCAAAGTGATCATACCATAAACATCTACCAAATCTACTCTCAATTCAAGCATGCAGTTCAAGCTTGACACTGTTTAATTTAAAAGCTATGAAATCTGAAACTATATTCTATATATCTCCTTATATGCCTAAATATGATAAGAAAAATTGGCCGTTAGGATTGCTTTCTTTAATGATTAAAACTCCTCAATCTTTTAACGATTAATTAATTAGTTATAAGTAGTTAATCTTTCAATAATTAAGAGTAGTATATGAGTAGAATGCATTGTAGCGACAGATATGACAACTCACATTGTCTCTCTCAATTTCTTCCAACTATTGTGGTTTCAAATTTTATATTAGCATTAGTGGTGATGATGGTCATTGATCACTCCGGATTAGAAAGCTTAATTAGATAATCGCAGTACTTGACCCTTAGTGAGATATGCAGAATGTTATACATACATGTATATTAGTTTATAATATTGTTTACTAATGTTATTTATAATGTTTCTTATAAACAGTTAGAACTTCAAAGTAGCCAACATGCTGGAGAAACAGAAGAGGATGCCTTTGAAGCAGTATTTGGGAAGGAGCCTGGTTGAGTTTGATGTTATGCTAGATCAATCACAGCAACTAACCTGAAAGAAGATGTAGAAAGTCCCCAAATCAAACAACATGATGAGGAAGTCACATCTTTGAAGAGTGACATTGGAGATTTGAAGGGAGTGATTCACACGATACAACATGAGGTAAAATTATTGGTTCAATGATGTGATATTGGGATGAACGCAGAAGAAGTTGAAGCATTGTTGCAATTTGTTCAATGCTCTCCACATGATGCTAACAGTACACCAGGTGTGGCAGGCAACTATAATCCACATTCCTTTGGATCAATGCATGTTAAGATCAAGAAATGCTACGTTTTCTGCACACATGGTCCTTTCTCACCAAACAAAATTGGTTACTTAATTATATTGTTTTGGGATTTATATCGATTGCAAAATATAGTTCTGACTATACTATTGTTATTTTTGCAGGTCTTGATTTCTATATCTAAACAACCATGATGTGCATAAACTGGATTTTATTTTTAACCATGTCATGAGATCAATTCTCATATCCCAGAAATCTTTTTTAATATGAGTATTTTAATATGAGTATTCCAAAAAACTATGCATAATTGTTATATATGGAAGTCTTTAGTTAGTTTATTTGGGCACATAGAGATTGCCATAATAGTCTCTCATACTATGAGTTCATTGATAGCGACGATGATAAATGTTATTTTGATTTTTTTATTATTACTTCAAATATATTTATTTTTAATTGATTTTTTTCATAGGCCTTATGCTAAGAAAATATTTATATCTTTTGAAAAATATAATAAAATATATAAATTACAATAGTTTTTATTGAATCTAATTCAAAACATATGCTTGTAATATATGATGCCAACATCAAATGGAATGGGTTTGAATATCACTACATGGCAGTTTCATTAAAGAAATTTTTATATTACATTTTTAAATTTAAAAAGAAGTGTGGATTTATTCTAGAATCATAATATAGCAATACTTATAACACGCTGCTTTAGGCTAAAATAAGCATTCCTTATTCTTTTAAAATGTTATTGGGTTTTGGACTTAAATGTAACACTTGATAAGTGTTGCTTTATGATATAAAAGTGTCCTATCTTTCATATTTGGTCACACTTGATATGCAACATAGTATTGTCATATCTCAAAAAGTGCCGCCTTTACCAAAAGTAACATTTTATAATACTTCAGGATACACTTTTAAGGTGTTGCTATAGATTATTTTTCTTGTAGTAACTATTTTTGGTTTGATCACCCATTGACTGATATATGGTTTAATTTTATACTATTGAAAGATTTTTCACTTTATAGATTAAAGTAGTTAGGGATAAGAATGCTTATCTCTGCAGTTGTTAGTGAATTGTTAGTACGTGTGATAGAGATTATGAGGTGAGTGAATTAAATATTTGATATCATTATCTAATATTTTTGCAAACGCTCGTGGATGGAAGCAAGTAACTGCTATTCGATCATTAATGAAGAGAAGGAGAATTCGAAAAATGCCTGGAATTTGCAATCTTGAGCTGAACGATCAGGTTCACACCTTTCTTACGGGTGACACATAGCATCCGCAGTCAAAGGAGATATATGAAGAGCTAGGTGTGCTGGTGCGGAAGATGAAAGAGGCTGTGTCCCTGAGACTGAAACTGCTCGCCATGATGTGGAGGAGGAGGAGGATAAGGAATGCCATATAGCTGTTCTGATTGAAAAGTTAGCTATTGTGTTTGCTCTGTTAAATACTAAAAAAGTCTTCAAACAGAATATCAAATATTTGATAAAACATAATCTAATACCATCTAAATTTTTAAAAATGACAATTATTTTTATATAAGATAAATTTTTAAAATAGACAATTATATAAAAGTAGAAAGAGTAATTTAGGATTTTACTAATCAGTATCTATTACTTTAAAAATATAAATTCTTATCATTTCAATGCTAATATTTTTTTCAATTTCGTAATTACTGTCCTGATTAAATTAACTTATTAATTTAAGCTGGATCTTGTTAAATACTAGTCGTTTGACCCGTGCGATGCATGGGGAGATAATAAAAAATAGTTTGTTGATTATTATAAAGTAAATGATAATTTATTTACCCATATCTTATAGAAAATTGAGTATATAAATTTATCTTAAAAGTAAGTTAATACTTAAATAATTAAATAAGTGGACAAAATATAAATATGTCATTTTATTTTATATTTGATATCAAATATCATATTTATAGGGATAAAAATATCTTGATAGAGGACCTATAACTAACAATACATAGCCTATTTTATGAAAATTTTACACATTTCAAAAGTTAAAATTGTTGAATAAAGAAAGAGAATAAATAGATAATTTTACTATATCATGAGCTATTTATAGGGGTAACAATGAGTATCTATAAGAAAGAGGATATATCCCACACCTCCCGTCACCATTTAAAATTTTATCTCTCATTCCAAGCCTCATTCCCTTATGGTTCCCTATTTCTCATTTCTCGTGTCCCATGGGGATTTTGAATTCCTATAGAATTCGAGGGTTTATTAACAAATTTCAAAAGAGAAAAACTTTAAAAATATATTTTAATTTAAAACATAAATATCTATAATAATAAATACTATTAATACAACATAATCCAAATTAAAATTAAAAATATATACAAAATGTAAATATAATAAAAATAATTAAAAAATAAAGACGTATTATCCCTGTCCATATCTCGTTTAACAAATGAGGACTTAGTCCCCATAGATTATCTCTATGAAAATGAAATATATGTCAATTCCTTTTCCCATTAGGTAATCCTCGTGTGTACTCATTTTTAATTTTTTTTAATCATCCCTAATTGTTTATATTTTTTAGTAAAATAAAATATTAATTAATAAAAATAACATATAAATTTAATTTATATGATTTTAATTATACGTTCTTTTCTTGTACATCCATTTAATAAATTAAAATATTAATTTTAAAATATATGTTATAATTAATATGTAATAATTAGTAAAAAAATCATTTATAATTCTAATTTATAGAATTAGAGTGGTATATCAATTATAATTTTTTAATAAAAAATTATATAATTATTTAATTTTTAAAAATTAATAAATATTTAATATTATTATCAAAGAAGTGTAAATTATAGAATTAATTTTTTTAAATATTTTAGTATTAAAAAATTGAAGGTATTTTTTTTCAAAACAATTAGTATGAAAAATTATGGAATTGAAAGGTTGAATGTTTAAGCTGTAAAAAATTAAATAAAATATAGTGATACATGTAAATAGATAATTTTTTTATTATGAATTTTAAAAGTTCTACATTTGAAATTAGAAAATTTCCCCTAATCCCATCTTTATTTAGAATTTTGCTTCCATTCTCATGCACATCTCATCACGGGTCTCCATTTTTCATTTTGCATGGAGATTTGAATCTCTATTGATATTTATCTATTTATTAAAAAATTTTAAATATAAAATTTTTTTAAAATACTTTGAACTTCAAAACATAAATATCTATAATAACAAATACTATCATGCAACATAATTATAATAGGTTTGTTATCATTAATACTATAATTATATATATATATATATATATATATAATTTTTATGGTATAATATATTAAATTATAATTTTGTTTATGATATTTTTTATTTTTTATATTGATTTTGTTAATAGTAGAGAGATATGAATGTATGATTGAAAAAAATAATTGATAATTAGAAGGTAAATTAAATTCAAAGACTTACTATAAGTGTTAAGATTATAAAAAGAGTGAGGTATAATTTTTCTATAAATAACATATGAAAAAAAATTTATGTAATGGGCCTTAAATATTAGTATTATATTAGTTATTACTGTATTTGATTAAGAATAAATTATTATATTAGTATTATAATGTGTCTTAAATATTTGATTAAGAATAAATTTGGTATAAATTGGTTTTTGAATTATTATCATATCAAAATCAATCAATTAACAATTCGTTAACAATTTGACTTACCCGTTTTCTTTAAAAAAAATATGTTGTTCTAAAGCTTATTTATTTTAAAAATATTTTATTTATAATTTTTATTATTACCTTCATAATGTGAGGCTATTAATTATTCTTAATTTAATTATAGATCATAATTATACTAACATGGGTTCTCTCTTAGTGCAAATTATAATATTTAATGATTATAATATTTGATTTTTTAATGATTGTAATATCTAGTTTTATTTTATATGAAAAATAATTAATAAGTAAATTATAAATTAAGTTTAAAAAAATCCCTAGACATAAAAAATTGAGAAAAATGGGGCCTAAATTACTATATGAATGACACGAGTAATAGTTTTTATAAAATGAGTCTAAAATTTTAGTATAATAGATTTATACAATCAATAAATTTTATATAGAATCTTAATCATTAATAACTTCTAATTATAAATAAGATTCTGATAAATTTCTATCATTTTTTTAAATCCTCTCTAATTTTTTTAATTTTTTCAACACTAACTCTCTTTTTTTCAAAATTCATTCAAATCTTTTAAAGTATAAAATTATCAAAATTGTCATGAATTGTATGATTGATTTTTTTTTCAAAATTCATTCAAATATTTTAAAATATAAAATTATCAAAATTATTTGTAAGAGCTTAGAGGTTATTGACGATATAATTTTATAGTCATTTCAGCTGATCCCATGATTTTCATTGTCACCTACATACAAATATAATTTTCTTTTATTGAATTGGCATATTTTTTTGTTTCCAAATCATTAAATTAGTCTATATATATAATTAAATAATGTTGTCACTAATGATATGAAAAAATGTTCTTCCTTTAAATTATTAAATTCATCATAATCTTATTGTTAACAAAAAAGGAAAATGATATAACATATCGCATATATTTTTACATCTTTCTTATAATTTATATACTTAATTTCATAAATTTAATATAATAGTATTCAAAAGAAAATCATTACCTGCATTAAATAAAAAAATTTTAGATGTGAAATTAATATTAAAATTATGAAATTAATTTATCAATATAATTCATGACTTAGCATTGCAATAATTAAAGATATTTAATTAATGTAATGCAATCTTATTATTAAATACGGATGATTATCAATGATATGCTAATAATGTATGTAATAATTGCGGTTTTATTTTTTAAAAAAAATTGATGAATAATTTCTTAAAAGATGTAGGTCCTAAAACATTTTCATTGCACGTGTAAAACTTTGTCACAGACGATTTTAAAATATTAGTACGATAGATTCGTGTCCCATATTATGTGATGTACCCATCCTTACACTGTATGGCTTGTGACTTTTTTACCCCTCCCGCAATCAAAATGCACCACGTAATTCTAATTACCATGCCCCGTATATTGACTTCCTACTCTCACCCGTTTATTTTGTTGTACGCACTATTTTATTTCCTGAGTTGATGCATGGTCCAACAAGGAAATGAACGATGTGAATTCAACCTGGAAAAGCCGTCAGACGTGATCTCCCTCTTTCACCAGGCAATTACAAAATACTCCTCGGGTTGCATGTAGTTATCCTGTTTAATAGTATAATTATTGTCCACATCAAATCATTTTGCTTGTTTCAACAGCTGTAATTTTTCCAGTGCTAAGTGACCCTACCGACTATTTTTTATGTCGACCCGAACATCGACAACCGATAATTTGGTCAGAGCCTTATCCATATATGTATTTATTGGCTGCCTGCTGATAATTATCTCGATGGGAGATTTGAGTTAGTTTTGGAACCGCGCGCACATTATTTGTGGAAGCAAATAATTTTAAAAAAAATTTCGAACTAGTGTCCTAATAACACTTATTAAAGAACCTAAAAGTAGAGTCTTTATAAAAAAAATAAATTTATAATGATTTTTAAAAAATTTTATTTTAATTTTCTTAATCATTATTCTTAAGATATTGATTAGATAAGTCATTTGAAAAATTAGAAGAATTTTGGCTATCACATTTGATCCACCATTAAAGCAATGCTCGAAAAGCAAATAGACTTGCTCCACCTGAGCCATCTCGGTGCAATTATTAACGAAGTTGATCTGTTGTTTTCATCTCTAAAGTTATGTTTTTTCTTTCTTGTTTATATATTACTTATATCACAAATTATAAGTTGGACTTTTTATATTTAGATTTATTATAAATTTTTTATTATTAATTATTAGATAATTGTTATTTTTATTAGATAATTTGATTTGATAACTAATAGATAGGAGGTTTATAATAAACTAAACATAAAAGGTTACTAGTATATAAATTTTAAAAGCTACACAGAATTAAAAACTTTTCTTCTTCACTTTTTTTTTCGGTTAGAAAAAAATAACGTTAGATGTCTAAGAAAATAACAGATGGACTCGATTTGGTTCACCGTCAGTAATATTTCAAAAGCAAAATTGGTCTACGTATAGATCGTATCTCATTTTTAAATATATGCAACCTTTTTCAGGTTTGAATCTGTTAAGAGAAAAAAAAAATTGGTTAGTTTTATAGCTAAATGAGGGAATAGTGATGATCGATACACAATCTAGTAACTCAGTAGTAAATTGAAAAATTAACGTGGCAAATGCTGTTGGATTCAAGCTAAAACTTAAAAAGTGAAGTTATGCAATTATTTCTTTCATATATTCAAATGGATTTGGTATGGATATCTCCATTTTATAACATTTGATCATAAGTTGAATTTTTCCGGTAGTGGATGATCATAAGTTGAATTTATTGTTTAGTAGTCAATAATTAAGATACTGTGCGAGGATCTAACTTATCCGTAACAACATTTTTCTATTACATTTCATGCTCTTACTCACACGGCGAATCGTTGCAATGGAAGTAAATTTCTGTAAAATACTTATTATATTCTTACTACTACTCAGTCCCTCCATTTCATAGGGTTGGAATTTAACTCAAAGTCCCACATCGATAAGAAATATAAGTATTGATAGTACTTTATCCTAACAATATGGCTTTGGTTATTTAAATTTTGTTATCCTCCAAAAGTAGGAGTGATCCATATGGGTAGTTTTTAGGAATTGTCCATGTGATGAAATATTTGTTAGGATGATTTCTAACTTCAGCCGTTCAAAAGTTATAAATAATGAAAGATTTGGAATTCCTTATACGGGTCGTAAATGTAGGCAGTTAATACCAAACCACATTAAATTTTGTTTCATTTATATTGTTTTTCTTTTTGCATTATTTTCTCTATTAAAAGAGAGTTTGTTTTTGTTTTTTTGCTTCCACTGCCCAACAAATAGTATCAAAACCTATGGTTTAGGTCAGTTGGTCTTGGTCAAGTGTTGGTTAGAATAGAAGTTTTTAAATCTATGAGGTCCATTGTATTGAAAGTCTTTCTGGCAATACAGAAGTGATGTCGCGTGTCTTGTGGAGCAGCAACAATGCAAGTGAAGAGAGCTTGTGTCCAAAGTCTTCTTAACAATGTAGAAGCCAAGAGACATGGTTCGTGTGTAATGGCAATTCAAGTTAATAGAGCATATATGACCCTTGTTTACACCATTGAATACTCGTAAAATATAAGTTTTGTAAGAAAAATATTTGTGGAGATAATTGTTGTAGCTAGCTTTGTAATAGGATTTTGGATTAACAGGAGGATTTATTAGGATTTAACTCAAAGTCCCACATTGGTAATAAATAGAAGTATTGCTAGTGTTTTGGTCTATAAATATGGCTTTGGTTATTTGAGTTTTGTTATCCTCCAAAAGTGAGAGTGATCCATATGGGTAGCTTTTAGGAGTTGTTCATGTGATGAAATGCTTGTAAGGATGATTTGTAATTTCAGCTGTTCAAAAATTGCAGATAGTGAAAGACTTAGAGCTTCTTATAGGAGTCATGAATATAAAGAATTAAGACCAAATCATGTTAAGTTTTGTCTCCTTTATATTGTTTTTCTTTTTGTATTGTTTTCTCTATTGAGAGAGATTTATTCTTGTATTTTTTGCTTTCGCTACCCAATAAATATTAATAGTTGCTTTTGGAAAACTTTGTAATTTTGGTGTATTGTAGCCAGATATATTTACTTTTTAACGTATCAAAATTATAAGGTTTCCAATAGCAACTATTAATATAGGATGAAGGAGCTAGATAACAAGATGAGAATCTGCTTCTAGTTAATATCATTGATAATGGTGCGGGCATGGTGAAGGGTTTCTTTTACGTGCAGAGTGGTGTGTACAAAAGTGGCCACTACTTAAAGTAGAACCAAACACGCATGTATAGATTATATTCCGCTTAAGTATATGCAAGCAGGGTCCTAGTAGAAGAAATCAACCCATATATAATCAACATGTCCAGTTCTTATAGCAGTGTCAAGTAAACCATCAGGGGTACACACATTGCGAAGATATGCTGATATGTAGATCCTTTGTATCGGTTGTGGACTCATTGAGGAACGCATCAAGTTCATCCCAACGAAGGTGCTGACTATCTGCTACATCTGGAATGTCAATGCCATCCAAATGACAAGGCGCCAAGTGGACCGGGTTTGGCGCTGAGGAAGTTATAAAATTAAAGGTGTAGTTTGCAAGGTAACCTGTGAGATCATTGTGATAATTGTCCTCAGGTGGTGGCGGTGGTGGCGATGATGATGCATCATCCAACCCAATTGAAAGGAAAACATTGAATTTATTATTTTGGCAGTGTTTTATGACGCGCTCAAGCTTGGAACATGGGTTTGAAGCGGTACTACAATAGTCAGCCAAGTTTATGGTAGGGGTAGTGCGGCCATCATCGTACACAATGAGGCTTTCAAGGATCACAATGTTAGGTAGCATTTGTTAGCGGGACATGACAGAAAATATAAAGACAACGAAGACAGTGGAAAAAAATACTATTTTTATATTGTGTTTAATTATGAAATATAAAATATGATAAATATCTTTATATTTTATTTGGAAATGCAAGAATAATTTAACAAATATATGGTAAAAGATATATGTATCTCTACCGGATCACAACTTGACTGCCACTACATCACTGCCTTTTGTGAAGATACATTAAGAAATAATAAATATGTATAAAAGTATGATTGAAAAAATACTAAATTTATATCTATGTATCCTGTTTTATTTTTTAGAAATACAGAAATCTTCTATATTTCTATCTCTATCCAGAGAACAAAATTTTTTTTTATTCCCTGTCCCTATATCCTTATATTAGCTACCAAATGCTACCTTATATAGTTGCCGGAGTCACATGCTTCTTCAAGGGCCCTTCTTCCTCCTCTGAGCGTTGAGCCCAATAGAAAGAAAAGTCATCGAAGTCGGCACAATCAGCCGTTTGGTAATAAATTGCAAAAATAACTTAATTTATCTAAGTTCTTTAATTTCAATTACATTTAAATTAAGTTATTCTGGAATAATTATGTTGAAAAATAAATTCAAATTATCTTAATTGATTTATTTAGTGAGTTATGATTTATTATTAGAGATTTATTTGCAAAATATCCTTAGTAATTTGATTTGATTTGTAGAAGAAAATAATAAATAAGTATTTGGAAATTGAAAAGATAATTGAAAAAGATTTTGACATGATTTAAGGAAAGATTATTGGAGATTTAGATAATATTTTATTTGATTTGAAAGAATAGAGGGACATTAGAGTTTTTTCTTGTATTTTTAGTTATCTTATTCGGTTTGACTTTTAAGTATAAATAGGAAATTTTTAGTTTATTGAAGAGACTTTTTACTTTCATTTTTGAGTTTGAGTTTTCTCTTCATCTATGTATTTCTAAATTCTCAAAGGTAACAGAGAGATGAATTCTTAACAAACTGATTTGTATCATTTTGCTATTTGAATTTTCTTTTAATTATTCCTTATTTTTTACCAATTTTAATGTTGTTCTTGGTTTGGTTACTCATTAATTGATGTATGGTTTAATTTTATACTATTGAACGATATTTCATTTTATAAATTAAGCCAAACTAGAATTTAACATACATTAAAACAGCTATAGAGATAGAGGTTTTTATCTATGCAGTGAGTTGTTAGTGTATCTGATAGAGATTACGGGTTAAGTAAATATTTGATGTCATTATCTAATATTTTTGCAAAGGCCGGTGGATGGAAATAAGTAACTTCTGTTCGATCAGCAATGAAGAGAAGGAGAATTCGAAAAATGCCCGGAATTTGCAATGTTGAGCTGAACAATCAGGTTCACACCTTTCTTGCGGGGACACATAGCATCCGCTGTCAAAGGAGATACAGGAAGAGCTAGGTGTGCTGGTGGGGAAGATGAAAGAGGCTGGGTCCCTGAGACTGAATCTGCTTGTCATGATGTGGAGGAGGAGGATAAGGAATGCCACAGTGAAAAGTTAGTTATTATGTTTTCTCTGTTAAACACTCAAAAAGTCTTCGATCAGAATCACCGAATTTTTGATAATCTAAATTTTTTTTAAATCAATAATTATTTTTAGATAAGGTAAATTTTTAAAATTATAGATAATTATTAAAGATAGAGAAAGAGAGTAACTTAGAATTTTACTAATCAATATCCATTACTTTAAAAATATAAATTCTTACCTTTTAAATGTTAATATTTTTTTAATTTCTTAATTACTGTACTAACCCATTAATTTAATCTGGATCCTGTTAAATGTTCGTCTCGCATTATGTGATGTGTCTATCCTTAGACTGTATTTTCTGTGACTTTTTTTACCCCTCTCACAATCAACATGTGCCGCGCAATTCTAATTACCATGCCCCATATATTGACTTCCTATCCTCACCCGTTTGTTTTGTTGGACGTACTATTTTATTTTCTTAGTTGATGTGAATTCAACCTGGAAAAGCTGTCAGATGTGATCTCCCTCTTTCACGACGCAATTACAAAATACTCCTCGGGTTGCATTTAGTTGTCTTGTTTAATAGTATAATTATGGTCCACATCAAATGACTTTGGTTGCTTCAACAGCTGTAATTAATTACTTTCCAGTGATAAGTGACCCCTACTAACTATTTTTTATGTCGACCCAAACAATGACAACCGTTAATTTGTTCAGGGCCTCATCATTTGAGGAAAATATTTGCTACTGTTTACCACATCAGTTATATAGAGGTTATAATGGTCTTCACCGATTTATGTTTTTAATGTTATTAGTGAAATTATGAATATTTAATAATATAAACTAATAAGTAACACTTAATTAAAAAATGTTACAAATATAGTTTCATTATTATTCACCTTTTTTTTTAATTCTTCGTAAAGAACCATAAGTGATCTCCATATACTTTCACGTTACTTTAATTTCATTGGAAAAAATTCATCACACTTTATGCACGGGTAACATTAACTCAAGTTTTATTTATTTTACAGCATAATCCATGCATGGTAGGCTTCTTTTTCCACACCACACAACAGTTCTTAATTAACAGGTAGTTACGAAGCTACCATGCCTAGACACAAGCTAAATAGATTAGTCTCAAACAACGCCCTTAAGTGGCACAGATTTAGGCACATGATGAAAACGGTGCAAAGTTTTAGTCACACACTCATACATTGCATCAGCAAGTGCTGCCACCGACTTCAATAATACAGATCCAAGGCAACATTTTATCTGACCACTGAAGCCAGTTTGAAGATCATAGTACCTGCTCCACAGCATAACCCCACCATAGTTAGGAGTCTGCTTTATGTCAGGAAGAATCTGCGAGTTAACAACATCTGCAGATACGTAACCGCTGCCCGCGGCATCAGGGGCAGCCGGCAGCCCCAAGAGCACGGTGTTGTTGGGCAGAACCGCGTTGGTCCATGTGTCCCAAGAGTTCAAAAGGTTGATGGCATTGCCATTTGAGTACTGGCATGGAGGGTTGTTGTAGAACTGAACCCATATGTAGTCAAATAGTCCTGTTTTGATGGCTGTATTCAGGTAGTAATCTGGGTATGGACATTGTGGTGCTGCAGATAGGTAGATTTTTCTCTCTGTTGTGGAGAATGCATTGATGGCTTTGGCTAGGTCATCATAGTAGAGGTTTGAGCCACCCTCGATGTCAAAGTCAATTCCATCCAGTGAAACACTTCCTAATGGACCGTATTGCCCACTGAGGAAGTTGTTGTGGAGGTACTGTGCAACTTCCTTAGCATCGTCCGGTGAGGAAAGGGAGTAGTCTCCTACGCCTCCACCAAGGGAGAGGAAAACCTGTAAAAAATGGTTAATTTTTTTTTGGTTAATTTATTGAAATCATCTTTGTCCACGGTCATATTTTGCATTTGATTAGGTAAAGAGTTTAATTTTTAGATACAAATAAAATAATTTTACACTATCAACTAATAGAAATTCAAGAAAATATCAAATATGGTTGCACTTAATAAAATGACTTGACATTTTTTTTGTATTTTTATTGATTATAGTTTAAAAATATAAAATTATTGCATATATAGACATTAAACTCTTATTTAAATCTATTCTCTAATTTATACCAACAAATAATGTAGAGACATAAATTAGAAGGTGGTTATTGAAAGTGTCTTATTGTGAATCAATAATATTATTTTAACACTCAATAATGTTATTAAAAGTGTTTTAATAATGTAGAGACATAAATTAGAAGATGGTGATTGAAAGTGCCTTATTGAGAATAATAATGTTATTTGAGCATCTTAAAATAAGTGTCTCACTTAGACACACTTTTTATAACCATTAGATATGATGAATGTTAAAGATTAGTAGAGATCATTATCACATCCAATGATTATAAAGTGGGTGCCTGAGTAGACACTCACTTTATAAGTGTCAAAATATCATTATCCTTTTTATTCCTCTTGAACGAGATAAATGAGTGGAATGAACGGGTAGCATTATCTCATTCAACAATGATAAGATAAGTATTCAAACAAAATTTCAACTTAAAGAATATGAAAATAACATTATGAATACATAAATTAAGGATTTTGTCCAATTTTTACAAAAGAAGATTATCTCTATTACTATACTACTCTTAAGGAAGGGTAAATTGTCAGCCTACCATTCTCAATTTATCTGAAAGTTGTTTTTTCTATTCAAGTCCATAGAGACCGATACACACTTTTCTATAAATTACTTGAAAAATAAAACATTGTAAATCTTAGAATTGATGTATCTGTGATAACTTATTTATAAACAAAGAAAGTAATGCTTACGAGACCTTGATGTTAAGGCTTTGGCAGTATTGAATTTCTGGGGCCAGTTGGGTGCACGGGCTCCAATCGCCACAATGGCCAGCAAGGTTCAATTGTGGGGTCCTGCCACTGCCAAACACATTAAGAAAAGCGAGGATCACGATGCCGTAGTTTTGTGTAGCACATGCTTCTCGCAAAGTGCCTTCGTTTCCGTTTTGGCCCCAGTAGACGGCAATCACCGGAGTGGCATGAGAGGCAGTGATGAAGAAACAAAGCGTGGAGAGGGCAAAGAGGAGGAAGGCCAGTGCTTGTGGTTTCGAAGCCATGGTTGTGGGAAGTTGATCAAGTTAATTGATTCCGGGTTGAGTTGTGAGTTTTGATGGTACCAGGCAACGAATTTATAGCGAGTGTGCAAAGTGCAAAAGGACAAGTTAGTGGTTTTAAGCAATTAATAATAGTGCTATGTAAACAAATTTATGTTATTATCCAATAGTATATATTTATCTATGTAGATAGTCATACACTTTTATTGATTGGATCATATATAATTACACATAAACATTTATGTTAAATTTTTCTATATTGACAACTTGTCAAAATTAATTGGGTTTTACTAATCAGTGTTAATTCTTAGGATAATAGTTAAGATTTCAAAAAAATTATAAAGCATAGACACTAATATGGATATGAATATGACAAAGATACAGGTTTAGAGACATACCAAATTCAAAAAATTACAGAATATGGACACAATATATATATATATATATATATATATATATATTATATATATAATTTTTTTTATATTGTTGTGTGATTTTTGTCTTTTTTTGTCTTAACTATTTTTACTATGTTTGTATAATTTTTTTATCTAATTAATTCTTCTTTTTAGTTTTTTGATCAACTGAAAAATTTTTAAAATGATCGAACTAGTTTTTTTTGGTGTTCAGTGTGGGTTCGAGCTCAAAAAAATTATTTTTTTTAATTGGACATGTATAGACGAGTGTCTAACACATGTCATGTGGGTGTCAGTTCCGAAACGTGTCCGATGAATGGACACACCACTAAGTTGGGGTGTCTGTGTTTCTTAGAAAAAAAAGTAATTTTATATTTAAAAAGTGTAATTGTTATATTTTCAAGATCTATTAGAAAACTTTTAAACTTATTTATTATGAAATCTTAATTATTATCCTTATCACATTTATTAGACAAATCCTAATTACTGTACGCTGTGATTGGCAAGATATATATAAATGCAGCCTCCAACGTGTGGAACAAGATGAATTTCACCGAGTTGCCAACATTGACCCGGTTATCGCGTTCCTTTACCACCAGTTTCTTTGTGAACAGAATATTGTTAATTTCCAAATAGGTTTCCATCAAAGAAAAAGGAAGATGTTTGAATGTTTTGTATGAACTAGCATAGATTAACATCATATTTTATAAAAACTTTAGATTAATTAGATACTAAAACAGTAATGGCATAAAGTAGAATATCCACGAGTCTAATATTAATAAACACGGTACCCAAGTTGAATATTAAGTTTATATTACTAGTATGTATCAAATATATTAACAATATTATTTATATATAAAATTTATATTATAATTTTTAATTATATTTATTTCCATACAGTTTGATTGGCAAAGACAAAATAAAATGAAAGTCTATCATTGGGATATCAATTAACATGACATTTCAACAAAAATGTGATAATGTGACAATATAATAGTACAAATAGGATTATGGATATATGTTATAGTTTTAAAGATTAAAAAAATTAAATTTTTAAATTCTAAATATTAAAATAACTCAATTATGCAATTTCAAAAACCAATGTAAACATTTGCTTGCTTAATTTGTTACTATCAAAGATAAATGTGTGCATTTCTATTTTCTATTATAGGTTTGCACCTTCACACGTGTTATATAATTCGTACCTGATTAAGAATTGCTTTTTACAGAAAGTGGTTCAATAGTGGAGTAGTTCTTTGTTTCAAAGAAAGCGGTTTAATAATTTATGAATATTATCTTCATATCAACAATATTATTTCAAAACCTAAAATTTTTTGAACATTCTTTTCATAAAAAATATAAGACTCATATATCGTTTTATTCTCTACTTATTTTTCTCAATATCTCACCCTCTATTTTTTTTTGTTTTTTAGAGACGTTGGGTATCTATTAAATTGGGGTGTTGAGATATCATTATATTATTGATTGTCATACTGCTTTATTGCCCCTTCCTTCCTATACAGCTCAAGAGTTAACGTAACTCAATTATCAACTATTAATTAATTTAATCTGAATCCTGTTAAATATTCGTACCTGTAATGCTAATTACTATGCTTACCCGTTTGTTTTGTTGTACGTACCAGATATTTTATTTTATTAGTTGATGCATGGCCCACGAGGAAATAAAAGATGTGAATTTATGATAAATTATACAATGGACCTCAAATTTTGAAGTTAATTATAAAACCCTTACTATTAATTATTATATGATTATAATTTTTGTTAAATGATTTGATTTAATATCTAATAATAAAGAATATATAATAGATCTAAAATAGAATGTCTACCATAAAACTGTTACTTTACATATTGATTTTCTACCCTTACCCGTTTGTTTTGTTGTGCGTACTATATATTTTATTTCATTGGTTGATGCATGGTCCACGGGGTAAAAAAAAAATTTGAATTTATTGACATTTTTATATTCTGGTGACAGCAAAGGAGTCCCCCTCGTAAAGATACTGAGTAACTCAAATTTGCCTGTGCACATTATTAAGGAAAATGACCATGCATCTGCGGTCTCAGCTTCAGCAACAGCAAAAGTAATGGGCAATATATTTTAATTGTCATCTTGTGCAGGTACAACCAGTGGAGCTACTTTGTATTTCCCATACAAATATATCCTATCCATCTGGACAGGTGGTCTGTAGTATCTCTGAATGTATTAATGCTTTAGTATTTTATTTTACGAACTGCTGGCTAGATTTATAGTGATGTTCGTACGTTTCTTTGTTACAGAAGGTGAACATGGAATAGTGTATCTGGACGGCGAACACTTGCGCCCTTTCACAGAAAATTAAAGACAGCTTTGGAGTTAGTACCAACAAGCAGGAGTAATACCTGAAGTGTTTTTGGGCCTATTCATTTAATGTAATTGGTTTTCAATCGATATTTGCATGTTGGCTTCTAATTTCTGTAGCATTCATGTTAATTAGTGCTGTTTGTGTGAACGAAATTGGCGTAAAAAACTTTCATCTTAAGATGAATTGATACTTTGTTATTATTAACAATTTCATTAACTGTTAGATAAAAAATCCAACAAAAATAGTAATCATTCAATAACTAATAATATAGTATCATGACCCAACCCGAGTCATGACCCATGTATAGAGAACATATTCCCTAGCAAGCTTTAGATGCAGATTTTCCAAAAAAACACATAGTTTCCTTTTATTTTGCATTCCCCAAATATAAAATCTGTGAAAAAAATATTTACTTATAACATAATAGAACCTTGGCACAACCACGATACTAAATAAATATAACTATATTTTAAAATATGATTGTCTTAGTAGATGTGCATATCCAAATTCAAAAGAATCAAACATAAAACATTAGTTAATGTATTATTTTAATCCTCATTTCGAAAGATAATTTAGAAACTATTACATCCAAATAAGCTTTAAAGAAAACATAATTATGTCTTGAACCCTGCCAGTGACACATTGGAGTTACAATCCTAAACACATAAGCCACGGGATCAAAAGTGGCTCACCACACAACAGATTGAGATCATTGAGCTGAAAAATGCATAAAGCTAGGATCAACACCTGTATCTGAAAATGAGGGAAGGTAACAAAGTGAGTTTGATAACTTAGTGAGTAGATAAAGCATCCATAGCCGACATGAGACAATAACAAAACCTAATAAATAATATTAGAAAGCTGTATAAACAACAAGGAAAAAATATAGTCATAATAAAATAGATAAGTATGGGGAAGTGTCCTCAAATAGGAAATTCCAGTAGGATCACACACTCAGGCGGCCATTCCCTTGTGTGATCCCGCCTTCCATTAGGAACCATGAACACGTGGACCTACACTCAACTATCATGTACCATTCCCATATAGTCATGTAACACTCTCATTAGTCAAGGTGCACATTGGCTTACATCGCTTCTCTTTAGCTACAGTTCCTATCTCATGCATTCCCAAAACAATTTATAAAAGATCCATTGATTTTCATTGTTCAATAACTTTCCAAATATTTTCATCAAAAACCATTCATAATCCACTCCATGGGCTTACCCTAACTTCGATAATTTTTTAGTCCATTAGTACTATTGAGACTTGGCCCATAAATCATTTTTCAAGTTCTAAAATCCATACTCAACATATCCAAATCAATCTTTTTAAAATATAATATAAAAATGATTATTTATCTCATATGATAACTAAAACATTTATTTTTCGATCAACTACAGTAAATAAATCTCTTAAATACTTAAACCATGCGAATTTGTAAACTGGGAACAATAGGTGTTATATAAAATTCATAAATAATTTATATTAGAGGAATATGACTACAGATACTAAATCTACTCACAACAATATAATGGTTCTCAAGAAATCGAAGACTACTCCTCAAAGCCACCAAATTCTTCGGTTGATGTCTGTTTGATCTATAACACTAGGAACAAGCCAACAATTAAGAGCTAACAATGTTACCAATTAACGTAAATTAGCTCTAAATTTCAAAATCCCCAATTATTCTAAACCTAGGGTTCTAAAATCCCTAAATCTACCATTAGCAATAGGGAGTTTGTTATTAAGGAAGTTAAGAAATACAGCATAGATAAAAGAGTGAGTTACAAAGTTGAATAGTCAAAACCAAAGATGTTTTACTATAAATGTGTACAATATGGGCAAGATTGTCTTTGGCTTCCACTACAAAAAATTGTTGAAAATTATGGCAGGAAAATTAGGGCGGTTTCAAAAAACTACCACAATTTTCAGTAAATTACGGTGGTTTTAATAACCGCCACAATATTAATGGAAGAAATGGCAGTAAAATTACAGCGATTCATTAAAACCGCCACAAAGTTTCGAAAATTATGGCGGTTTGAACCGCCCTAATTTGCCCTTCACAATTTTAATATCTTTTTTTTGTTTTTACTATTTTAAATAAAGTAGGAAAAAAAAGAGTATTTCCACTCTTTAATATTTTAGCTAATTACAAATTGATATTTTAACTTCTAAGTCTTCTAATTAGATGTTTAAACTATACTAATTCTCAAAATTAGTCATTTTATTCAATTTTGGGTTTAGTTAAATAGGTGACGTGATAAAATATCTAATAATGTATGTGATAATTTCTTTTGATTTTTTTAAATATTTTCTTTATTTATATTATTTAATATTTATAAAAAAATACATATCAATAAAAAATTAAAAAATATTACCTAAAATTTTGTCATTCTTTGCTATGAAAAAGAGGATGAGAAGCTCAAACTAAAAGTCAATTCTTCTAAAAGGATACGTTATGTTTTGATTTTTTTTTAATCTTATAATAAAAATGAGGAACTATTGTAAATAGAGCACATTTTGCGTCTTTTTATTTCAATTGAATTTGGAACTTATTTTGTTACTGCAATTGTAGTTGTATTCTCTTGAAAATGGAAACAAAACTTGAATAGTGGATAAAACTCAAGTAAAATTTTCATTGAGCACATATACACACACACACACACACATTCTATAAATCATTTATTAATTATGGACCTTTTAGATTCTAACTCAAATTTTATTGTGTTTTGCTATATAGGAACTCTTAAACGTAACAATGAAAAGATCAACTCTTATATTCGATTAGGTTCAATGTCTGTATAAATATACCTCTTCCTAATGCCATATAATTCGACTTCAGGGAAAACCACAATACAAGTAAATAGAACACTGAAGAGAAGAAAGGTTGAAGCAAGCAAAACAATAACTGATCTGCAAAAAGATTCTTCCTTGTCCTAGTTTTTTGATTTTGGATGCATGGAGAAGTGGTGTTGGGCTATGTTGATGAGGATGTAGAAGTGGAGTAGGAGGAGGGAGACAGAGGTGGGTGGAAGTTGCATTTGTGTTTACTAACAAGTTTTAATACGTTTAACCACATTTACAAAGTGTAATTAAATGCGGCTAAACTCACGTAATGTGGCACAACCATATGCTTCCACCTAGGCAATTGTAAGGAAGGCTTTGACCCACAACTCCATTTTAGCATCCACCTTCTATTTAATTGGTTCATAACCTTATCCATGTATAGTATTTTCCAAATATCAGGATACTTCTCGGGATAAGTAGTATTGGGCTCGGGACAGTTCTTTGAATGAATAGTATTTTCCTATATATATTGGCTTTTCCTCTCATATATATATATTGTTAGAGTTAGCTGTGAAAAGTGAAGTTTCACATTGGTTGAGAATGGATTAAGTGGATAGTATATAATATGGGAGGAGCTATGACTTATTGCCTTAAGGTTTTGAGTCAAAATGTGGCGTTCGGGCCGATAGTATAGTGCTTTCACTTAACCCATTAGTTGTATCTCCTCTTGTTGGGTTTCCCCATCCTAACAATGATATCAGAGCCAAGATGTGGCGTCTGGCCCAATGGAGAACTAAAACTATACTTCCAAAGAGTACATCAAAAGATCACAAGAACAACACAAAAACATAGGAGACAAAAAGGTAAATTATAAATTGGACCTAAAATTTTTTGGTTCAAAAACCATTGGATAATTATCATTTTTATTAGATAGCTTGATCCAATGGCTAATAATAGAAGGTCCATGATGAACCTAAAGATAAAAGCTCTACCATAAAACCTACAAGAAAAAAAAAAGACGAAAAGAAAGGAAAAGAGAAACAAAAAGCCAGCAGCAGAACCACAACACGCAAACAAGCTTTAGAATCTAGCACAACCATCCGAGAGCAAAAGAAAAGGAGGGGGACCCAACACTGACGATCAGGACCTTGATGAACGGATTTCTGGTTTTGGAACTGCACATGGAAGCAAATAATTTGAAAAATTGGGCAACTTTTTTCACATATATGGTCCAGCTGAATCATCTCCATGCAATTATTGACGACTTGATTTTTCTCGGGGGCAATATGACTTTTCTTTTCGGTAATCAACTTCTCTCTCTCTCTCTCTCTCTCTCTCTCTTATCATTCTCATATATTCCTCATGTAATTCAGAGTTTGTCATGGGAAGAATCAAGTGCTTTGAAATAGCAGATCTCTTATCATTCTCATATGTTCAGAGTTTGTCATGGAAAGAATCAAGTGCTTTGAAATAGCAGATTGGATGTGGAAGCAAAGGAAGTTTTGGAAAATCATCAAAAGATAGGACGAAATAATACAGTAAAGCATAAGACGCAGTAATGTACTTTGGAGTGTATTTTCTTTTTCATAGCGTTGATACATTATTTAAATCAAATTCCTATAATAATTTTCTTTAACAAATAAACTTTTAGTTGAAGATTTGGGATTTAACTTGATTTTGAATTGAGTTTTTTTTTCCTTTTGTTTAAGATTGATACAAACTCAGGCTGGGTTTCAAAACCTTTCTCCACGATATATGGCATCATAGAATACACTTCGTAACATACACATGAATTAGTGTAGGAATTGCAAAGGAAAACTCGTATTGAACCGGATACCGATCATAGGGATTATCCGCAATTAGGATGACTACAAGATAACTTTAATCTGGTCCCATGAGAATGGAGGCGAGGTCTCGTTTAGGTGCCACCTAAGTTATCACACACCACATGTCCCTACATAAAATCTGGAAACAAGCTAAGGATGGATGCACATCACTCTCATAAGCACATTGGCATCGTCTTCACTCTCACTGTTCCAACGTCGATTGGGTTTCAATCCTATCTCCAATGCACCGTATATAGAAATAATACATGCACCTCATTGCAATTGACTGAGGGCCCATTGGACCACAAAAGTTCTCACACAAAACATGTACAATATACAATTTTAGAGTATTGCTATTTCAATATTTAAATATAAATGTTAAATTAGGACATCTATTTTATTATTATTGGATATGAATATGGATTCCATTTTTTTATCAATTCATCACATATAATAATGATAGAGTAGATATCCCAATTGAATACTAACTTTTAATTATTGAAATAACATTTATTGAAATCTGCCCATCTATGTTCAGAAGTAAAAATATTATTTTAACACTTTAAAAATGGATATTTATTAGGAAACTTATATTATCAATATTAGATGTAATGAAATTAGATTATTATAATTTTCTTATAATCATAGATTTTATAGTAATATATAATTAGATGAGTATAAAAAAAATATATACTGTAAATACAAGATAATTAAATCTATGAAATTTTACCGTGATTTTGACTTAACAGTAGTTTTTTCCTTAATTATTGTTTGTGGACTGTTGTCATTCATCTGTCGAAACAAAGTCGGTTGGGCTTCAATCCTATCTCCAATGCGCCGTATATAGAAATAACACAGGCACAGCGCGATTGACTAAGGGCCCACTGGACTACAAAAATTCTCACACAAAACATGTACTGCATAAAATCTTATTCCCACCTACGTTCAGAAGTAAAAATATTATTTTTTACACTTTAAAAATAGATTCTTATTAGGATACTTATGTATGTGATTAATATTAGATGTAGTGAATATATGAGATGAATGAAGATTACCATTAAATTCAATGATAACAAAATAAATATTTCAAATGATACCTATTTTCGAGATGTTGAAATAATACTATTCATTGAGAAGTATAATTTTGAAATATGCTTGCTATAAAAAATTTTAAAATATTGTTTACTTAAATCTTTTTATCTATATAATTTTAATAGTGGATGTGAAAATTAAAACATATTTGCTAATATGAAAAAATATTAAAGGATCATACAAAATAATTACTCACTTGAAAGTTCACTGGTGTATATTCATGGTTCAGTTTGCTTCTTTTTTGAGATAAAATCCAACTAGTCCAAATAATACATTTTATTTCAGTTCAGTTTTGTTTGGTTTGATTATATTTGAAAACTCAATCAAATCAATTTAACTTAAATTGGTTTGGATTGGTTCAGCTTTTAGTTTTTACTTAAAATATTGTAAAATATAACGAGTTTTTGGCCCTAATTTTATCTATAAAAGAGTGAAAAAAAATTATGCATGGATGACTGGATTTCAGATATCTAAGCGAACACAAATACACAATTTGGTGAAAAAGCTTTTCATATATTATCAATTTTCTTGTCATACTTGATGATGTGTCTGCACATCAATATTTAGACCTCGAAAGAGGTTTTGAGGAGTCTGATACCTATATATAAAAGTAAGATTTTCCATATGGTGATATCGGAGAAATAATATTCGTATATTAATTACCACTATGTACAAAATGGGAAATGCTAGAGTAGAGTATTATTTTGAAAATAATATAGTATAATTATTAGTCTTTAAATAAATAAATAATCATTATGTTTTCTGTTAAATACCCTATCAATATTTAGATGAGTTTCATTACTAGCTCTATAAGATAAATACACTGTATTCATCTCGTTTTAGTATGTCTTTATGCTTATACTATCGGATTGAATTTGGTTGAAGAACAACAATTATAAAGTTGAACTTTATGTATATAAAACTCACCTAGTAAGAAATTTTTATCATCTATTTTTACTCCCCGGCCTAGATAAATAAGTGGATTCTACTATTATTTCGGTCGTATAACATTACTCGTGTTCGAATATCTTATTGATTTTAATTTATTTTAATATTAAACATCGTTTTCCTTCTTTTCGCGCATTATGACACGTACATGCAAATGGAGCTAGCTAGCCAGTCCCTCTATAAATTGGTTGCTTGCTCTTGCCTTAGAGTCATCAACCCAAACAAGAAACCATAAGAAACCATATAATATATAGCTTGTAATTAATCAACCATGGCAGCCAGAAAACAACCGCATTGTGCATTATCATTGCCCCTCCTCTTCATGGCCCTTTCAACAACGCTCTCTTTTTTTTTTTTGATAATCACAACGCTCTCTTTCATCATCCCCTCCTCCAACGCCGCTGAATGTTCTGGCTCCGGTTCCATCTCTGTGTACTGGGGCCAACATTCAGACGACCAAACAGAAGGGTCCTTGGAAGATGTATGTGACTCCGGCAACTACAACATCGTGATCCTCGAAAGCCTCATCGTGTACGATAATGGCAGCTCCCTCCTCAACCTGGTGAACCACTGTGGAACCCCTGAAAACCCATGTTCCAACCTTGAGCCCAAAATAAAACACTGCCAAGACATTGGCATCAAAGTCTTCCTTTCAATCGGGTACGATGACGCATCGTCAGCGCCACCCGAGGGTCAGAACGTCACAAGTGACCTTGCCGATTATCTCTTAGAGACCTTCCTTAGTGGCAAATCTGGCGGTCCACTTGGCGCCGTCTCATTGGACGGCATCGACATTGCTGACGTGAGATATAGTGATCACCTTCACTGGGACCAACTTGTTACCTTGCTCAATGCTTCCACAACCGATAGAAGGATTTACTTATCCGCATCGCCACAGTGTGTGTACCCAGATGCGTTTCTTGACTCTGCTATACAAACTGGGCATGTGGATTATCTATGGGTTGAGTTCTTTTACAACAATCCTTCTTGCATATACTCGGATGGAAATTCTGAGAATCTCTTGAAGGCATGGGGAACATGGACCTCAAATGTTCCCAAAAGCTTGATATTCTTGGGGCTCACTTCTAACAAAGATTTGGATGGGTATATAGAACCGGAGGTGGTGAATTCTGAGATTCTTCCAGCTGTAAAGACAGCTTCAAACTATGGTGGAGTCATGATTTGGGACAGGTACTATGATATTACAAACGGTGATTATAGTGGGAAGATTAAGGACAGTGTTCCCAAAACTTGCAGATGTGTGTGTGATGAGCCAGCATACACCCGTTTCAATAACCTGAAGCTAGCAAGATCTTAATATATGTGCACTGGATAATAAGCTACCAAGAAAATTAATGTGATCGGCTTGCAATTATGCAAATCTTATGTATGGAATAAGTAGCTTCATGCACCATATATGTATGCATGGAATAAGCTACCAAGAATAAAAAGCTTTGTATGCATTCTGCGTGCAATGAATGAAAGTAGTCGCCGTCTATACATGTTTAAGTTCTATCAGCAAATATTACACATCCATAAATATATACACAGGGTCTTTAATAATAAAATATAATAATTATTAAATAAAATAAAATAATATCATCTAATAAGTCATCTAATTAAAGACTTGCAATCATAATATATATAATTCTGAATATAAAATTCCGATAAAATTTGTAGTTATCTATAAATTTATTTTCTTGATTACAAGCATGTAGCGGGTTTGGCTTGAAATAAAGGTTGCACTTTTGCGCACCAATTCTATGTATTAGAAAAATAAAAGAAAAAAAATAATATTTCACCTTGTACACCTCTATTTATATAAAGTTAATCTATAATTTATCCATAATCTATATCTATCTATAATATAATATAGGTTCTTCATAAAACCAGAAAAACAAAGAAATTTAACTAAAACAAGTTCTATCATTAATACTTGAAAACTGTTTCTGAAACCAAATGATTTTGCTTTCTTTTTTTTTGTTTAATGATTTTTTTGTCCAACCACTCTTGAGATGTTCTTAAATGACACTAAATTCAATTATTTTAAAATTTAACACTCCATCCCATTGTCTTCTAACACCATTGATAATCCAACCCCAAGCTAACCCAAGTTAACCTCCTCTTTTCATGCTTCTGAAAAAAATAAAAAAAGATACGTGCCTTACACTGCAAGAAAAATTGAGAATTTTTAACACTTTAAGTGTGAATAAAAGTATATTTAAGCAAAGTAATTTTGATATAAAATGATTATTAAAAATATTTATAAGTTCTTATTGATAATTATTGGGCTCGTTTGATTAAAATTATAGGAGAAGTACTTTTTTAGATTCTTCAAAACTAGAAGCAAAAGCAAAAAGAATTTATATGTTTTGATGTAATTGTAGAAGTCATTTTTATTAGAATTAGAAGTTGTTAAATTGTTTTGATAGAGTAAATATAGATGTGCTTTCTTTGAATAAAATTACAATTAAAGGTTTAAAAAGTTACTTCCGGAGTAAGATGTTTGAATTTTTTAGTATTTTTTGCACATGAATTTTTATATAAAACTATTTTTTATTTCTTTTTTATTTTTAACTAAATAAAACTGATAAAAATATTTAAATAAAATAAATTAATTCTTTAATAGTTTATATTTTTATGTTATGTAATATTTATTGGGCTTATTAAACTAATTATATATATGTGTGTGTGTGTGTGTGTGTGTGTGTTATTAAATTATAAAATAATACATACACAAAATAAAATATAATGCAGAACAATTAAATCATTGTAGATGTGCTAATTAAAATAGGATGAGGGTGAGAGTGATTTAGTGAAAATTTTTTTTTTGTCTTTTCATAAAATTTGGGAGAATAAATTTGGAATCTAAATAATTTTAAAAATAAATCAAGAACATCTCTCTTCTACTCCTTCTGCTTTTATCATAAATATGTAGGGACTTGCTTCTAAAAAAAAGACTTATTATTTTCTACTTCTGGTTTTTTTAGAAGTACAGATAAATATGTTAAAAATTCTAGAACTACTTTTTTTAAAAAAATTTAAATTAATTATTTTTTCCTCCTAGATGTTTACGCAAAACAAGCTTATTAAATGTCAAAAAATAAGTTTATAAGTATTTTCACTATAACAATTGGGCTTTACTAATAACACTTAAAAAATGTTACTAAATCATATAATAATGTTAATAAAACTCTTTAGCAACATAGATTATATACTACACTTTAAAAAATGTTACTAGAGAATTTTAGTAAAATGTTTTAACAACACTTCATAATAATAAACGTTACTAATAAAAGTTAAACATGATGCGATCACTTTATGTTAAAGTAACTATTCTTTATAATATTTTTATTAAAACTTTGAATGTTTGAATAATTGAAAATACTCTTTTTTCTTGTAGTGTTACACCCCCCAAATACGAGTGCAGACCCCGCACAGCATCTTGTATCACATGTTGTTTTGGTTGATCACGGGCTTCCCACTCCAATCCCACTTTAAGGCTTCAACCTCTTATTGAAATGCAAAATCCACGGTGGCTCCTCCTTCTCCCCGGCATTCAGCCCTTGCAACTCCATCATAAAGCTGGATGGATATGAAAACAAGAGATGTTGACAAGAAAAAATGGTGGTCCTTGTTTTTTTTGTTGTTTTATATATGGTCCGTATGGGATCTTAGAAACAGAATAATTTATGACAAAGAAGTAGCAAATTGGGCTGTGTTGGTTGATCAAATAAAACATAGGTGGTCAATGTGGGAACCGAGTGGTGTGATCTAATAAGGCAGGCTTCAAGATATCCCGTGCTGCGTGCATCAGAACATGAATTTGTGTAATGAGGTCTTTTAGAGAATGGCAGCGGTGGTTGTGCGATGACTGTGTGGTGGACAAAGATACCTATGTAGTCGGAGGATTTCTTGCAAGCCATGGAACAAATCAGAAAGAATGAAAAAAAATAAGTAACCTGGGTTAATAATTTGAAATTGGATAACTAACAGTATTAGAAGAAAATGGGGTGGAGTGTTAAATTTTGCAAAGAATTGGGTTTAATGACATTTAAGAATATTTTAAGGATGGTTACTGTTAATTTCTCTTTTTCAAATTATGGGGATCTACTTAAAAATTTAATAAAATTATATGGATTATCATATTAATGAAACCTTTACACTTGTTTGGATGATGAAAGAAATGAAAGGAAAGAAAATGGAAAGAGAGAAAATGGTTTAAGTTTAGAAAATGAGTAGAAAAGTCTGTTTTCCCTACTGTTTTTTGGGTGAAGGGATAAATAGAAGAGAAAATAAGGAAGATAGAAAATGTAAGGTATGTAAAATGATAATATTGTAAAGGACAATATATTTTCAGCCACTTTGTAAAGGACAATATTGTAATTTTGGCCATTCTCTTCACCCACTTTTATTTTCGGTGTGGTGAAGAGAAAACCATTTACATGGGTCCCATTTAATTCTTTTCTTTCTTCATAGTTTTCTTGCTTCATCCAAATGATGGAAATTAAAACTGACTTTTCCACTCCACTTCTTTTTCTTGCACTTCCATAATCTTATTTTCCCTTAAACCAAACAATAGCTTAATACCACAAGAGTAATGTTATTTGAATATCTAAAGAGTAAGTGTTCATTAAGACACTCACTTTATCATATTGGATGTGATGAATGAATGAGGTGAAAGGAGACCATCATCACATTCAATATTAATAAAGTATGTATCCCAATTAATATCCAATTTTTGGATGTGAGGGTGTTTTGGGATATCATATTTGACATGATAGAAAGTGAGAGAGTGTTTAGGATATTGTATTAGAAATAATAGAAAGTGATATATAGTTTGGGAAATCATCAACAAGATAAAAAAGTGTGGGTGTGTTTGGGATACCATATTAGACATGATAGGACAAAATAATACTATATATTATACCCTTAGTTTGGTAGATGGTTTTAATTATGAACTCAAATTTGGTGATATTCACTATAGGTCCACTCAAATTTTAAAATTTAATCGTAAGATCTCTAAATTTGTGAATCATTACATAGACTTTCTCTAAATTTACAAAATCATTACACCCTCATTCCCTCAATTACACATTGCACATGACATGACTCTTAATTTGATTTCACAGGCACATGACAAGGGCAATCATTTATATTATATCCTTGGAATTTATTATTTTTATGTTAATATTTTATATGCATTATGAATTTATATTACACATTGCACTACAAATTAAATGGATTTTAGCCAATAGAATTTAGCAAGTGCACAATAAATAAAACTACTGAAACTATTAAGGTTAAAACTTAGAGCATCTCCAATAGAAAAACTCAATTTGGTCCCTCTTTTAGCCCTTACCAAAGACACGTCATCAAGGTGTCATAAAAAGATAAATGGGCACTCATAGTGGCCTTTTCCCCTCTAACAGTATAGACCAACTTTGGTCCCCATTAATAATTTTTTTAAAAAATAAAAATTAATATTAATATGAAATAATTTATTTTAACACCTTGTATTATGTGATTTTATTTCTGATTTTAAAAAAATAAAATAAAATATTTAAATGTTTAAAATTTTAAATAAATTTTTAAATATTTTAAATTTTAGTGGATTAAATTCCAAATAAATATTGTGTAAATTTTTTAAAAAATTAAAATGTGAAAAATTCAAACAATATTATTAAAACTAAAACAAGCCTTCGATATATTTAAAAAACATTACATGATTAATAACAACAATGCATAAAAACAAAACATGACCAACAATGATGCATAATTGAAATATTATATTACTAAAAATTATACTTGATAACCATTATGGAATTGTCATATATGTTTTACCATGTCTGCCTTTAGCTGTCGATGTTTCTATTTATCACGAAGTTAGACATTCATTTAGATAAACCTCTCGTACGAAGCAAAGTTTTCCTCTCCTAACTCCGGTTGTGATATGCAATTATCCACATCATCATAAGAGGGAAGTTGAGCAAAGTTATGTGTATACATATCTCTCTCATCCTCAGCAATCATATTAGGCAATACGATGCAGGCTCTTATTATGCGTGCAAACTTATTCTTCTCCCAAAATTGTGCTGGGCGACGTATAATTGTGAATTGAGCTTGCAATACTTCAAACACTCGCTCCACATCCTTTCTTTGTGATTCTTGATATTGTGCAAATAATTTCCCTTTATCACCTTGTGATCGTGGGATTGTTTTGACGAATGTTGCTCACTCAGAATATATACCATCTGTTAAATAGTAACCCATAGTATAATTATTACTAATAATAGTGTAATTTACTTCTGGAGCATGATCATTCAGAACTTCATCAGTCACTAGTGAATGGTCTAACACATTGATATCGTTGCTTGAACCAGGAACTCCAAAAAACGTATGCCATATCCAAAGATCAGATGAAGCCACAATTTCGAGTACTATAGTCGCAACCCCACGGTAACCACTCAT